>JAHWFO010059453.1:2755599-2835528 GCA_023313115.1 Rhysida immarginata
TTGTAACAATGCATAGAATTCCTGTTATTCAGGCTTTTCTTAGAAAATAGAGTTCTTAGTACTTAGCAATTTCTTGAAAATCTTTAAAAATCATCAGTAACTGGAGATAATGGAGAGTTAGCAGACTATTAAGAAAGAGTGGAAAGTCGACAGAGGAAGCACTCCTTTAGCTCCGTGCTGTATTGAGCAAATGGGAAGCAAGTAAATAGAAGAATCGGCGACCGCTAGGCTGCACAAAGTGATGAGGCCAAGTTTTGCTTCAACACATCGAGAGAAGAGTGGAAATTGCAACAACATCAAGTGTACATCTGAGGTAAGATTACGTGAGTAAGAAATTATTTAGAGTAGCAGTGGCATCCTTGGAGAGGTCCAGCCATTGTGAGCATCCATTTTTTTTCGAATTTTCGTTCAGAATTTTTACTGTATTAATTCTAAGCATTTTCATGTGTTTATTTTTAAGATATTGCAAAATTTAATTTAATTTTTTGAGATTGTTGTGTTTACCTGCAAGTGTAATTATCCCGGGCAAAGCCGGGTACCTTTGCTAGTACTCTCTAACTTCAACAATAACAACGATATTAAATATAAAAAGGGCTGCAATTTTTATTTAATACAGGGTGGCCGAAAATCTTTCCAACATTACAAAATTTTATTACAAAGAAACCGTTACAGTTACAGCTGTGTGGTTGGTCGCAAGAGAAAGACTAACTGTCACTTACCAAAATGATACCGACGCGTATCTTCAGAAGCACTGAAAGGAAATGAGAGAGATACGCGAAGAGTTTTGATAATTAGAGTTAGGACAGAATGAGAAGCAGCGATGGCGATCGGACGTGAGAGAGAGACGCTCTCGGTTTCATGCAGGAAAACCTTTTTCCCGAGAAGTATACTTTGTCCAACAAGAGAAAAACGGTGTGTTTCCGGTCTGATATCGACTACTCACTCATCCGCAATGCTTTGTGGGATCTCTTTCAGCGGCTGCACAAGTCAATTTGTAATGGCGACGCCCGTGCAACAACTCTTCAGCCAAACAAGGAAAAACTATTCCCAGCCAGGCTAGGGAGATTTGTGTGGAACGTATTTTGCTACTTTAAAGGAAAATAGTGTTTTAAAAGCTCATCTGCTTTGATAGAAGAAACTTCCAAGGCAACGCAAGTTTCTTTTTCTTGCGTTCGAACAATTGTTCAAGAAGGAAACGAAGCGTTTTCATGCGAAGCTACCACCCCCCTCTCCTCGCTTTTCGACTCCTGGAAAGAAAAGGCCCAGGGAATCTCGAACAACGATATATATAAAATTGAGTTAAAAGATAATTTTGTGAAGGGTACAACATTTTTAATTATAATTAAAGCAAAGCACTGTAATATTATAAAGCGCTTCTTCAATGAGACATGAGACAGAAGTGATTAAGCGCATGAGGCCCCCTTTCTCTGATTGGCTAATCTGAAACTTCCTGTGACACACCCTGTTTTTCTCTTGCTGGATGAGATAAGATTTTTGAGCTTATCGATATGCAATTTTCTTAATTCTTTTAGTGGCCTCATGCAATTATGAAACATTGGATTTAGCAAATTCTCCAATTGTTCATATCCGCAATCAATTTTTTTCACGCACGTTCAAACTTGTCAACCATCACGGAAATGTAATTATTTCTACTTATACAAAGCTTTATTTACTATTGTTATTTACTATTGTACCTTATCCCCCGTATTCACTGGATTTGGACCCTGCCACTTCTTTCTGTTTCCGAAGATGAAATTGAAGCTGAACGGTCGCCGTTTTGGCACGGTAGAGGATGTCCAACGCGAATCACAGAAGGTGCTTGACAGACTTCAAGGATCGACTTCCAGGAGGCATTCCAAAAATGGCAGAGGCACTGCGATCGGTGTACAGCTGCCCAAGGGGACTACTTTGAAGGAGATGGCAGCCAAATTTAAATCGGGTTATTTATTTTTCAATTTATGGGACTAGTCCCGGAATTTAATGATCGCAGCTCTACGTTTACAGTCTTTGAGGGCGGGTTCTTCTATATAAGCATCTATCTGAAAATCCTTAGATTTTGTGGCATTAATGAAAGTTTACGTTATACCGCACCTCAGAAACTCATAAAAAATGTTCAAAATGTCCTTTGCACGCTTCTACACACACGTGTACTCTTCGGGCCATTAAGTGTCGCACCCGTTCAAATGTCCCAGACGGTGCCGAATGGTTTCGCAGGCTTCCATGACACGTCAATGAAGCGTCTCTGCATTAGAAATGTCGTCTGCATAAACCAACTGATTTTGGTGTCCCCATAGATAAAAATCTAAATTTCAGACCAAAATGTACACCAATGACACAAATGTACAATGCTTGGCAACAACAAAGTCTCCATGGCAACATGGCGGCATCTGGTTGGTTACATGGCACTGTTTGGAGGATTAATTCGATGTAACCTGCATATTCGATGTGAACACAATAATAGAGAAAAGGCTATACGGGCATTGGAAACATCTGAACAACGGGAGTTTCGAATAGAACAAGAGGGTATACGAGCTTCTACATCAAGGGCAAGAAAAAGTTGAGCTCCAAAGTGTCCAGCGATGTTCCCTTTATTCTGAGGTAAGTCAATTCGCTACTTTCAGTTTACGTGGCGCCGCCCTTGTGGGATTAGCTTGAACTCAGTTAAGTAGGATCGTGGCCTTCGAGATATTAGGCCTTCGCATCGGGCTTGAAATCACGTGTCGAGGCATTTTCAACTTTTGACCGGTAGTTGTTTATCTCTATGCCTTATTTGGCGCTATTTGGTAAAGAACTACAAGATACTCTCGTGCTCATGCTACTTGATCCGACTTAAAATTTTACCTTGAATTCCCCGTAGGATTTCCCTGATGATCCCCCTCTAGCGTTAAAAAGTTAAACTTCCGCTCTCACAGGAAAGAAAGCATTGAAATGATACGCGATGCGGAGGCCTAATATCTCGAAGGCCACGGGTAGGATTTGCGGTAGGTTTACATACATGAACATACATGAACGGTAGTAGGATTCATGGCTTAAAACGTTGTTGCAGCTAAAGAAATGAAGGGAAAAAGTAACAATCTTACAGGCAGTAAGTTTACATTTTTTCCCAAAAATATAAAGCCATACAGGTTCTGGGGTACGTATTGGATTATAATCAATAAATAAATAAAATTATAAAAAGTTGGGAAGCAAAACTTAGAATGGAGGAAAAAAGCCACATTTGCCATATGTGTCTGTAGCAAACACTTCACTCAACAGGATTTCTTTCAGCAAACACGTTGAAGTGTTAAGTTAAAGTTAATTTATTACAGAAAATGACTTAAAAAGAGAGGGACGAGTCATCATTCTCAAGAATTCAGCAAAGTTACATGCGTGTATGTTACATTATTAACCACGTAAACGAGCGCGTAAACAGTTACATTATTGTACACATCAATAATGAAAAATTATACGTTAAGTGATTGAATATTTTTCTTCAACGGTTTCCATCACAGAAATTAGCAATGGTAGGATAAAAGATGAAAATTGTTTACATATTTTAACATATACTACTAAAAGAAATGAAATAGTATTCAAATATTTGTTTTTAAAAGTTTGTTTCACGTAGGATACGGTTATATGCGCGAAATTCTACGATAAAATCATTAGTTCTATTGTCAGTTGCATTATTACAGTAGCATTTATTTTAGATAACATACTGTATTTAGTTTTGATAACATTGTTTTGTTTGTGGGTCATTAATAAGCAAAAATTAGGTCGTTTATTATTATACTCTGTCCAACGAAAGTTGGAGTGGGCGTGTCCAGTTAAACTTCCTATTTCAATTGTTAAACATTGTTGCCAAAGTAGAATCAACAATTCATCTTTGGAATAATTGTCATCTTAAATCTACTCTTTCGTATTTCATATACTAATAACTTTTCAACTAACAACTAAAAAGTTTTTTAAGTATGCCAGCATTAAAACGAAAGTTGAAACCAGCAGGTGCTTGCCACACCGACCACTTGACAAACTTGTCCTTCACAAAACAAATCGGACATTTAGAGCTGAATCTAGAAGTGTACTTAGAATTGTAGTAGTAAATTTAATTTTTTAACTTATCATTTTTATAATGTTTTTTTTTTATAGTCATAATGAACAACTACAGTCCATTATTAATTAAGATGAAGCTGGTGATATAGAAAATACAGTAATTGATTTGCCTAAATCAGCCAACACTCAATGCATCACTGAATTATTTAATGATTTTATGGATTAAAACACCCAGGATGTTATGATGACTTCAAGCCATCAAGACTGCCTTAATAAGCAGCTTAAACTTTTAAACGGAATCCAAGTCGACACTTAGAAGAGCAGGCATTTTCTCTTTAGAAACTATTGAAAACAAACAGTATCATAAATTGTTTTATTTATTTGGCCACAAACAATAATATGTTTTGCATTCATAACTGTTTCTAACTCCACTAACAAGTGTTTTTTGCTACCAACGTACTGAAAAATATCACACAGTGTAATATTCAAAGTATGTTCATGGAAAACGAATTGTGAGATGGATCCTACTTTCGCCGCCATTTTTCAAAAATAGCAGCGCCCTCTATATTCACTGAAATTAGCGAATAAGAGTTTAAATAAAGTCCACGTATATCACCTAGCCCTTTAGCTCTGTGTTGTATTGATTAAGTTTTTATTTAACCAATTTGGAGTTATAATTTAACTTTTTGGGATTGTTGTGTTTACATACAAGTGTAATTATCCCTGGCAACGCCGGGTCCTCTGCTAGTAAAGAAATAAATTAATTCTCTCTCTGTCTGTCTCTCTCTCTCTCTCTCTCTCTCTCTCTCTCTCTCTCTCTCTCTCTCTCTCTTCTATTCCTCTTTTACCTTTTCGGTGTCGAGAATGTTAAATAGTGTCGAGGTTTGCTCGGTCTACCCAACAAATGCAAATATCCATGCCCTGAGCAGGATTCGGTCCCGCGACTCACTGGTCTCGAGAGCGATAAGATCTATTCTTGTGAGTGCCGCCAAGGCGGCAAATAAATGTTCTTTTACCGTATAATTTTTAAATACAAATTCGGAGCACCTTTTGTAATTCAAGAATTAATTGGAGGCAACTTCGAAGGATTGTATTCCGCACTATCTTTCTTCGGTATATGTAGAGCAGAATTCAGTATTTATGAATTCCACCCATCCATTCTGTAATCCTAGGGTAGAAATCATTCACAGAATTTTAATGAAACAAATTTATTGATAGCGATGAAAATTTATTGAGGGGACTATAATTCCGTAGTCGGTGAAACATAAAAGAAACTTTTACGTAAAGATTCAAAAAAATTCAATTAAAGAAAGTATTGATTTTTTTTTTCTTGATTTGTGATAAAAAGATGCCTAAAGTCCATCTGTCAGTTGGTTGTTTATTATTAACAACACGATATGGTCTGAAGTGAATCTTTAAAATTATTTATTCCTCACATTCTTTTTAGCACATTTTCGTAGAAAAGTGTTTATGTGATCGGTTTGTCCAGCTGTCCGTCCATCTGTAGACACAATTCCAACAATGCATTGCGTTGTAATAGAAAGTGCGTGTATTGAATTGCTAGAAGAGATGAATTTTCCTTGCATTGGGGAAAACGCGTGATAAGCACATCGGTTCGGCACTGCTTGCGCTCTAAACGTTAATGAAATGGTGCGCGTGCAGGATGCACGTGGTTGACGATTATTGAAAGGGGAGATCGGCTTTACTTATCTTCCCTACTCTGAGGGAGATCGGTCTCTAAATTAAAATAATTTTTTTTATTCGTAGGGAGCTTATAATTTATTACGATAACTTGAAAACGAATTAACTTTTTTCACACTCTGTTTTCACCAATCCATTAATATGGGACAGAGCACGAACAAGTTCGAACGTGAGATAGCCGGAATATGTACGTGCTCTAATGGCACATGTTCTAGTGGTACCATAATGATACCCCCCTTAAAAATTTCCTATAACCAGATATGGCATGTATTATATCAAACAAATCGTCACGACGTGTCATAAACGAACATACAGGGTGTATCTGAAACCCTGTCATAAACTTTTAGAGGAGGTAGTATGGATGATTCTAGGCAAAAAAGTTCATAAGAATATGGGTTCGAATTTGAACGATAACCGAGATATGAACATAAATAAAAATGCCGCCATTAAGATCAACAAGTTAATATCTCGGGTTCTATAATACATAGCATAATGAAGTTTGGAGGAATAATAGGGTCATAGAATTGTGTATACGGTTAAAATTTGATCGAATTCCAACGAGTAGATTCCGAGTTATGCGATCAATATTTTCTAGGAAAAAGAATCAAAATTTTAGAAGTATTAAATTCTTTGGTAAAAAGTTAACTTATACTTCTGAGGTCAAATATCTCGGTGTCTTCCTTGATAGCAAGCTTTCATGGAGAAGACACCTGGAATATTGTCTATTACGTGCTAAAATGATCTTCTGGACTTGTAGAAGAGTCGTTGGCAAATCATGGGGGCTGAGCCCTAAACTTATTCATTGGGTATACACTAGTGTTATATGTCCAATGATGACTTATGGCTCTGTTGCATGGGGGCCTAGAACACAATTAAAGACAGTCAGGAAAGAACTAGCTAAAGTTCAAAGAATGGCATGTCTTACTATTACAGGTGCAATGAGAACAATTCCGACTAGTGCCTTGGAACTTCTCTTGGACCTGAAACCTATTCACTTGCTTGTTGAAGCAGAGGCTGCATTGACAATTTACCGAATATGCAGCCCTGACAACTGGCATAGATGTTTAGATAATACAGTATATGATAAACTGAAAAAAGGGGTGTTACGACATCCGGTTTTTCATATGACTGTTGATAGGATGCTTCCGAAATATGATTTCGATAAGCAATATGTAGTCTCCATTACAACTAGGGAGGAATGGAACACAAAGACGCTTTTGTCATTTAGGGATCATGAAATATGGTTTACGGATGGATCCAAAACGGCGTCTGGAATAGGCGTAGGTATATGTTCTCCTAGGAGGAAAATCCGATGGAGTTTCCCCCTTGGCAAATACTCTACAGTCTTTCAGACAGAAATTTTTGCAATTATTGCCTGTGGAATAGAACTGAACATTCAGAAGCTTCGAAGAAAGAAAATATTAATATGTTCTGATAGCCTGGCTGCGTTGCATGCACTTGACAGTGTATGTTATAAATCTAAGCTTGTCTGGGAGTGCCATCGTACCCTCTGTGATCTAGCAATAAACAACAAGGTAAAACTGTGTTGGATTCCTTCTCACAGTGGCTACGAAAGCAATGAAATTGCTGACTGTCTTGCAAAAGATGGTTCTATGACTCCATTTGTAGGTCCTGAACCATCTTTGGGACTGTCCCAAAGTCTTATTAAGCTAACTATCCAAAATTGAATGGGTAGACAGCATTATGATTTATGGATTAAGGAGTATGGCCAAAGACAGGCCAAGGCACTCAATCCAAAATATCCTGTTTCTAGGAAAGGTGAGTTGTTAAAACTCAAAAGAATAGAAATTAAAAAAGTTGTTGAACTCCTTACAGGTCACTGTCATCTTAATAGACATATGACCTTAATCGGAGTTGCAACTGATGCTACATGCAGGAAATGTCATGAAGCATAGGAGAGCTCAATTCATGTTCTCTGTAGTTGTTTAAATCTATCATTTCTTAGATTTAAACATTTAGGGGATTACATACTCCAACCGGCAGAAATTCAAAATGTTACTGCTAGGCAGATCTTAAGATTTGCAGATGCATCTGGTCTACTTGTGAGACAAGATTAATAAAGGTTTTTGGGGATAGTACAATAGACCTGAGGTCGCGGTGCTTGGTTTCTTGGTAACCACCCCTGCTTAAATTCAATTCAATTCAATATGCAATCAATATCGTAACACTTGCTCACATGTGAGTACTAACCACCACGTGTTACGATGTGTTGACTACGTAACTTGGAAACTACAAACTGTACATGGTACTTCATTCTTGACCTACCTTTCTGACTCACCCTGTATGTGCTGCTGCATTCACTTGCATTTTTTTACCGATCATTCTTATTTATTTAAGTTTTTTATATAACAGTATCCTTTTGAAATACCCTTGCGAGACTGGAGTATCAGTATGGCCATAATATACTGGCAGCATTTTATATGTATCCTAAAAATATTTTTATGCCTTGTCTGAAATTACCATAAAGTGCCACTTGTTCCTTGAAATATATTTTTCATAGAGCTTCTAGCAGGTGGCGTTGCTTTCCGTTATGCGACATGGTAATATTTACTGTAGCCCTGTGTATTAAAAAGTCGGCTTATGGTGCCTTTACAATTGGAAATTTTGGTGAATGACCATTAACTGTTGCCTCTGACGTCCTATACGTTGTGCAATTTAGGGTTTACGGTTTTACTCACTTCCGGATTACCTTTTGCTTACCTTGAGCGTAGGGAGCTTCTTACGAACGCAGATCTGGTTTCCTTCCTTTGTACAGTCGTGGATTTTTCTAAGATCTGGTTTAGCAGCAATGATTTCGGATATCGCTTGCTGGTAGAGAAAATCCGAAAGATTGGCAACTTTTTCGATGAAGCAAAGGAATATCCTTCTTTGGAAATAGCATAGGGGAGACCAAGTATGGTATATTCCCTGTAGTTCACTTACCGTGGTCGGAGCGCACCGCCGTCGAGTCAGGAGAAACGTTAAAACCGCCGTGTACCCTCAAAACAGTTTGGAGAGATTTATGATTTTTCTTCTGGTAAGTAAATTTTCCCACTAATGTGTTAGCAGTTACAGGATTTGTACCATTAGATCATCATAATCATTATTGCTTATCCTGTTTAACTGTTCTTTGCGGTTATTTTAATTGAATTGCTTATTAACATTATAAACAAAACTTAGAGGCTTAGTTATAATCAAAACATGGCGATGGGGCAGATTTACACACTGTTGGAGGCCATATAAAAAATCAAAACCTGGAAAATACTGGTGATAACACACAAAGTGTAAGAGGTGGGGCATGATCCCTACATTACAACAGGTAATTCAGTATATTTTGTATCCTGTAAATTTTTATTTGGTAATATTTGTATTTGTATCCTGTATTTGTACTTGAAATCACTTTGAAATGTGAATTTTTATTTAGTATTTTTTGTATTTGCACCCTGTATTTGTACTTGAAATACACGTTGAAATTTGTGTATCCTGACTCATTTGTACTTAATGAATTAAACGAAGTAATCAATATTGCAAATTGTCTGAATTTTATTTCCAATAAACTTTATATTTCATTCTGGTGTGGAAACTTACCCTAAGCATTGTATATTCCTGTCCCAGTTACAGGATATAAAAATTGAGTGAAATAGATTTATTACTAAAAATACAAAAATCATAAAAAGTGTGTAACCTGCCCCGCTCTCCCCTACAATTTTCGGCGGTATGATTGTGCAAACGAGCGTAATATTTTAATAACAGATATATCTGTGTCTCCTTTAGTAGACGAAAAGTCTTGTCTGTGACTGCGCCGCTGGATAAGCCGCTATGCAAATTCTGGCCCATAAATATGAATCAACTTCTGCATATGCTCTTTTTTGTGTTTTATTTCTCTTCTGAAAAGCTAAACTTAATTTATGAGTTGAAAAAATAATCATTTCAAAAACATTTCTAAGCTACAGAATTTTAATATATATAAAGTGAATTCACTAGCTATCCGAATCACTTTCATTTATTATTCATTACCGTTAACCTTTAAAGATTTGCATAATGTGTTCTCATAAAATACGAGTAAATGCGGTTTCTAAAATTGAATTTATTAATCTTGTTTCATCGACCGCGCTGCATCTTTCAGTTTTCAAATTATATTAAGGTAAAACTTTCAGCTTTCATTCTTAAGTAATTTAAAATCTGAACAAATCCCATTTATGTTGACCAATGTTATTACATTTACCACAGTTTTATGAAAAGAGTATGCTTAATCAGAATGACGAAGAGAGAGTGGAATAAGAATGATCTGCCTTTTCTTTTCTATTGATATGCTGGATTAAGATGGCCAAAGGTTACAAAGAAATAAATACGAGGGATATAAGAAAGTAATGCCATTTATTTTTTAACAGAGGAAATATAGTCGCTGTGTAAAAGCTATCATATCCAAAAAGAAGGTTGAATACATGCACACACTTTCCAGAACAAGAATTGTTCCTGCGCACGCGCACTACATGCTACCAATCATTTTACAAATGTCCGCCCTTATCATATCGTCTATAGTGGAAAAACAGCGAGCTGTTATAAGATTTCTTTTCGCAAAAGTAAGAAACCCGCTGAAATTCATGGGGAAATGGTTGAAGTTTACAATGCCGTTGTCTGGACTATTCCAATGTATGCAAATGGTGTAAAATGTTATGGGAAGGAAGAGTTAGCCTTGCCGATAAACAGCGTTCTAGGGGTTTGCGTCAGCGGCAACACCAGCCATTATCGAGGGCATTAACAACAAAATCAGAGAAAACCGTCGCATTTCCTTGAAAGAAGTGAGTGAAATGTTTCACATATTCTATGGATCTGCATGGGATATGGTCCATGAGAATCTTGGATACCGCAAAGTCTGTTCGCGTTGGATTCCCAAAAATCTGACGCCAGAATAGACCGGCAACAGAATGACGTGCAACCTGCAACATCTGCAGGGGTACAACCAGGAGCAAAATGACCAGAAAGAGGAAAACGATGTTCGACTTCTTCGAGACAACGCCCGCCCGCATATGGTCAACGTCGTCAAAGCAAAACTGGTCCGTTTCGGTTGAGAGGTTCTGGACCACCCAGCTTACGTCCTTGGACTAGCACCTCTTTGGCCTCAAGAAGAGATTTCTGGGTGGTCAGAGGTTTGAGACTAGCGAAGAATTCAAATCTGCCGTGCGCCACTGGCTGTATTCACAGCCGAAGGAGTTCTATAAGCGGAGTAATCTGAAAACGAAACAGGGTTGGGATAAATGCCTAAATCGTCAAGGTGCCTTTGTGGAAAAGTAGATAAAGTTTCAGCTGCACTTAGTTGTTTACCTGTATTTTTTGTAATTTTTTTTGAAAAAAATAAATAGCGTCATTTTCCGATATCTCCTCGTAACAAGGTTAATCATTAACTGTGTGAAAAGATATTAAAAAAATTTCGGCAATTAAAAGTATGAGAAATCTAATGAACTTGTGTTCAACTGCAGAATTTAAGATTAAAATGTCTAGAGACAGAATTAAATCAGTTGGAAATGAATAACTTTCTTTAAGATTTTTGGAGCAGCAACTTAAAATCTATTTTCGGTTTGCTTCGATTTTTATCAGATCTCTGAAGTAAACTGAAGGCGTCTGTATAAGAAAATAGCAAATTTATAAATTAAACACTAAATTGTTAAACGTTTGTAATTTTGCTATGATAATATGACATACACACTATGTTACTAGTTTAAATCAATGACAGATAATTTTTCATTTAATTGCGTAAGTCATTCAGTTTAAACAAGCTATTCGTAATAAAATTAAAATGAAAAAGGAAGGTAAAATTCCGTAACCTGGATTCGAACCAGGGACCTCGAGTATCTAGCTCATTGCCTCTGCCCGCTAGACCATCGCACCCACCGGTACAGCAAGGCTGTCTCCAAACAAGAGAAATATGAGGCCGTGAGAATGGCGGATGGCAATGAAATTTGGAATATGAGTAAAGCACATCAAGGGATGTCTACCACAAAAATGAGGCGCGAAATTCATTTTGAAAAATAATAATCAGAATACTTAAATTTCGGCCGCTCTTACACACCTCTTACAGGTAAGGCCTACCCAGCTCTAGAGTGCTTGTGCTCATCCGGTTCCAGATCAAAGGACATGATAATCTATTCATCATCATCACAGTCAACCATTCGCAATCCACTGCTGGATGAAGGTCTTCTCTAAACGCTTCCATTCTTCTCTGTTTGAAGCTTTGGATTTCCAGTTGATGCCAGCCACCTTCCTTATTTCGTCGAGCCACCTTGCATGGGGTCGTCCTCTTGGGCGTTTAAAGTCTCGAGGGTACCAATCCAGAATGACTGTGGTCCATCTCATGTCTTGTCTTCTAGCGATGTGACAAGACTACTTTTATTACAGGCTACTCTAGTGAGAAGGGAAGATGACTGCATATGCGCAGTGTGAGCGCCAGTCACTGTTGTAAACATAAGTTACAGCCATTTTTAGTTCGACCGTTGAAGGCGCATATGCAGTCATCTTCCCTTCCCACTAGAGTAGCCTGTAAAGTACAGGCTACTCTACTTCCTACAATATTTCAGCGCCATCCGCCAGTGACAAGGTCAAATAGTTCCCTTGTAAGCAGTTAAACTGGAGGCCCAGTGATAGGCTACAGGGCTCGCAGGTCAGGTATTCCTCCTTCTAAACCATCAGCAAACTGATGGTTGTAAACTTAAGCCATGTTTCAACATTAGGTAATTAAATTAAAATGAAAAACGAAAAGAAAGCTTTCGCGACTTGGATTCGAACCAGAGATCCCTCTACTAGCTGGCAGCCGACTAGATACACGTGGTTCAGATGTTGATTACCTAATGTTGAAGCCTAGTTTAGTTTCAAACAATTCAAAAATCAGGCGGATAACGGATTAAGAAGAAAATCGGATTTGTTAGGGAAGAAAAAATGGTCTGGAAGAAAGCTTCTCTCTGGAACTTGCATTCTTTGGAGTACAAGAAATCAAGTTTTTACAGATACAAGCATGAAGAACGTTCGTTATTGGGAATAATTTCACCAACTTAAAATTTTCTCTTTCCTTTCAGCTAGTTATGCGTTTCAAAAAATTGGAAACATCTTTATCAAACAAAGTTTCAAATAAAATGAAAAAAAAAATACATGCTATTTCTAAGTCGATGCTAAGCAAGTTATTTAAAGAAAAATTTAGAGGAAATTAATTTCCAAGTGGTTATTAAATTATTTAGAGAAAATGCTGATCAATAAAATTATTCCTAATTAAATAGGATGATTTATTAATACAGTATGACCGGTTGAAATTCAAAATACAGCATATCGAGAATTGAAAAAAAACTTCAGAAGCACGGATTAGGCTGTTAAATGATGTTAGAATAGTTTAACAAAAGTCTGTGTCACCCGAAGGCAAAAAAGGGCTTAAACAAATGAAGGATCCAGCTGAATAAAATAGAGAGGGATGTTTAAAAATCTAGTTCGCATAGGCGACCACTATTGCCTATTCCAGAAGTCTCCTTCAGTGTTGAGCCGAAGTGACCTCAGGGGCCTCGGCATCATTGGCATGCGCATCTCTGGTCCTCTTGCTGTCGCAGCCGGTCGAACTGCGACGCCGACGAAAAACCGGATGGAGACGCCGAACTAATTCTCATTCATTTCGCACGCCTCTCGAGCACCTATTACGGTTTTACCTAATAGAAGGCTGATTCATGAAAGTTGATTTTTCCCCTTCCTCTTTTTTTTTTCTTTATTAGCCATTTTTAAAATACCACATTTACATCAGAAACTAAAATACTGAATACTAAATTTTATTACTGAACATTATAAATTACTGAATACTTTGCAGGTCAGATTGATCATGAACTGCAAAGTTAAAGAAAAGCATTGAAAATATATTGCACAGACCTTTTATAGGCTTTAAATATATTTCAATGTTAAAAAACATGAATATTACTTCACAGACAACGTATTATAGTCGAAAAGAATTTTCTTCACTAGAGAGGGAAATTCTATTATTATTGTTATTTAACATTGCTGACCACCTGCTTTCACTATATTTATGTTAACCAGTCACATTTCATCCTGTAGAGAATGATATACTCGAATATATATCGTTACTCATAAAATTTAGAAACGCGTGAGTAGGAAGTGAGATGCTGAGGGCATAATTTTCACTTCACTAACACCGTTACTCAGGAAACAAGTGCAACATACAGTAGAAAAAGGTCGTAGATGTCCAAATGAAGACAAGTCTAGTTCAAAAGTGAAGAAAATACAAATATAAACATCGTTGATGTTTTTTGCTTGACCTCAAGCAAATAGGTAAAATATTAAATGAATATGTATGTATAATAAAATTTAAAACGTGAAAAAATTAATAAAAAATTGCATTAAAAAGTAGCTGGTGTAAATAAAATGTTTTAAAAACTATCTTTATACGAAAGTTTAGTGTTACTATTAAACGTTTAAAAAAACAATCTAAAACTTTTTTGTCTATATATAATTTGCTATTTTTAATTTATTTTGTTTACATTAAATTAACGGCTTTCCTCTGCCATTTTCTGTCAATCTATTAAGTTGACTGGATCTGTTATAGCTTGGGTATGATTTTTTTCTTTTTTTTTTGTACAGGAAACCTTATTTTTCACAAATAATAAACATTAGGATTATATGTTTAATTTTCGGTACTTGAGCTTCAAAGGTAAGAACTGTTTTAAGAATATTAATTCGACTCGAATTAAGCCAACCAGGTAATCTAATTGGAGATGATCAAATAAATATTCTCGCAACAGCACAAGTTTTCGTTATAATCTTCTTTCATTATAATCTTCTCTAACGGGTTAATCCCAGGAAAATTTTCTCCTTCATTTCCATTTTTAGAAATCTTTTTGATCGCGAATAAGCATCAGGAATATATTCAAGCTAAGCAATGTCGGAGCGTAAAGTTAAACCGGAAGATCTAGAGCCCTGAGTGGAATAGATTAACAAAAAAGACGTAAACTAAATTAACAAACTAAAAAAAGGAAGTTAATTCTCAGACATGAATTAATATCTACTTCCCCCGTCCAGGAATTATTACATGTACTCTCCCCCTTTTTTTTTGTTAATCGATCATTTCGCTCAAAGCTCTAGATCGTACGGTTTTAGTATACGCTCCAACATTGCTTAACTTAGGTATATTCCTGATACATATTCGCGACCAAAAAGAGTTCTAAAAATGGAAGTGCAGGAAATAATTTTCTTGGGATTAACCCACTAAAGAAGATTATAATGAAAGAAGAGATTGTAATGAATATATGTGCTGTTGTGAGAACATTATTTTATCATCTCCAATTAGTTTTACCTGATTTGCTTAATTCGAGTCTAATTAATATTCTTAAACTAGTTCTTACCTTTGAAGCTCAAGCATCGAAAATTAAACATAAAATCCCAATGTATATTATTTGTGGCAAATAAGCATTGCTGTAAAAAATCATACCCAAGTTACAACAGATCGAATAAACTGGGCTTTGCTGGCTGGGCAATTTCGCACTTCACTTTCAACCTCACGTGACTTGCTTTTTTTTCTGAGCGATTTCCGTAGGAAAATGGTAGGAAAATGATTTGGAATTTATTTTTTTTTAATTTATATAAATGGTGCGGGGGTTTCCGTGAAGTTAGCTGTTAACTTCTAGACATGTTGACTGACAGAAAAAGCAATAATGAACAAAATTTCTTCAAAATATCATTGTTTCAGTTATTTAAAGTACAAAATTAAATATTTATTATATTATTACAGAAAATTATGATACAAAAAAGGTTCTCGCTCAATGAAAACAAACATTGGGATTTCCGGCGGACAACATGATATCTCGTCCTATCTCGCATGACGCTTTTTTCGGCGAGAGGCACTTCCATCTATTCTTCCATGCTGGTCCCCTATTTGCCTTCGAGACAAAACTTTCGCTGAAATATTATTTGAGATGTAACATGCTTTTTACACCCCTGAAGTTTCAGGATAATTCGTCAAGTGTTTTTCTAGATATTCGATAAAGACTAAAATCGAAAGTTTCCACTTTCAATTGAGCAGTCAGTGTATATGTAACACACTGTAAGCCTATATAATCTATATATCTAAAGTATTTGTATGTACAGTCAGTTGCATTAAAATTTAGCCGCTGCAACAGGGGCAGATCAGGAAAGATTATTGATTATAATAGTCTGAAGACGCTTTACGACGTTATATCGCGTTATATGCTTTCTAAAGTTTACATTCATATTTTGCGCAATGTTTGAATTGAAAAAAATACAAGTATTAATTAAGTTTAAACGTAATTTCATCGAAAATTTAATTTATTTCATTTTTTGTATAATAAAGGTTGACAGCTGATAACCAAACATTTTGTGTAATAATAACGCTAATTTTTGCCCAATAAGCTTATTATATTTTAATTATATTAGCTTATCTAAGTAATAATACCCAAGTTTCGTATCGATTTGTTAGGTTCTAAATAAAATTAAAAGTTTCTTTCCGATTGTGTAAAGTTTGAATCAGACAGGCAGAGATATCCTGGCTAAAAGTAATGATTAAAGCGCGCGGCAGGAAAGCCAATTTTTTTAGTGGATAAATTTTAATGCAACTGACTGTACCTACTAAAATAAAAGTCAAAACTATTACGAAAATTATTCCTTTGTAATTTTATCCACCTAGATTGCTGATTCGTCCCACTGTGCGGTGAGCACTTTCCGATGCCAGCGGTCATATGGCGTCTGGTTTCAAAAATTAAATGCATTAAATCAGTACGAGTTTCCCTTCCTTCTATTTTCTTCCAGGGGTAAATGGATAAATCTAGATCACTGCTGATATATGTTGACAAAATTCACTGGATTAATGGCACTTATGAGCAAACATACGGCATGTCTTACCACAGAATTGTCCGTAAGTGAACAAGGAATGCTTCGAACGTCAAGCTATTATCCTGGTCATCACAGCTCCCCCCCTATCTGAACGCAATTGAAATCCTATGGGACAGAGGAATAGATCCTCCGAGAAGGAACCTAAACAATTTCGGGGTGACCAGATGCCTGTAGAAACCTTCCAGCAGCTTGTGGCGGCTGGTAACGGTACATGCTATTCATATGGCTATTAGGTGATACTGCTGATCATAATAACGTGACTTGACACCGTATAAAGTAATGTGTTAATATCTTCAGACAATATACGTCCTAAATGTGTTCTTGCTACTGCATAAAATGGAATGGATTAAGCTATGCTCTTTCTATTAGATTAATAAGTTCTTGAATTACAGGAAAGGTAACATCTTCAATAAAAACACGTTAAAAATCTTATATAAAATGAAAATTAGTTCTTATTTTCATGAAATAACTGTATGTATGACTGAGATGTATGAATTTTATATTAGAGTTAAATGTCATGATAATGTTTTTGGATTAATGAAAAGTATATTTTACATTTAAGATTGCTTTCCATCTATTATCTATAATCTGTAAATTTCTTGCAATTTCTTATGCAATTTCTTGTGTCTCCATTTTTCTCCTTTTGATAGCGCATTAATTCAATTATATTAGTTTCTGTTTGGTAGTTCATTGAAAATATGAGCGACAACGCTAAATTATATTGGTTATGTATAGAGAATAGTAAAAAATAAAATAAATAACATTCATTTTTTATATTTTTAACATCGCTCGAGATGGCCGTGTCGAGTTTTTCTACGAAACATCAACGACCGTGACATTTTTTCCGATGAGACGTGATAGAGCGACAGTCGAGGATTTCTTAACTTATGTCGCTACTCTTCCATTACAGACTTGCCGTTGTCTACGAATTAACGACTGGCAAACGTGGTCTCCCTCCGACGAAAGGGATTCGAGAAAACGGCTCGGGGGGACTATTTCACGCCCTGAAATGACAGAAGCGCGACCATTTAACTCCTCGAATCTGGTCGGAAAAAAGAGAGAAAGGATAGACGGTTTGCAACGACCCTCCGAAGGCAGCGTGGAAATGTCTTCTAAAGATGTCGCAGAAACCTCGGGCTCCTAAATCAACCGGTGGCGGAAATGGAAGCACGGGAACTGTTTCGGCTCCATAGGATCCCCATTCGTGGTGGAATTCTTGTTTAAAATTTAGCATACGAGCGAACAATTTGCTTTCGAAAAGGCGACTTTTAAGGAAATGCTTTAAATTCTATTTGACTTGTTTCATTGGCCATTTAAGCTTCTGTAAACATCTTGAGAGTCCTTTATATTGAATTTCATTATTCACTTTACGCTTCCGAAGGAATTTTTGAAGAAAAAATATAAAATATAAAGAAGACAAAAATATCATTTACTCTTGGGAAACCAGAATAATTCAAATCTAAGTTTACAGAAATTTTCATAAGAACGGTAAATGATTGCTGCATATTATGTCGTGTGTTCATTATTTATTTTTAAATGTTAAACATTATTTTATCATTTTTGAAGATGAAATTCTTTTGTTCTCGGATATACAGTTTATTCAAAATGATGGACTCAATTCAATCCATCTTTATTTCTGGAAATATAAATTGTATATGAATAATCTACATTCCGATAGTGAGAGGAGATTTATAAGTAGAGAGTGAAAATAAAACAAAGATAATGTACAAGGTGATTATAATTAAAGTCCCTTTGTAAAAATGCTATAAAAAAACAACCATGAGTCCGAATGACTTCAAATTTGGACTGAGCATTCTTGAAGAAGGGGCATTTGATATGGATAAGAAAAAAAATAGTTCCAAAATTTATCACTAGATGGCGCTGTAAGCGGCATATTATGCCTAGGAGGATTTGTACTATGCAAATTGAAAGATACGCATGCGCATGAGACATTGCATGTGTTATAAAAACGCAGGCCTCATGGCGTTCTCGTCATATTTGTATCTCAGCAGCTTGCCATGGGTCTGTCAATGAAGGATCGCGCACTGCTTGTGAAGCTCTTTTACAAGAATGGCGACTCTGCCATAGCAGCTTTAAAGAAATTTCGGGTATTAAAGGGAATGAAAAAAGGATGTGGTCCGATGTCTGCAAAGGCTCTGAGGTGTATGATTAAAAAATTCGAAGCGACAGGTTCTTTTGCAGTGAAATCTGGCAGAGGGAGGAAAGCAGTTGCTTTGACGTCAGTAGAAGATGTGGCTGAAGCATTAGAGGAAGGGTCGAACAGTGGTGTGCAAACGTGCAGTGCACGGGGAATTGCCCGAACTTTAGACATGCCTGTGAGCACGGTCAATAAAATTTTACGCAATATCCTGCATTGTTATCCCTATAAAATTACCCATGTTCAGGAGTTACTTCCTGCTGACCTGCCAATTAGACACACGTTTGCTTTAGAATTTCTAGCTCGCATGGAAGTGGACAATGAATGGCCATGGAACATCTTGTGGACAGACGAAGCCCATTTTTATCTCCACGGCGTTGTCAATACACAAAATTGCAGGATATGGGCAACGGAAAATCCTTTCGCATGTGTTTCAATACCGCTTCATTCTGCAAAGGTAACTGTGTGGTGCGGGATGACAGCATCATTGATTATAGGGCCATTTTTTTTCGAGGAAGTGGGTCCTGCGGGTCCCGTTACCTGTACAGTCAATGGTCAACGGTATGCGTGTCTTTTACGCAACCAGGTAATTCCAACACTTCAACAGCATGCATGCGTGGATAGAATAATTTTCATGCAAGATGGCGCTCCTCCGCACATTGCAAAGCCAGTGAAGCAACTGCTGAAGACACATTTCGGAGATGATAGAATTATCAGCCGTCATTTTCCGAGAGCCTGGCCTGCAAGATCACCGGACCTCAATCCTTGTGACTTCTGGCTCTGGGGTTACCTTAAAAATCATGTGTTCAATGGCCCAGTTGCAAATTTAGCGGAATTGAAGGCTCGGATTACGCACCACGTTCACAACGTGACCCCGGAGACACTCCGGTCTGTTGTGGAACATGCTGTTTATCGGTTAAAACTTGTGGAGGAAAATGGCGGACAGCATATTGAACATGTCTTGCGCAAGTCCCGAGATAATTAATAGGCGTTTCCATTGTTGCTTTTTATGCGGTTTTTGGCCCAAGGACAATTAAAAACCGATTTTTCCCATCCGATGTGGTACGACCTTGCCGTGGTGGATGGGCTTTGCACTAACAGTGCCACAACTGTTAAATGACTTGAAAGTCATGTTTTCCATCATCAAACCCGAAGCAATCATGTTCATTGACCGGTACAGTTGATTTTTTGCTAATACTGTACTGTATAATAAAAAAAAAATCATGTTTAACTTGTTTTAGTGTCAATTGCATTCCTTGACCAACTTTAATGTAAAAACATCATGCCATAAACAACTCATGCCAAAGCCGTCGTATTTCAATTCAAAATGTCACTTCTAGCTGAATCCGCTTCCGTTATGCCGCTTACAGCGCCATCTAGTGATAAATTTTGGAACTATTTTTTTCTTATCCCATATCAAATGCCCCTTCTTCAAGAATGCTCAGTCCAAATTTGAAGTCATTCGGACTCATGGTTGTTTTTTTATAGCATTTTTACAAAGGGACTTTAATTATAATCACCTTGTATTTGAGAAAAAAAACACGACATTTTACCATATCAACAACCACCAGCTCGAACAGGTCTCATTGTTCAAATATCTAGGCAGCACGATTACAGGAGATCAGAACTCGCGTAGCGATAGCGAAACTAGCATTTCTCTCAAAACAGAAGCTGTTTACAAACCGAAGCTTTTCCGAAAATCTACGTAAACGTCTTATCAAGACCTATATTTGGTCATTAAAATTGTATGGATCGGAAACTTGGACCATAAACAAACAGGACCAAAAAAGATTAGAAGCTTTAGAGATGTGGTGCTGGCGCCGCACGAAAAGAATCACTTGGACTGAAAGGAGGTACTGCAGCTGATTGGAGAAGAAAGAGGCATTTTAAACCAATTAAAAATCGAAGGTTAAAATGGATGGGACATACGCTCCGGCACGGAGGAGCACTGCGAGACGTGATGGAGGGCTATATAAAGGGAAAGACCACGGGGACGACCCCGGATCACGTGGACCGCGCAGCTGGTGAAGGACGCGGGATGCACAAATTATGGAGAGCTCAAACAAAAGGCCTATGACCGAAAGAGATGGGTAAGAACCCATGGTTTATCCGGAATCTATATAAACGAATTACCATTTTACGTTAACATTTGTAAATTATAGAAAAGCAAACAATGTTTTAATTCGAAAAACAAATTGAAAAAAAGCTTTCTTATAAATATTTTATCTCATCATCTCCAGAAAAAAAAAACCCGGCAGCGATTCAATTAGTTCATGAAATGACCAACCAAATCATCCACTGACAATTTTTCTTTTACCATTTAGTGACTTTTATTTGTACGGATGAATTGCTGCAGTGTCCTTTCAAGAACGAATACAAATTAATTTTAATTTAAATTGTTTGAGCCAATTAAATTAACGCGTTCTATCTATTCTCAAAATATAACTTAAATGCTCCTAATTTTTTTTACATGAATGAGCAGCGCTAATCTTTTATGCATGTTCGAAATAGTGAAGATTCTATTGAAGATTCAGGTAAAAACCGTTTTTGAAGCTGTATCATATTTCAATTTTTTTCCACCAAAAATTATTGAACTCTTAGAATGGCTATAATGGATATCTGTTTAGGATTTTGATGCCGGGTTTTCTATGAAAAGAATTTAATTGCAATTATACTGTCAAATTAGTCGCCATAGATGGCAACGCTGCTAGCTTTTAATGTACATGAAAATATCCAGACACCATCTATAAATTCAAATTATAATCGTATGTGCATAAACGTTACACCGCTGAAAACCGTAAAACTGCTACATTTTCGTTCGGTTACACGAAAAACTCCTGCTATAATGTTTCAAAATCATCTTTCAATATTAAAGAATAGGACAGTCGCGTTCGGTATTAGCGAAGGCAACTTCCGAAATTTCTGCATATATTCCCATTACACTAACAAGGAATTTTAATGAATCAACACCTTGAATATCAAGATACGATTACCTATCATATATTATCGTAAAATGCACATAAAATAAATTTTCCCATCGCATCACTTTGTGTATTTGTATATATGTGTAAATTTTCCTTTGGCCCCCAAATACAGCCTGAATGCCCGTGGAATTGAGTCCATCAGGTATCGGATAAAAGCAGAATTCACGCCAAGACAAGTGCATCACGTAATTACTGTGAATTCGATGTTGGTTATATTGCGAGCAGCCATCTCTAGTTTGTCCCATAAATACTCTATAGGGGTTTTATATATGAAGATTGTGCAAAAAATTATTAAGAAAGAACGCAGGTAAGTAAACAAAAAATTATGCGCCGCAAAAAATTATCATGTACAAAGATTAACATGTGAATGAATGAATGCGCCGAAAATTGTCCTAGAGCCCGTCAATAAACGTGGCCATTGTGACATGGTGATGGTGGATGATGTAGTTTTTGATGAAAAAATAAGCGAACTTTCGCAAAAAGTGCGCTCTCGACTGTGCACAAGAGTGGAAATTCGCGTTTGTGAGTGGTTTTTGATGAAAGATGTCACCTTTGAGTAGCCGCTAAAAATATTATTGTATACTGTGTTTTGGAGGAACAGTTTTGAGTGATCTAACTCGTTCCATGAAATGTTATCTGACAAGAATGAATGTTTATCACATGGTGCGATGGTTCCATATGCTATTTTCTCCAAATCCTGACACTCCCATCTGAATGGTGGAATAGAAATCTTGATTTTGCTACTCATGCAGAATGTTTCCAGTCATCAAGGATCCAATTGAACCCATGTTTTTATGTTTCACGCAGATTAATACCTTAGCCGAGTCAATGTAGCATTTTAAATTTGATAACATCAATCATCTCCAATCAACTCTGCAAAATATTGATATTAATAATTACTCAATCTTGCCAAAGCTATCCATGTCCTTTACGATTTACAAAACTAATGGTAAATTCCAAAATAGGATTGTCGTAGATGATTTAAAGAACATTTTTCTTTGTAAGATTTTAAGACGTTGTTAACATGTATTTTTATTGATGTAAAATGTTTGATGTAAATTTATTTATATTTGCTTTATTTATTTGTTTTCTTTTGCTGTTGAAACTCTACTAAAGAATTTAAATACATATAGAATTTCTGACTGCGCAGAATGTTCCCTTAATGATGGTGAAAATCAAAGGTATCATCTAATCTCATACAGATGATTATCCGCATTGGAACTGTAATCAGGGCTGCCAAGAGAATTTAAGATCCTCAACAATAAAGGCCCTTAATGATCTTTGTGGAACTTTGCAGTTATAAATAAGTTTTATGAGCGCGGGCGATCCTCTCGACGGCCCTAATTGTGATATGTATATTTGAAATGGCTAATTTCAGTTATAAAACATGCTTGCTAAAAGCCTTTATAATGTTAGGAACCTTTAAATAAGACTCACATTTAAGTTAGCACAAAAAGCGTTTCTGAAATGCCTACAATCTGAAGTTAGGGCATTGTATACATAAATACCCATAGAATGGATAATCAATTCACTGATGCAAGCATATCTCTTATAATTTGAAAACTTTCATGTTTGTCACCGCATGAGAGCTCGTGACTACGCTGTTGTCAGTTGTTTGTTATTTCATCTAGAAATATTGCCTAAGGATATTAATAATTTATAAAATATCCAATAAATACCCTACCATTTCACTTTATTCAAAGGGTAATATAGTTATGATGTCTGTTATGGGTTTATTAAAATACACTATTATCCCTGGTCCCCTTATATCATGCCATTAATCCCTAACTTTTTCCTATTGAAGATAGAGGTCTAATTCCACGGAAAAAAGTAAAATTGTAGCGCATTTAAAATGAAGGTCAGAACACAAAATCTAACTCGAAAAGCAATCGACTAAAGCAATGCTTTATTAGCCTAAATCTAAAGAATAAATTATCAATGAATTAAGATTTGATATTACAGAGAAGCTCCCGTGCTCTTTTATTTTAACAAAATTAATCTTCACGTATCTAAAATTCAAAATAAAAACTCAATTCCAACATACACTTCTCAAAACAACTAGGGGAACACATTTTCTAAAGCCTGCCATCTGTCATCTAAAATACTTATAAATAAAACACAAATGAAACAATATAGCTACACCATTTATTAATAAAATCCAAATGCAATTGCATTATCTTGAATGCTACTTATCCCCTCACTCCCATAAAAAATTACCCCTCCCCAAGACAAAGTGCAAATCCAGTGTATTGGAAAACAATTCTCATTGTGTTTTCAACATTAGTAATGCGTATGATTTGCACCAGCACAGAACACAGCATATTTGCATGCTCCGAATGAGCTTGCGGATGTCATTTGTGGTATTCCCTCCCATTCTTCGATAAGGGCTTCACTGAGGTGCTTCTTTCTTAGGTTGTGCTGGACGCTTGCGAAAACATTTGTCAAGCATAGCACACACGTGCTCGATTGAGTGTAGGTCAGGAACCAATGGTGGCCACTCCATAACCGTGATTTGGCGTTCCCTCGGGAAATTCATGATTGTTGTTGCAGTGTGAGGTCTCGCATTGCCCTGCATTAAGACGAATTTTGGAACAATACCATACGCAGCAGTCACAACATGACACTCCAGAATATCATCAATGTAACGTTAACTTTTAAGTTTCAGAGAAATGATGACGAAGCACGTGCGGTTGTCAAAACAGATTACACCCCTTACCACCACCGAGCCACATCCGAATTTATCGATATATTGCATTGTTCCATGGATATACCGATCGTTTGTGCATCTGTATACAAGTATGTATCCATCACAAAGCGTCACGCGAAACCTTGACTCATCTGTGAACAGAACATGCTTCTAATGACGAAGCTACCAACCAGCATGAGTGAGGGCAAACATCATGCGTGCTCGTTTGTTTCCATACTCAAACGTGTACCTCGTACGGGCCGATGTGGTCTCAGGTTGGCCTCACTATGTCTATTCGGACAGTATGGTCGGACATTCATTCCAGTGGCCATTTTGCAGGTCCCTGGCAGTAAGAGTGCGTTTCCTAATGAGGATGTTACGATATAACCTTGTCCAGGTCTCCTGGAATATTAACCTTTTCTCGGAACCGTTTTCAAAGTCGGCAGATGAAAGATGGGCTAACATGCAACTTGTTTGCCACATAACGCATAGAATGGCCTTCCTGGAGTAATGTAACTGCAGCAGACACTTGAACTTCAGTAAGATGTCGCATTTAGCGTTACACTTTGTTTTAGGGTGGGAGTCCTTTCTTTGTTTTTTTATATAAAAACAAGTATGGGATGTAATGAGGCTGATTTGATTTTTATTAATGATTGACACAGATGTCTTGTTCCATATTTTCTTTAGGGGTATCATTTGATGACGCATGGCAGACTTTGGAAAATGTGTTCCCTAATTATTTTGAGCAGTGTATATAACACCGTGTTTACTAACTAAAAAAGTAATCGAGCATCTCCTTGATTAGTCTTGTAATTACTTTCTTACTTGTTAGTTCTCTTTAAATACAGTTCTATCCTCTAACTATTACACAGAATCTTCTTCTTAACGACACCTCTTGTTACCTAGTCTAGAAATGCATATCATATACAGAGTATTCAGGAGGCAATCTTCCGTTCGCTTTATTGAAAACATAGTACAGTTAAGTATCTATAAACTTTGTAATCTACATTGATGCAAATAACTCCTTAATTTCTGATAAGAATTTTTTTTCATGCCTGTAAGTATGCATACTTCAGGAGTCTAGAGAATAAGTAAACATCTTTGGCCAATTTAGTCTCTATTTACCAAATTTGAATATGTTTGACCAAAATTAGAGAGAAGCACGAGAAATAGACTCTCTAAAATAATAGGAGGATGTTCCACATCGTGGAAAATAGTAGAGGAAAAGATGGTAATGTGGCCCTCCGCTGGTAAATTGCCCCGCTAGCCTAATAAATCAACTTATTTCGCAGGTGAAGGTTACATTGTTACTCGGACTAAGAACAATGTATTACGTTTCATTGCGGAGGCCTTCTCTCTCAATTGAGCAATCGTGCGTCGACAAACAGTGTATTCATTGTTGACTCCTCACTACGAATCGATTGTTATATCACACGAAACATCTTGATATTCGTTGTTGACGGTCACCTCTAGAGCACGTGCAAATGACTAGAAGGGGCCCACAAAAAAGCCTAAAAAGATGATACAGCCGGTCTAAGAACTTAATGTTTATACAATTGAAATAAGAAATTGAAAAAGTTATCGTGCAAACGTGGGACGGTCGGCTAAACGTTCAGATCAAGCGTGTATTATCAGTAGCTTTTTGCACGCTAGTTTTAACTTTAACTAGCGTTAGTTAGTTGTTGTAACTTTTTGCACTTTAACTAGTTGCAAAATTTAGATATCGCTTCCTGTTTATTCATCTGTCGGTGAAGCAGTACGATAGTGAATAGTTTTTTCTTTTTTTTGTCGAATGTTTTTTGTTTTAATTATTCTAGAAATGTTCAAAAGAGACTGCGTTTGTAATATATAACTGATAATGTTCCGTCTGTAACTTATTGAAGGTAAGCTCACGTTAGCTCTTTTCCTTAGATCCTATTATTCTTGTTTATCAAAGAGAGTGCTTTACTTTAATTCGTCCCCCTGCTGAAAACCACTTCACCAAAGACCAGCAGCAACGAAGAGAAAAAAGGAAAAACTGGTAATGATTCTGAATCGGAAAACGTCCTTAACCTGATTAGAAAACTTGAAATCATGTACGATAATTGCACCTTCTGGGATGATAGCAAAAGAAAACGAAGAAAGTTTACAATGACAAAGATGGTAAATATGAGCTGATGATTATGCTGGATCAGAAGGATATTATATGTATTATACCTGTGATTTCTGCCGTATAAATAAAATAATACAAACGCGGAATGTCCTTCTTTAAGAATCAAAACTTTTAGTCTTTATAGCAGAAATAGTATTATGTTTATTTTAGTTAGGAGAAAACTCGTCAAAGTTTCATTTTTAGATAATAGTAGATATTATTAAATACTAATGTGAATGCTTTGATATTAAATGTTGATTTTATTCTTGAGTATAATAAGATTACTTTTGCATACATTTATAATGCTCTAAAACCTACACATGAGCTCATCTGATCTGTTTGGATTGACCAAAAAAAAAAAACCCCATTATTATTCAAAATTTTTGAGCATTTTCAAAAAATGGTACTTCATGCCAACAAAATACCACTTTCTACCTATTTCCAACTTGGTTTAGGATAGCTTATAACTTTTTTATTAGTAAAAAATAAAAGATGGGGCACATTACCATCTTTTCCTCTAAGATTTTATGCACAGCAAAGATTTTATATCATAGATATGGTCGTTTCTAGAATACATCATTGGGTGATGGGAGGTTAAAACATTTATGGCCGGAATGAAAGCTAAATTCGATCGTTTTCCTTAGGTTAACTTTATTTTGGTGTAGATTATGAATTTTAGGAAGAAAATTAAGATTCCTGTTAAAAAATTTAGTCTTAAGGATAGGGATGAGGGGAAAAGCACTATAACCACTTATGCACTATTATGGACAAATATTCACTTACAGTGGAGAACTTCCCCAGAGAATAACAGCTGTATTAAAAGCAAAAGAATGAGCCACACTCTGTAGCCTCCCCTGCATGAACCCCCGTGCATCAACAATTAATAACAGATCCTGACGAATACGAAGCTATTATTTAAAAAAAAATTAAGCGGGGTTTCCCCAAATATAAACTTGACGTCTGACTTTAATCTGACCTGGCGGAGGGAATAACGTGAAGGATGACCCCTCTGACCATATGACATATTTCCAATCATCTGATTCTAGCGTTTTTTCCCGCTCCATTAGCTTATCTTTTTTTTTTTTTTTTTTTTTTTTGCAGTCTTCTGTTATCAGCATATCGGCAATTGCACTCTGGCATGAATGCTAGATCTGAACAATTCTGTTTTAATGAAAATAGTGTCTTCTAAAATAGCTTTGCAGTCATTTTTGTGAAAGCAGACATTTTTCAATATCTATCGGTTCCTTTCAATCAATATAGAATGTTGACAATTGAAATCTTTAGCATAGTTTGTCTTTCAATCATTTTATTTGTATAATGTCGTTACCTTGACTACAGTTCCTTTAGCTATAATTAGTTGAGGCATAAGTCATGAAAACGATTTTTTTCTCAGGGCTAAGGGATGGTATCACAAAATGTCATATGTCTCAAGGAAGTCGTGCGTACGTGGTATTTTTCATTAACACCACATGTCAAATACCATAATAAATATGAGAAGCAAAATGTTGGCGTGTTGTTAAATGTCTGTACATTTCGTCCATTCCTTGTCCTTTCATCTGTATATATCACATTTTCCACCCACGCTCGAATTCTCATAGAAAATAGTTGCCCCAACCCTCGTATTTTTCTTTTTAGACTGAGACGATATTCTTACACTCGTACACCCATTTTCAGATCAAACAGCTTTTAATGTACTGGCAGTAAATCAAACAACATTTTATCAATTATTAAAAGCATTTCTCGTGTTCCCATTTTTTTTCATCCTCTGTGCATGTAAACAGAGTAATTTTTAAAGGCGTACAGTTTGTGAGCTTTAAGTTTTTTTTTGGGGGGGGGGGAATCTGAATCCCTTACATTAAAAAAAACAATAATAAACCATGCGAGACAGCTATTGCTAATATTACCTCTGAATAATATTCTACGTTTAGTATTTATGTAGACTTTATGTATATACGTATTTTTATTAATTGTGGTTAAAGATTGTTCTTTTTTTCAATTACTATATACGTATTAACTCATAAAAGCTTAAAAGTTATAATTACATCGCGTCCCAATATAATCAACGTACGCAATCATCGCATCGCAAACAGCTGCATTTGATCAATGTTGTATTGTCACTATTCTTGGAGATTTTGAATTTCTAATATGAAAAGCTTTACAAATGGAATTTTCCTATGGTGAATGTGATTGATTACCGCTCTCTGATTAAATCAGATGCAGTCGAGTTTTTCCCTCGAAAATTGAACCCTGAAGGAAATGAGCTCCAGTGACTACCCGTATGGCATAAACATTCAATTTTCATTAAGTTTTTCTTCTTTTACTCTACCTATTTGTAGCCTTTTGGGGGTTTTAAATTTAAAATGTATTAAATAAATGGAATTGAATATTGTCTATAAAATTGTTGTCGCAATACTATATTATCGTAACGTGAGATATTAATGTTAATTAGTGTTAAAATTTAAAATTATAATTTTTTGAATTCAATGGATTTTATTTTGCTTTTATTTCTATCAGTTATTCGTTGACGATATCTTTAAGTGGTTTTATTAAATCGTTTTTGAAAATAATTTAAGAATTCACGGTCACACATTAAAAATATTTCAATAATGTCATCTTCCGTGTTCAGTCAGTTCGCTAGGACAGCGACGCGTTAATTTCAGATGTGGGAATTTTTCCTATCATTTATTACTTTCTAGGAGGATGTTTCTAGTTTCTTACTTATTTACGTTTCATGTCCACTTATCTATTAGGGTCGCGGGCATCTTTTTAAGTCCACCAATCGACGTCTGAACTGAATTGAACTGGGGCTGGATTCTTCTGATGTATTATTTTGAAGTCTCTTTGTAATCGTAGCTCGTGAAGATCGTGAATAAAACGAAACGCGTAGGGAAAATATGAACTTAACGGTATCGGTTATGACAGAACTATTTATTATATTCTATTAGTCTCTCTCTAATAATATTGACATATATGGATGTCATGATTTCATAATACATTTGCAATTATCATCATCCGAGGTGCTGCCTTCGCTCACGGCACAACTTTATTGGCTCTCTAACGATTTGGCTCTTTTGATAAATTTCGCGTTTTTATCAGAAAAAGACAAGTACTCTCAACTTATAAAGTATAGGAAGTGTAAAACTGATTAAAAAATATGTCTGGAATTGGAGTATCATGGTTAAAAAACAAACTCTATAGAGAATATTAGAATATTAGATGAGGGTAATAAGATATATATCAATCGAAAATTTTTGCATTTAACCTACAATTTGCAAAATTAAGAAATCTGCCATGGATAATAAAAATAGCATTTTCATCTGATCCCCTGTTCTACATTTTCTATGAGAAAAATAACCGGATGAAGACGTCAGCTCCACTCGTGCTTCCAACAATCTCGAGCACGCTTGATCTACTCTCCGAGGGAGTCTACTTATATCCCAAGCTAATGGACTTACATCCTGATTTCTGTGCATAATGTTAAACATGCGATGCTTTAAATTTCATTAAGTAGACAGATTTTATCGAACATTTCAGCTGCGTGATACAGTGATATCGTCGGGGATTTTGTCGGTGATTTCGGCCGTGTTATGGGCAGCATAAATTTTGCTTGGCTTTCAGCGTATTTACGCATTTCTCACAGTGACAACTAATTCAGAATAAGATGCATTAATTATTAGTCAGTGTGTTTACAGTTAACATATAAAATTAATGATATCTTACCACGTTGACAACGTATCTGGCGCGGATTCGAAATCGCATGGTGGGATGCACTGACGACGGGTGATCGCGTTTCAGGGGGTCGGAGTTATGCATTTACGATTTAATTATAATAAATAAACTCTTGAACGCTTCGTTGAGTTTATCTAATAGACTTTTCATTATCGCTATTATAGAAGTTATCCATGTTTGAGTTAATGAAATGCCATGCAATAGCATGTGCTAGGTTATGCGTCTCGATTTGCGCTGCACTTTAATTCACGATTCCGAGGTTATTTCGCACAACTTGGGACCTGCACAGGCTCTCACATTCCTGGATATGTCCCTATCGATATGGCGCAAGTTTTTGCTTGATTCCATGAACTTAAAGTTGGATTGGAAAACTTTATATGCATAAGCAAGATTATACATATAGATTGCAAGAGATACAGTTTATCTAAAGATCTAAGAATTAAAACACAGTTAATTTTTTTAAATCCCTAATAAACGCTAATATGTCAATTTCTTTGAATAAAATGACGCTTTTTGTCATCCAGTTATCTACACTATTGTTTATAAAAATCGCAACACCCTGATGGAATAGCCCAATCTGCATTAAATTTGGAGCATTTGCATATCATGGGTCAGAAAAGAAACCATTAGATTTTCAGGTCAATACAATGCGTTTTATTGTCACATTAGTATCGGGTGAAACCACCGTGGGATGCAATTACAGCCTCTAAACGTCGTGGCATTGAGTCAAACAAGCTCTGAATAAGGGCCTGGGGAATGTCCTGCCATGCTCTGTCTACACGGGTATACAGTTCATCCACAGTTGCTGCTGCAGGAGTCTGACGAGCCAATCGATGAGCAACCCTGTCCCACACATGTTCGATTGGGGACATGTCTGGTGAACGAGCAGGCCAGGGGAACAAGGGCGTCTAATGTGCTTGGAAAAAGGCGAGGACATTTCTGGCCACATGCGGTCGGGCATTGTCCTGTTGGAATACAGCGCCTGGAAGGTTCTGCAGGAAGGGGATGACCTAGGGTTGCACAACTTCCCTGATGTACCGGTCACTGTGCAGATTGCCATCGATTCTGATCAGACGGGAACGGCCATGGTAACTGATTGCACCCCACACCATCACCCCTGGCGTTTGTCCTGAATGACGCTGCAGGATGCATTCTGGAAGGTCGCGCTCGCCACGATGTCTTCTGACTCGTATCCTGCCGTCATGGTGCTGCAAGTTAAACCTTGACTCATCCGAAAACACAACTTGTTGCCATTCAGCTTGCCACTGTTGGTGTTGATGGGCCCATTGCAACCTGAGGCGCCGGTGGTTTTGAGTCAAAGGAATCCGCAACAATGGTACTCGTGCCATCAATCCTCTGGAAATCAAAAGGCGTCGTACAGTGCTAGCAGACATTGTCCTGCCTACTGTAGCACACCACTGTTGTGCTAACACTGTGGAAGTGGCTGTACGATCTGCTACACACATGCGATAGAGGTGTCTGTCATCTCGCGGTGTCGTCGTGCTGGGTCTTCCTGAGCCTGGTCTTCGGTGTGCCCTGTTCTCTTCGCTCCACTGCCTCCATGCACGCATAATTGTCGTTGCATTACGTCCTACACGAGCAGCAATGTCACGATACGACCATCCCGCTTCACGCAGACCAATTATGCGTCCTCTTTCAAAGTCTGTCAGCTGTTGATATGGTACCCTTCGTCATCGTCGAGGCATGGTGTTCTTTCAAGCAATTACTCTGAAAATCTAATCATTTATACTCTGACCCATTGTATGCAAATATTGCAAATTGCATGTGGATTAGACCATTCCATCAGCGTGTTGCGATTTTTATAAACAGTAGTGTACATTAATGGAGTAGAATTGAAAAATCTTCAAAATTATATAATAAAATGACGTTTCATTTTCTTCACTGACATCTTAAAATGGAGTCCGATTTTCTCGCATATTTTTTCTCCGATGATTCGACTGGTCTTTTTATTTTTCTTTATTGGCATCCAGTGTTGTGTGTAAAAGTTAGGAACAGTTCTTCGTAAACCGTTCAATATGATTACATACATGTCATTGATAAAGAATGACACTCTCTTTCAAATATCTCTCGTGAACGCGCATTTCGTCGATAACACTGGTCAACAAAAAATATTTTTTGTCAGCTACTTTGACAAATATAGGTGTTCTAGACTAATTTGAGTGCGCTGATTTCAAATCTGAACTATTACGTCAGTATGTAAGGTTATTACCATTTCTTCTCGGTGGACTTAGGGGCTGTTAGCGATGAACATGACGAAAGATTTCACCAAGAAATTAATATAATGGAGACAAAATACAAGGCTGTTTCGATCCAAACACGAGGGAAAATCAAAAAGTAACATTATTTTTTTACGAAAACATTGTAGTAGGTGGTGGGAAAAATGGATATATTTTCTGAATTTGTCGCCTTCCCCTATTGTTTAAAAGCACCTTGAAGGCGCTGCCATTTAGTGGAGGCGTGCAATCGCAATCGGCAGGATGGCGTCGTTCACTGGATGATCACATCGTCCACGCTGGAAAAACAGAGCTGCAATTCGTTTCCTTCCTCCCAACTAATCAGATCTTTTGTTTGGGAACAACTTGACCACCCGCCTTACAGTCCGGACCTCGCAACCAGTGGCTACCACCTGTTCCAGGAGCTAAAGGAGATCATCGGCAGCCTGCATTTCAGAGACGATGAACAAGTGAAAACTGGTGATTTTCTACATTGAGCGCTATGGCAAGTGCTTAAATAAACTTGGAAACTATGTGGAAAAATAGTTAAAGGTACATAGAATCTGGTAAAGAAAAAATTTTGAAAATATATATAGTACTTGTTTTTGTTGTTTTTTTACTGCAAAATGGTACTTGCTTTCCGGACACGCCTCGTATTTTGAATAAATGCTTTATCTTCATTAACTGTATGGAAATATTTTTATGAAATATTTGTTTAACACCATTTTAAATGTTTAAGTAAAATAATAGTGCTTAAGTTTCATTTGTGTAAAACAGTCTCATAATGTCAAATTTAAGCATTGGTAGTTTCTATCTATAACTCGAGATCCTGACGTGATAGAGAAATTTGGAATTCAGATTTGTAATCAGCACACTTAAATTAGTATATAACAGCTATATTATCCTCAGTAGCAAAAATGTTGTTGACCAGTGTAATAATAGTCCACTGTTAGCGAGTAGATTGTATTTGGAGCGAATGTCAGACTAGCCATTCTATATCAAAGAGCCATTCAATTTCAAGATATACTGAATGAGTTTATATAACATTTTCATGTTTATGTTAGAACACTCGACAAATAAAATTTTATTGTCAGGACCAATCAAAACATGAAAGCAAACATTTTCTGTAGTTAAATTTCAATATTTAACTTAATCATAAGAAAATCACAATCGTAACTAAATTTGTAGGATGTTCCTGTTGTAACCATTTAATCTGAAACTTAAAAAAATTGAGAGATTTTTATTAAAAATGAAATTGACATTGTACATTTCACGAATAAGATTCTTAATAAAACTTTGGGAGTCGCACTGATCTGTATCTCCGAACTTTTACTTTCTTATTCCCTATTTAATGCCATCATTGTGAGTAGCTTGAAAGGGTTTAGGCTTTCATTTCAACTCCTGCTGCGAAGGGGAGCCCTTATTTTTACCACCATTTCACCAACCGCACATCTTGCTGACCCGTTTCAGCCCCAACATAATTGGATGACCCCTTCTAAAGCTCTCTTTCGGAAATTCTTGCCCTTTCCATCTACTGCATTTCGGAAGAACGGCGATAATGACAGAGCTCGGATGCTTTCCACCAAATGTACACGGCGGGTCATTCCTTCCTGCGGAATTGTAATGACGAACGAGTTTCATTGAAGAGAGAGAAACTAAGCTGACTTCAAAAGTCAAACGAGATAAACAACTGACACCATTCTTATATTATTTTAAAATTTGCAAAGCTTTTAGACCTGATGCAAGAGTTTCATGAGATGGCTCTGTTTGTACATGTAATTCAGCTTTTATTATTTTATAAATAAACTTTAACGGCTAATCTCTGATATATTTTATTTCATATCCCTGTTTTATATTTTATTATTGATGAAAATAGGAAAGAAAATTTTGATGAAAATAGGAACCTTCAGCTCACCGTGCTGACGCACCAACCAATTGCGCCGCCGTGGACATGGAAGCATTACGCTATCTACATGTCCTAAGGGCTGGTTGGAGTAGTACCCAGTTCGCAGGCTGGGACTATCTTTCCTACTAGCGTAAAATTCGTTAAAGAGTAAATAATGGTCTCATGAGGATTTTTACACGCCAAACCTCAGATGTTTAAATTATTGATGAAAATAGTAAAAAAAAATTCCATAGCCTGGATTCGAATCAGGAACCTTCAGTTAATAAATTTTAGGTTTAATAAATTAATTGAAGAAAAAGGTTATTATTAAAAAATCTGGAAATTGTCATATGCATACACATCATAATGACAAATCTTTTTGAGTTTTACTGTAACAAATGGAAACTCACAAAGGCCAATTTTTAAAAAAATGAAGATTTTGGACTAGTACACTTTTACCAAATTTTTTTTCAAAAAGTGCACACGATCATGCAAAATTATTTTAAAGAAACGTGTTTATTGCAAACTTAGTAATTTTAAGGTTGAAAATACAAAAATGCAATATAAAACAAGAGTGCCAATGCTTTTGCTATTTTCTCTCCTCCCGTTCAGTTGCACCTGAACAATCACTGGTATTAGCGCTTCTTAAATTCTCATAGAATGGTGATTTGGCCACTTCTGTATCAATAAACTGGAGAAGATATTTTACATCATCCGACGTAGCCTTTTTTAAGGGTAATGGGGCTCCATTATATGCTGGAATAGTATTAAGCTGTGCTCTTCTTGACACCCCTTTCTTCCCTAGAATGACTTGTTCAAAGTGTCCAGTCATTATGGTCCTAGTTTCGATCTTGTTGCTGCTGCTAGTGAATTACGCAGCTCTTACCAATATAGCTCTTTGGCAACAGGCACAGGTTTGACTCTTGCATGAATGGCAGTTTCCAATCTCTTACCGATATAATGCAGTCACCCTGAGCTTCTGTAAGGTCACAACGAAGGGACAGATTAAGATAAACAACTTTGAAAGGCTTCTTTTTACTGCAGCTTTTCATGATTTCAATCCACTCTTCTGGTTTCAACAAGGTTTTTCTCGATTTTGGCAAAGCTTCTATCAATAGGCATCATGGAATGACCGGTATAGGGTATTTAATTTGTATTTCTGTGAACGTCCCTTTTCCACAAAGATTGTCCAGATGTTCAAACACATATCGGTTCTTATTCTGGCTGTAGAAGTTGTCTGAAAAAATGAGTAGTTTTACATGCCTATCTTTCTTATTTTCTTGGATGTAATCGTTGAGGTACGAAATGACCAAGTTCGGCCCATTTGCTGCAGTTTGTTCTCCGTAGCAATAAAGAGTAGTATCCCCAGTGCTTAAGTTTAATATCCCAAAGTTGTGGACCCAAAACTGCCTTCTGTAATACTCTCTGCAAACATTTGTAATCGGTAGCAGAAGATTTTTCTCAAAATCCACACAAGTCGCCAGAGTATCTTCTGGTTTTACTAGCTCAATGCTTCTCATGTCATCATGAAATAGCTGGGATTTTCGGAGATGCAGATCATGCTGCTCTGTGATATTTTGTGTTAAAACTTTATCACCTTTCAAAGCGGCAGATTTCTTCCGTACAATGAACTTCTCACAAGTCTCACAGATATCACTTCTAGATGAGCCAAAGCTGTAATTAAATTCTGTGCTGCATATCTCACAGAAATGGTTAACCGAAATTATTTTACTTTGCAGAATACTGTTGATGGATTGCTGCAACTGACAAGTTGGAATCCAGGTATTCCCTGGATCGCTGTTTGTTCCTTGAGTAATGAGACTTTCTGCAGGGGTAGTTAGCCAAAAATGCTCGTATTTCTTCGAGAACAGGATCCGACGTTTGATTTGATTTATTATCATGACGTCTTCGGAGATCTTCTGCATTTTTGTGTCGACCTAATGAGGACGTCACATGACGACGGAGTCTGGTTGCCTTATTGTTTAAAACAGCAAGGAAGTGTTCTGTCTCCAGTTGAAAGATGGTACTTGAATACTTTCTGTTGAATGACTGTGGGCTTTTTCTTGGTCTCGATCTGCCGGAGCTGATTTGGTACAACCACGTAGGAAAGTACTCTGAAGCGATGATGTTGAAAATGCATGGAATTCCTCAACTGTGATTTTCGTATTAATTTTGGCTGCTTCTTCATCTGTGATTTTAATATTGTAGTGGCATCCACTAGGGGGAATTTTTCTCCGCCCTGCATTTAGCGAATCTGTAATAAAAAATATACAGGGTGTTTTTGAATTGAGTACAGATTTTTGGGAGATGATAGAAGAGGTCCTTAGAAGTACTTTTGTCATATGAACATGGGGTCCCCGCAGCTCCGTTTACTTACAATACTGCATTGAACAATCAAATGACACCGGGACGCAGTGTGCGTTGGTAGGCCTAGATTATTTTATTTTTAACAATTAACACAAGCAATCTACTGTAATAACTTTTAAAGTAATTGTTTGCAAAGAAATTTCAAGGTGCACGTGCTTGTTTGTTGGATTGGTCGTGGCGGACCAGTTGCTTGGCCACCGAGATCGCCAGATCTTACACCGATGGATTTTATTTATGGGGAAGCATAAAATCAATGGTGTACTCCGAACCCGTAGATACCGAAGAAGAATTGCGGCTCGTGTTGTCGCGGCAGCAGGTGACATCAGCGACCGTGCAAATCAATGGTTTCCACGCGTACATCAATCCATCATAAGGCGTTGCTAATTGTGCTATGAAGCAAATGGCGGTCATTTCGAACAATTACTGTAAACGTCATACAGTAGATTGCTTGTGTTAATTGTTAAAAATAAAATAATCTAGGCCTACCAACGCACACTGCGCCGGTGTCATTTGATTGTAAGTAAACGGAGCTGCGGGGACCCCATGTTCATATGACAAAAAATACTTCTAAGGACCTCTTCTATCATCTCCCAAAAAATCTCTACTCAATTCAAAAACACCCTGTATATACCTTAAAATTTGTTATTTATGGAATATTCAAAAATGTTTTTCCATTGTAGAATCTAACTGAAGTCTCAAATACATAAAATCAATCTCTCTTCAAGTTTAATATGGTTTAATCTTCCAGAAAAATGCATTGAAATGTGTCGTCATGCTGTGGATTGACAGGCTACTTTAAACACTTCGAAATAAACGCTATCGTTCAAATATCCACTCTAATTTTACATAATTTCAAAGATATATTACATACCTGGCATTCTAGTATCCTTTTTAAGGATCCTTTACCATGTATTTTCGTTTTTTTCCCTTTCGTTCTTCACCGTCGTGCTCAATCATGGGTCATAACGAAATCACGTGATAAAGCCTTAGACGCTGATTAGTTGATGGACTTGTGCATCTTTTCACCTAAAGTAAAGCTGAGAGTCTTTGTCAATAGCTTGTATTGGAGTTGTGGCTTTTCCTGCATATATTTTAAAGCGTGGAATATAAAGTTTACAAGTCCTTCAGTCATCAGAAGCATTTGTCGCGATTTTTAAAATTTTGGACTTGTGTTCTTTTTTGCACTGAGGATTCATATGTTTTGTGTGCACTTAGTAACAAGCGGTAGATTTGTGTAAGAAACTTATTACCCATTTTGCTTCGAAGAAGGGTAATGAAGCAAAAGTGAAATCAAGTAACGAAGACAATAAAAAAAAATCATCATAAAAAAATTAAAAATCCAATAAATCTCTAAATAAATTGAAATAGTGGAATGGTATAAAGTTTTGATATAAAAAAAACAAAGATAATTTTTATACGTATAAAAGCCTGGACTTTAATCTACTTTTCAACATAATTTCCACCTGTATCGTAGAAATCACATATCCATCCTCATAGAAATCGGCCACCAGATTTTCTAACCATTGCAGCACGGAATTGTATTAAAACCAATCGTTTAGCCAGCTCTTTGACTTTTCTCGAGAGATATCGCTGGTGACGACACGTATGGGTTGCTCACCGGAATCAAAACAACAGTCCATGTAATGGAGGCATTCAACATTACCCAAGAAAGTGAAGTTCAAGCAAACAATTTCAGCTCGAAAAATCATGGGCAGGATATTTTACTTGTGGATTTTTTGCTTCGGGGTAACACTGCAATGGTTAGCAAAACAAGTGGCTGATTTCTATGAGGATGAAATACAGAAGCTCGTCGTACGATACGATAAGTGCCATAATATAGATTGAAATTACGTTGAAAGTAGATTAAGGTCCAGGCTTTCATATAAAAATTAAGGTGCTAAAAATAATTTTCCTTATTTTACATCAAAATGGTAATTAGGCCTACTTAAAAATCATGCCTCGTACATTCTCACCGATCTCCGATCGTGGCATGAAAAAGAAATCAGGGAATAACCTTTCTAGGAGAGGGGTTCATAAAAGACCTTAACTCCAAAATGGCTCATGAGACCCAACAATCCATTTACAAAAATTATTCGTCTCGACTACATGTCTTATTTACTGACTTGTTCCCTGCTATGAATATTACTATTATTTCTTTATTTTTAGAAAAAAGTTAATCGATCTCAAAGGCCTAACCTATTTCAAAATTTCAACATATCTCCTCGAATCATGAGTTTTTAAGTCTGTTTCAATGAAAAAAAATTTTTGAGTTGGGGAAACGGCATAGGCCGCCTATGAGTAATTGCCCAAAAGACAGATTTTTCGCATTCTATTCTTCAAATACTTCTTAGATATTCTCTTTCTTTGTTGTCATCTGCTACGATTCATTAAGAATAATGACTATGGCAAAAAGAAAAAAGAAAAATTTTGTAATTTATTTTAAACGTTGTGTTTCAATTCATTATTTGAAAACTTAAAAGTCAAAATTACACAACATTATAAAAATCATTATAAACAGCATTGTAATGACACAAGAAATATCAGATTCGGATGCCATTATTTTTGGCCTACCATTCTCTATGAGTGAAGTCCTACGTGTTCGTTTCAGAAACTCAATTTTTTTTTTTTTTGCTGAAATCGATTTAAAAACTCATGATTCGTAAAGATATGTTGAAATTTTGAAAAAAAAGTTTTCCGTCTGTACGTATGCACATAATTGACCAATTTTATGCAGCTAACTCCTGAAACAGCAAACCGTAGAAGCAAACAAAAATTATACCTACTTAGAGGGTACCCTCAATTGTGCCTCAGCGTATTTTTATGTCAATTGGGTAAGCCTTTTTCGAGATACATATATTTTTTCTAAAAATTAAAAAAAATGGCTGTAATTACTCAAACCAGCGTTCAAACCAGCATTCAAACCAGCGAACCAAACTCAATAAATTCGACATGTAAATACTCGTCTCATTAAGGAAATTTTTTTTTTTTTGTAAATGATTCGTTTGGCTGTGATGAGCCGTTTTGGAGTTATTAATTATCCCCTCCCCCCTCGTCAATTTTTTTTTCTTTTTCTTTTCTTTTTTTTTAAGAAATTCACACTGTAGAGGGGCCCTTAAACTAAGCATTGACGCATTTTTTATGAAATTAATTTTTTTTGGTAAAAATGAAGAAATGGCAGAAGCATTCATTTCGTCGCCCCAAATAGAATGTAAACGACATGAACAGCTTCCACTTATTGAAAAAATACAATTTTCTTTTTTGAGTCCGTATCATTATCTCTTAAGTAGGTCTGTGCGAATGTACCATTCCGCCATTTCAATAACAAGTTTTAGTCGGCGGTCTACAAATCTGTGGAAGAAAATTCGGTGAAATAGAATTTGGTGGAGGTGAATTCGATAGACAATTCGGACGATGCTTTAAATGACTTAAAGGACAACTCTACGCAAAAAAAAACATTACATTTTTTTTTACAAAATGTCATTCTTTGATATAAATATAACACATTCCCGTTGAAATTTTTAAATTTGGTATGTAATTTCAATATAAGAAACTGCTTTGAAAAGTGAAATAACGGTGCTTTTGCACTCCCTCTCCGCTGGCCATTTTTTTCCGGAAGTGACGTAGTTTGAGTAAAAGGAGGCCAACGAGAAAGACATGCCCAGACGTGGAAAGGTCACCTGTCCATAGTAAGAAAGGCCCTGACGCGAAAAAGTCACCTGACCAACAAATGAAAAAATACTGATTGTTAAAATCCAAGATGGAAACAATAAAAATTACATTGTTTTTCGGTCTATATTTTTATTCGGATTACCTTGTTTTTCTACGTTTGACTCGTTAGCTACGGTTTGACTCGTAGCCCACGAGAAAGACAGGCCTGGGCGCGGAAAAGTCACCTGATCATATTAGTCCGAGTAACATTGTAACCTTCATTGTTTCCATTTTGGATTTTAATAATCAGCAAATTTTCGTTTTTGGAAACAATGAAGGTTACATTGTTACTAGGACTAAGATGGTCAGGTGACTTTTCCGCGCCAGGACCTGTCTTTCACGTGGGCTACGGGTTTGATTCGTAGCCAACGAGAAAGACAGGCCGGGGCACTAAAAAATCACATGACTAAAGTAGATCTAGCAACAATCCAGTCTTCATTGTTTCCATCTTGGATTTCAACAATCAGTGTCTTTTCGTTTGTTGGATTTCAACTCCAACTACGTCACGGCCTCACCCAAGATGGATGCCTCCCGATTTCAAATCGCGCTCATTATTTCCGTTTTTTCACACATTTAGAGTTCGAATTAAATTTTTTTAAATATGCCACGATGTTATTAATAGATAAGGCTTTCGATTTAAATAAACTTGTATATGACCGTAGAGTTGTCCTTTAAGATCTTTAGGTTTTTCTCTCGTTGAAAATAAAACTGATTTTTGTTCATTGCAATATTGAGAAAATCTACCATATTTTTTCGAATTTTTTAATTTTGACTTAGATTCGTTTAGAGTTTCAAAAAGTAAATAAACATTATAATAGGCACATACAGTTTGTTCTCGAATAGATAGGACAAAATCTATTCTTTTTACTTTACTTCTACTCTGAAGTCAAAATCAATAATTCCAAAATAAATGACGGAACAACCAACTTTGTGAATACAATAACGGTGATTTTAGTAACATCGTTCTGGTAATGCAAACCACGCATTCTCAACTGGTTTTTATGCTGAAAATGCCAGTTTACGTATTCCATAAGGAACGCGGAAGCCTTAATCGAATATCAATGCTAGCATTGAAATTGTGTATGTATTTTCTCCTTAAATATTTTTTATTATTTTTATTATGTAGACTTTTGTGTATTACATAATAACCAAAGGGAATTTTTCATTTTATGCAAGTAAACTAAAGTTTAATTCTGCAATTGAAATTTGTTCTTTGCTTATTACTTATTCATTAAAATGGCCCAATGGCCCATTGGTAATAGTGTTTTCATATGATAAAAGGTTAGGTTAGTTCAAGATATTTAGCTCAAAATATTTTTCTATTGGTCATTTTTATTGTATTTTATTGTGAGATTTTCTTAGTTTAGGTAAAGTCAGCAATGGGAAAATTTCATTCGACTGAAAAATGAGTATAAATTTATGATTAAAAAATGTTAACTGGATTTTTATCGTAATTTCGTATTCAACATAATGTCCTTATATGCGACGCTTTAATTTATTTAAAAGAATTTGCTGATCAAGTTCTTCATTGTCATCTCCACCGAATTGTCGTACACCGAATTGACGTCAGCGAATCGTAGTTTTCACCGAATTTTTGGGTTCCCATTTTAGTCTTTATTGAATATTAAATGTCACTTATTGTCTCGAGAATAGAACAGAAATGCGAGAGTTAAACTCATGAATAATAGTTCACAATGATCAATTATAATAAATTACTGACGCATTTCGGCTTCATCTTCATTCTATTTATGCAAATAATGTCGAAATGGGTTAGTACTTATTAAAGATACATTTAACTTTTACATCTTGAGAATTCATTCATTCAGAAACTTTTTTTTGGATTTCGTTCGGAGGTAACTTAGCAGCGAATTGCCACTTTAGCTGATTTTTACACAGAATGAAGTCTTAATGCATCTGGGATTCTAAATTATTCTCATAAATTAATAAAATAATGCCAAATTCTCTGATATCATGTTTTTTCCTGTGGAAATTCTTACTACGAACCCCTTTATAACTTCTTAAAGTGTCTTTCATTTTCATCCTTCAGCCTTCCTACACGAAGGCATCGCTTACGGGAAAGAAAGAAACAATCAAATTCTAATCTGACGAAGTTTTAACTTAACTCTTACATTAAATTGAAAAATTAATTGAGTAGACTATATCTTTTGATAAAAAAAAATTAGCAATTTTCTTCGAAATGGGCAGAGCCATTATCTGTTAATATAAAAATGTAAAATTGGTTTTAAATGATTATGCCTTATATCGAGGATGCCGTTGTATAAATTAAGCAGTTTAGCGTCTCGACATCTCCATTGGTTATGGCAAAGAAATAAACTGTTGGAAACGGGATAACCAGATAGAAGTCCAAGTTTATTCTTTTCTTCAAAACTTTTACATTTCGCTTGCAATAACCGCTCAAAATATGAAGAATACTAGATCCAAGTAAAAGAACAAGCAATATTCATCCTAACGAGAAAAGCCAACCACTTCCTATTTCTGCACTATTCTTCAAATGCTTCAAAATTAAAAATTTGTCTACGGTAATATTGATATGTTTCTTCTAATTTTTTCAGATATTCTCAGTCTGTCGATTTCTTTGTGTGTTGATCGAAGCTGCCGTGACAACTGACTAGATTCCAATATGTTTTATTATAGGAGTTCAAACTCGGTAAATGTGCACTTGAGGCTACAGAACAAAGCATGGGACAAGATCACATTTTCTGAGTAGGAGGCCCAAAGATGGCTCAAGAAATTTAAATCCGGATATATAGACTTAAAGATAAACCCTACTCTGGGCGTCCATCGAAAATTGATAACAGTTTCAAATCATCAATGGAGTCAAATCCCCGGGTAACATCACGAGAACTTGGATCCAGATTTGGAATTGATCATACAACTATTTTTGAACATTTAGAGTAAATTGTTAAACTGTGCAAGCTGGAAAAATGGGTACCCCATGAATTGAGCGAAGACAACAAAAGCACAATCTTTGTCTATTTGTTCCTCAATAATTTGGCAGAATAAAACTAATGCCTTCCTCATCGAATTGTGAAGTGTGACGAGACGTTGACCCTGTGTAACGTACCTACTTATGGGGTTTATGTGGGCTTAATAAAAATTACAAAATAGCGCAAATAACTAAAAAGGTTTTATTAAACTAAGGCAGTATTGATTTGAGTAATTACATCTTATTATCAACAATGATCACACACGCAACCCTCTTGCGATTTAGTCTGTGCGATCACCAGAAATTGCTTAACACTTAATTCGAGTAGTACAAATATAAAATGAAAGTAATAAACAAATTTACAGAATTCTAAGACTAAAACTTAAAACGCCAGCTTTTAACGACAGTTTAACGACTAAGCCAATTGCCTAAAGCCAGCTGTCTATTATTAAAACACTCGAGAACTGACGGAGAAATAATCCCTTTCGGAAAAATAATTATTGTTCAATCTAAGAAGTTCGCACCACTTCGGAGCGAACTTCTTTCCAAGGTTAACTTTAAATTCTATGAAATACCTTTGGCAATTCTGAGCAAGTCTAAAGCTACCGACACAGCTGTCACACTGGTCCCACGAAATAATCAGGCGCTTTAGAAAAAGTCTAACTCTATATTATCTCTAATTTCCTCATTTTACAACACGTGAATATTAATACAATTAACCGATCAGGTGAAAGAAAAGTCATTCTTATCGGACAGCGCCCGCTGTCAGGATTTGTTCTGTGAGCCACGAGGCCTTCTCGTCCTGGGCTTTAAACTTTAACTTCTGTTGCGGATTGTCGGAAAGACTCTTTCGGCAGTCAATGCAACTAACGCACAACTCGTGACGGCCGACCTCGCCTACGGCTATTTTCTTCCGGCTGCGTTGGCAACGATGAATTCGTCGCGTAGCCCTTTTGGGGGGAGGACTACTGGAACCCAGGGTCGTAGTTGCTCGTCTGGGATGAGGGTGACCAAACGAGAACCTAATGCAGAAGGGACAGAATAAATATATATTAATGTTAGCCGGAATTAAGTTGCCTGCACACGCAGCATTCACACAATTAGACCCACGCACAGAATCACTCCAACCACGCGCAGCCCGCAACTCGCACTCACTGGGTGAGAGAAATTTGTGAGTATCGCAACGCGCTACGCAGGGAACACCGGTGCTATGCGCGCTTGCGTTGCTCTCGTCCTTCACATCCACAAAAATCAGCCTTGCGTCCCGCCTTTGAATTTGAGGTGATGCTATTCTGTTAGCTGGACCTCCAAAGACGTCCACTATACGTGAGGCTTGGTTGGCCGGCTCTTGATTGAAAACAGGCCGACGCCTTTTCCACAGACGCGTTCTAACCGGGGCTGGTGAGCTTTCCCTTTGTGGCGTTCGGGAGGTAATACCTTCCTTATTCCCGCGACGAACACGGCGGCTCTTCCTTTTTCCCGTATTATGCTCGGTAAAAGAGTTGGAATATCTTACCTGCCGCTCGTGCCCGCGCCCGGAAGAACCTCGTATCGCCGAACGCCCGGAAAGCTCCACTGCCTCACCCCGATTTACGAAAACGTCTTTCTTCATCCGAATCTCAGGTAACTCCCCTCTACCTTCACTCTTCTCCCCTCCTCGTCTCCTTTTCAATCTTCCCATCTTTTTCATTGGCTCTCGCCGCGTCTCTCCTCTAACCTCTCTCTCTCTACCAATCTCAAAACTCTTATTTTCCACCTTCTTTTTCACATAAGGCGCTTTTATTATTGGCTTTCGACCCTCCGCCGTCGTCTGCTTTACACGTTTCTTCACATGAACTGGGGTTTGAATGTTCGCTATCGCGACCCCTCCCAAATCTTGTGACACCCTGTATCACAATTCCCAAAGTTCAGGACAATGGGTAGACAAAACCTGTCGAAACAATTAAGCTCCGGTGTACAGCCAGTAATCTGATGCTTTTCCCTAAAAACTTTGCAAAAACTCTCTTCACCTTTACACAGGAAAGGACTGTTCTTCTTTATGACAACGCTCGCTTTCATACAGCATAAAAACAAACAAAAATTCGAGAAGTGAGAATATGTAACTTTGCCATTTTGCGGGCATCGTTGAACGTCCGCGGACGGCCATGACGGCACCAAACGTGAAAGCTGTTAAGAATGTCATTATGCGCAGTCAAAAAGATCGGTCCACAAAACACAAGGAAACGTACCAAAATAAATTGCTGCCCTCATACATTAATCTCCTGCAAGAAAACTTTAATAACTATCACCGATTGCCAATTATTTCGTTTTAAAAGCCGTCAGTCGCTTTTAAGACACACTGCCAATGCTATCGCTGTCATACTCGGAAAACGCTCTAGTGGAAGACACAGTCAGACATGCAAAATCTGAATACGCCGTATGTTAACTGGAGTGATTGAATGGTGCATGTTTTACGCCTGAATTTCGTTTCAGTTACTATGATGGTGTAATATTTACCGACATTGTCACTGAAAGATTATTACAGGAAGTGAGAACGTTAATATTCAAATATTGTTTCTATTTGCAACTTCTGCTATTACTTTTTTTTAAATAAATTAAACGTTGGAATATTCTGCATATCAACTAATTCAAGATTCATCTTCTGAAAGTATCAACTGAGATTTCTATTTGAAGGATCCACTCTTATTATTAGCTCAATTTAAAATTTTACAAAGGGTTGTTAGGGATCTATGGTAATAATTAGTATATTTAAATGTGGCGCGTGTGTTCATTTCAGGTGAGCTATCGCGTGGATTATTGCTAGAGCAGGTATTAAAATAGTATTCGAACAGCGAGCTAAAAACATTGAGTTATGTCACCGAAAATTGCCAGGTATTGGGAGGCTACATAACAGCTCTTTCCGACGTCAAACTCAGCTATTTCGAAATTATGAAAGAAGCGAGGTTTCGCAGTTTCCAAGAAAGGGATATCAAGTGTACTAAATAACATTGGCAAACCCAGAAGCGGCGCCATTCCTCAGGGTAAAAAGCAGACCAATCCGAGACCATCCACTAGCCGTACTCTTGACGTCGTCCGAAAAGTTGGGGCTCTCGTGGGTTATAAGTTAACTACAACGGCAAGTTAACTTTACACAGAGTTGAGTCAAAGACCTAAGTCAACACCATGTACTAATCAGACTAACGTTCTAAACCCTATATTTAACCGTGACATCTCCGGTTTATATTGTATAAAGTTAAACAAGTATGGCTGCACCAATTCCAGGCGTAACTCGACTGTTCCTGGGCTGCACAAAAGAAGATACCGGAATCCGCTCCATTCACCCGTCAAGTCGCCGGACTCATCGCTTATGGGTCTTTGGAAAGCGTGTCAACAGCAGTAGTTACGAATTGATCTTAGTGTTGTGCGTTCCATCCAGCCTCCTGCAGTGAAAATTGCGATGTAGGGTAATTGCAGCGATGCATGGCTACCAGATTGAACACATTCGACGGTGGCGAAAGGGTTTTTTCACCTTTTCTAGCCTTCTATAACTTGTTGCCATGCAGATAATAAGATCCCTGTAGATCCCTAATAACCCCTCTGTATTACTAAATTTATTTTTAACATTCGGTATTGTTAGAAATTTTAAAATAATTTTAGAAGGTTTAAAATATTATTATTAGCTAAAAATATCTAAATTTCAATTAATAAATTTATAATAAATTTTTCAATTTATTTATGATGACCTTTCTCAAGGCCAACGAGAGACAATCCAGAGCCAACACCTAGAGAGATGGCCTGTTGACAAAAGGTGTATCATCATCATTAGGATCCAAGTAATAGGAAATTTAAAATGAACATGCTAATACTTTTAGGGGGAAAATAGGGATCACCTCTTCATTTCTACAAAAAAAATATTCATTTCTAAAATAAAAACCACAAGGAATAAAATCAACAAGTATTTTTTGAACAACGCAATTTATGAGATAGACCTCTAAAAATAATTCAAAGAAGAATGCTTTGTGAAGTACTCTGACTTAATTGGCCGCAGGTGAATTCGAAGCAATGAATTAAGGATGTTAAAGAAACACATTTACACACTCTTTGAAAACTGCAACAGTCAACAGTAATGAATAGGGAGTGGTGTGCTGTTTGCAGAATGTAAGTGTTAAGAACACTTACGTTAATTAGATTAAAATAAAATTAAGTGCAGCGAATGCGACGCCTTCCGGAGATGCTCTCTCTCCCCATGTTCAAGCGCAGGTGGAAATAACCTGAAAAAGCAGAAGGGAAAATACTGAAAATGATCCTTCATGAAAGTGGGGTGATAGAAGGAAGAAGAGTTGACGGAAAAAGAGATAGAAGATGAAGGAGGTAAGTTTTTAGAACTTTGCTATCATTACTTGGCTATATGAATATAATTGGCCAATATATAAACTTCTCCTTAGTGAAGAATACACTTTTTGAGATGATTTTTCTTTCTTTTTAAGATTTTTAAATTTCTAAATATCAAGATGATAACACATAGTTTTCGGATAATACCAACCATTTTTGATTTGGATAGATTTAACTTACACCCTATGTTAACAGCCTATCACAGCACCTCCTTAGAAGTCACTCTGCAGCTTGGACGGCGGAATGTTCAATAGTTACGACAAAATCGTCCAGGCAGCGTTTTACGTCATCATCATTAGTAAAGGTTTTACCAGCAAGAAAATTGGACATAGTCCGGAAGAAATGAAAGTCTGATGGAACAAGAAAAACTTTAGGACGGTGAGGCAATAGTTTCCATTTTAGAGTGTGCAATTTTTTCTGGGTCCTTAAAGTAACAAGTGGTTGAGCATTGTTTTGGCGCATGACGATCACGCAGTGCTGGGCGCTTAATTTTCAGTGCAAAGTGTAATCGGCCCATCTGTTGCTTTGGTATGGTTACAGGATAAACTTTCATAGTAGATTATACTGTGACAATTCCACCAGCAACAGAGCATAACCAAAAACGATAAGAAAATCGCCTTTCTAATCGGCTTTGGCATAACCTTCGTTATCTAGGAGGTGGTGGCTTAGCATAGTTCTGTGGGGACTGTCCATGTTTCGTCCATACTCTTTTTCGCGTAATATTCACGTACGTGTCCCACTTTTCATTTCCTGTGACTAACCTATGCAAAAAGCCTTCACGTTTTGTTTTTTTTCACATCGAGCGCGAGTTTTTCCAGATACTTTCTTTACAACCTGATACATTTCGAAAACTTAGTTTCTGTAAACTTAAAGCGTAGCAAAACACAATTTTAGCGGTGTCCATTTTCAAGTGATCATTCAGTGTAAATTACTTTCAATGATTGTTTCGCACAGTTCTTTAGAATTGACAAGGATGAAAGCTTTATATGCATCACCGCCTAAACATTTTTAATTGTACGGATATGCATCCTACATCGCTGGGAAGAGGAATTCCCAATGTTGCTGCGCTGTTAATTCGTTTGTTAATAATTTTCTAAACATTCATATATAGCGAGATCTTATACAGATAATCTTAACATGTTAAAAAAGTAGGTACTGTTTGTTGGGCTTGGCGAAGGCTGAGTTTCTAAATTTTGGAGTATGAATCTTTTTTTAAAAAATTAAGATTACATTCTCTTTTGTGCCTTAAATTAAATCCCGATTCTACGAAATCGGAATTCCAGTTACCATCTAGTGGAATCATAAGAAAAATTGGCTCTTGATAAAAAAATCTAATAAAACTCTAATAAATATTTTTTTATGGTCTTTTGATATTGGTATGCATTATCCTTAAGCTTATTTAATCTACAGAACACAATGTTCCGATGTCGCAACCTAAACCGACAACAAATTTTCAGTTTTAAATCCCACGTGATGATGTGGCAATTAGTTGTAATGTTTTAAATATCCAAATTTCGATCTCGCATTTTAATATGGGTGTTAGGACAAGGTTCGATTTTCGAAGGGTTGATTGGCCTAAATTTCGTCAAATTCTTACTTCATATGATTGGTCTATCTATTTTAATATAAAATGTACGAACACTATGTTTCAGGTTCTAGAAAATAATACATATCAAGCGTTACTTCAAGCAGGCTTAGTAATTCATCAAAGTAAGACCTACATCAGAAATCGGCCTTGGTGGTCTAATGAAATTTACTCCCTACAGAAAACTTTGTGAGTTTTCAAGGAAATATTAATAGTTTTAATAAGGCACAGTTAATACGAATTAATAAAAAATTCAAACAGCAAATTCGATCCGCTAAGAGGGCTTATTTAGCAAAACCTGAAAAACGCTGCTGTGATGTTTGGAGAACAATCCGCAACTGTAAACGACAACAAAGCTTAGAACAATCAGACCTAGATTTCCTGTACAACAAAGCTTAGATTATTTAAAATGGGTTAATAACCCTAATAAATAATGTGAGGTTGTTCAGCAATATTGCATCAAAACCACGATCTATAGACATTCATGGTCATCGAGCTTCGGCCATTTTCCATTGTTTCGAGAAGCTAAGGAAAACAGATCGCGCCAGGTGCCGATAGAGGTTTTTTATTGAAACTGAAAATGAAAGTAAAGTTTCTGTCTGTCGATAGGGCGGCGCTGCAGGCGTTTTGGGGCCGATTGTACATGCAGCGCCACTTTTCAATAAAGTTCCCGCCCTACCGGGAGCTAGAAACTTTAGCTTCATTTTAACAATGGAGCTCGATGACTATGAATATCTATAGACCGTGATCAAAACTGATACTATGGATGAGAATAACGCCAACAGGTATATGAATGGTATTAATTGCTCATTAAGCGTTATTCATACAATGATACGACTATCTAATAACAAACTATGTAGGCGAGACGGCATATTAACTTTCCATGTCCTAAAAAGATGGGGCAAACTTGGCTCCAGAACTTGATCTATGTCATTCTTGCAACGAGGTCCTTTACAGCTGACTTTAAAAGAGCTTTAATAACGCCCGTTTATAAGAAAGGTCCCACACATGATTTCACTAACTACAGACCTATTTGATTACCCTCTGCCGTCTCCAAGATCATTGAGAAAGCCATATTTTCTAATTTAATTAGACAACTTTGGTCAGTAATACCCACCACTTAAATGGGTGGTAGACCCAAGACCCCTACCTGCTTCTTGATTTTTATCATCCTTAATTATATTGTTGATGCTCTTGACCAAGGATTATACTGTTACGTCATCAACACAGATGTGGCGAAGGCCTTCAATACCATTCAGAGGAAGAACTTATTAACTCAAATTTTGAGATTGGGTGTTGATCAGTATACAGTTGATTTGGTTCGCAGTTACTTCGATCGACGGTGCAATTATATTGGACTAACTGAGATCGAACATCCATCTACCAGAGGACTACAGCAGAGTTCCCAAGGGCGACGGTTTTTTATGCGGCAGCCACAACACCAATTTATTATTTACCCCTGAATTGTAAAATTTATTCTTTTATAGATGATAATTTCCTTTTAAAGCCATGTGCTCCGAATGAAACAGCTGAGGCCTTAAATCAGATTCAACAGGACATTGGCACTTTGAGCCAATGGTACTTTGATCAGGGTTTAAAGTTTAATCCTGACAAGACAAACATTTTGTTAATTGACAAATTGAAACATAGTATCTTGGCGACGTGTACAATCCTTGGAAGTATTTTTGATAACAGATTGACATTTGATAAAACTATTCAAGCACTGGTTATGGAGTTAATGAAGTTAAGGTTTTTATTTCATCAGCCTAGAAAAATCTTAAATAAACGTGAGATAATTAAAGTTTTTAAAAGTTTGGTAGAATATGGTATTGTCATTTGGGCGCCGCGCCGAAGTATCAAATCAATAAAGTTCAAACAGCCTACAATAACATACTTAGAGCTGCGCTGAATCTCCCTAAAATTACATCTATTTCCAAAGTGTGTAAGTTATATGACCTTCAATCTTTCTCGTACATTAATCTTTATGAAAGGCTTAAAGAACTTTACCGGGCATTAACCAACCGCGATCATCCAATGCACTTTGCAAGGGCCTGGATTCTTGATGCCGAAAAAACTCTTGAAACCCAGAGACTCAAAATCTGTCCAGCAAAGAAGATATCTGGGTTTGTAGAAAGGTTTTTTCCTTACAACACTTTTAAGGATTGGAATGTAATTTCTTTTAATGTGCGACATCAAATCCTTTTTTGTTCTAAAGACCATTGCTCTAATCATAAGTTACATTTTATTAAATTACTAGCTGAGGTGGTACACAATGGTTGTATCAGTTGAACTCTAAAAAAATGATTTACTTATTCCATATTGGAATGCAAGGCATAATATAATTACGAAAAGTTGGAAAGGGGTTTTATTAAGGCTATTAGGCAAATAACACGGTAACAACTTCAATTTTCTTCTATTGCAATTTTCTTAAGAGGAACTAAGAAAGCTATACATACGGCTAGGGTCTGAAATGCAGATAAGAAGGAAACACATTGACCATTGCTATAGAGATGCTGACATAGTATGTATTGACATAATTGTGCAATGATGTAGTAACTCATTAAATTGCCGAGGATCCTATCCTCATTAAATTGAAGTCGTCATTAAAATCTTCCAATCATTCCATAGGTGTGACGCTGAAGTAATTTTAAATTTAAATTTTAGCTAAAGTTCCTAATAAGCAACAAATTCCATCCAAATTTACATTCACGTATATTTTATTGCTCAACATTCACGTATAAATATACAAAACAAATCTAATTTACCAAGTAAGATAAATTGCTTTATGGCAACCATAGTATATCTCGTATAATTATTAGTGTAACATGAGCAATTGAGTAATCGTGCCTCGATAATGCTTAAAAGAAAAACAGAAAGTATATACATGTTATTCATTTTTACTCGTCATTACGAATCGATTGTTATCACACATCTTTATCTTGGTATTCTTAACGATCACTGTTAGCACACGTGCAATACACTGCCTTTCCAAAAGTCATGGGACACAACAATGGAAACACTTAGAAAATACATGTGTTAGTATCTAGTTGGTCCATCTTTTTCTGCTATCACACCCTCTATTCTGTCAGCATACTGTCCACAGGTTTTTGATGTATTTCCGCAGGGACTTTTGGCCATTCCGCCAAAAGTGCCTTCGACAATTCAGCCACAGATTTTGTGCGCTCCGCTCTTGCGTGCAATTGACACTCCAACACATCCCAAAGATATTCGATGGCGTTGAAATCGGGGCTTTGTGCAGGCCAGTCAAGTTCTTGTATCCCCATTTGATCAAATCCTCTGTCTACAATCCTCACTTTGTGACAAAGTGCGTTAGCGTGTTTAAAGAGAAAAGGGCCATTTCTAAACTGCTGCCAGAGAGTAGGAAGTGGGGCGTTGTCCAGGATATCTTGGTAATGCGTTCAGATAACCAGCCATAGAAACGATTGGACCCAGACCAAACCACGAAAAGCACCCACACACCATCACTGACCCTCCGCCAAACTTCACTGTGGGCACTACACATCTTGCCAGATGACATTTTCTGGGCATTCGCCATACATAAATCCTTCCATCCGATTGCCAGATGGTGTATCGTGACTCGTCACTCCATTCAACCATCCCCCATTGCTCCATAATCCAGTGAAGTCTCTCTTTGCACCATTGTAATCTCCTATCTGCGTTGCAGCATGCAAGAGACCTCTGTTGTGTAGTGTTGGAATGGATGACAAAATTTAAATTGCATGGGAATGCGTCATTTTTTTGTAAAATACGGGTGTAGACTTGAAGGAGTTCAATTAGAAAAGTTGATACAGCCAAACTAAGACCTTAATGATCATATTATTGAAAATAGAATTTGAAAAAGTTGATCCGTTTTCAAGTTATCGTGCAAACGGCGGACGGACGGATAAACGTACAAAACAAGGTGCATTTTTATAAATAGCTTTAGCTAAAGCTCCTAATAGTGGTTTCATTATAGATTAATATCTTGCTGCAAAAAAATTAATACCCCATTATAATAAGTCCAAATAAGATTATTATATTCTTTGGAGAATTTGGACAAGCTCGTTTTCTCTCAAGCTATCTACATAGAGAACGCAATGCACCAAGCATATTCTAGTATTTTTAATAATTGAAATACACCTTAATACGAAGTAGCTTTAAGAAGTTCTCGGAATAAGGATATAAAAACTGAAATGATGTAATGCAAATGAAAGTCTTTTTCTAATGGAGTTGGAACTTGAAAAAATTTTCAAATTAAGCTATCTATCCGTAGATTATTATTATTATCATTGTTTGGGGAAGCCAAACTCGGATCAAGCCCGGAAGCCAATCCCAGAGGCGGACCCAAAAAAGGGCCAAAGCCCAAGGGACTCAAATGCGAGGGAGGGAAAGTTATGCACTCGTGGGAGTATTGATGTTTGGGTGTAGGAATTTCCTTACTATGTGACAGGTGTTTAGAATTGTGGCTTTCTGCAAGGTTTTGTATAAGTGTGGGTTTAAATTTAGCGTTGACAGGCTTTTGTGTAGCGAGTGTGGAATAACCCGTGGCAGAAAGAACGATAGGAACAATGTGTACTCTGTTAACTCCCCAAAGGCGTTTTATTTCATGTGCAAGATCCGTATATTTAGTGATTTTGTCAGTGTATGTCTTTTGTAAATTGTTTGTGTTGGGGATGGAGATATCAATTATGTAAGTCACTTTGTTTTGCTTATCTACTACGAGTAGATACTTTGTTTGCTTGTCTACTCGTAGTGTAATGTCTGGTCTGTTATGAGGGATAGTTTTGTCAGTGATTATAGCTCTGTCAAAATATAGTTTATGTGTGGTGTTCTCTAAGACAGTGGCGGGGATATATTTATAGTAAAAATTGTGAATGTCCCTTAGCTTGTGTATCTTAGCTAGATGTTGATGTATGATGTTGGCTACCTGGTTATGTCTGTGTAAATAATCTGTCTGCGTGAGTATTTTGCAACTGGATATGACGTGTTGGATGGTTTCCTCTGCGATATGGCATTTCCTGCAAGACCCGTCAGTCGATTCTTTGATAATATGTTTTCTGTAGCTTTTTGTGTTAATAACCTGGTTGTTCTGATAAGCTTCTGGGCAATCATGGTTCCTTCAATTTCCCCAAAGAGACTCCCTTCACTCAACCAAAAGTTCGACGATTTTTTGTCGACGTGTGGCTGGTAGAGGTCAGAAGGATGTCTTCCGTGGAGTTGCTTTCCGAGCCATGATTGAAGTTTAGTGCATGTTGTAGGAATGTTATGGGTGTTCTGCATGCTGTTCAGATTCAGAGGTGTGTATTTTGTATCAGCCATGCAGACTGCTTTGTGTAATGATGATGTGTGTTGTTTAGAGTGAAAGAATTCTCTGAGTGACTGAGTCTGTTTCTGGTGTAGATCTGTTATGTCAATAAGACCTCTGCCTCCCTCTGAACGAGGCAGGGTGAGTCTTTCAATAGCTGCGTGTGGATGGTGCTTTCTGTGCTTCGTAAGCAGTTTACGTTGTTTCCTTTCAAGTCCCTCAAGATCTGTGTGTGTCCACTGTATGACTCCAAAGGAATAGGAGAGTATTGGCGTGGCATAAGCATTGATGGCCTTGATTAAATTATTATTATTATTATTATTTATTTATTTATTTATTTATTTTGTGCTCACACAGAGGAAAGCCACTAATTAAAAGGCATATTTTGTTGTAAATTCATAAACCACACTCGGAGCATAGAACTAGCGAGTCTTGGATGATTAGGGCAGTTCCGTTCTGACAAAGTACGATTTTGTGACGCTGATCTAGCGGTAGATTATTCCATAAACCGATGGTGTTGTAGGGGAAGTATTTCTCTTTCCAAAAGGAGATAATCTTAGGCGGTGTCAGTAAATAACGTGTAGAACTTCTAGATGTAGGATCAACATTAAGCCACAAGTACACAAAGTCCTTTACAGAAAAAGGCCTTAACAAGTTCTTTGAGTTTAATGAAGTTCATGAGGGAGTTAAAGTTCATAATTTGTGCCTCGTTACAGGCTTATGTGATAGACTTTCTAGCTGTTTATAGTTATGTCATAGTTTTTTCATAATTTTTGGAATTGTGCGCAATATTGAAAAAATATGGCAATTTCGAATCTGCAGTCCGAAGCATTGAATCATGAAAATGTTTTAGATGCAAAGAAACAAATAAATATTTTAATACAGTACATAAAACTTTTATTTGTTTATCAATGTACGAGTCTACTGAATCATGTACAGTCATGGACAAAAAAAACGCTCCCTCAGTCTGTGTGCTATATTTTTAAACGAGCGTTTAAAATAGGGTGGTATGATTTTATTGGTTAAAAATTTAAATTATTTTCTGACTGAACTATACGATATCAGAGACCTAGTTGCAAAGTGTTAAACGCTCATTTAAAAATATAACAGTACAGAGTGAGGGAGCGTTTTTTTTGTCCATGACTATACATTGGTAATACTGAATTAGGGCTTATAATAACTGAAGTGTGAAATACAGGGTGATCCATAAGTCGCGCATTTTCAAATTCGATTGTCTATAAATAGTATAATAGTTGAACAGTTTCATCGGCTACTTTGAAATTTTTATATTTTGAGCATGTGTTGTAAAAATTTACATGTGTTGTGTAAATACTGTATCAAATAGTATTAAATAGAATTACTTAATGTCGTCTAGTTTTTATTATTATTTCGATATGCGCGACTTTTTGATCACTCTGTATAAGCATGGGTATCGAATCTCTCGATATGTCAAGTAAATATAGCGTCTGTGTTTAAGGTGCGTCTGTGTTCACAATTGAATGTGGGACCACAAGCAGGGCACATGCAAGCTTTTCGCAGTATCACAAAAAAGTGTATTTTGTATGACGAAAAATTAAAATTATTGAATCTTCCGTAATGATTTTTTGGGTCGGAACATTATTCTTAACTGTAGAGGGGATGCAATCTGTAGAAAGAATTAAGCACATGAAAATTCATCAAGCACATACATTATAAATATGATGAAAACTTCAAAAAGCATCAGAAGACATAAATGAACGTTTAACTGATTCTTCAATATTTCAAAATAATAAATTATGAATTAAATTGTGAGTAATAAAATATAATTCTTGTAATGGAAAAAAGTTTATTCCAATACATTAGGATTCATTAATCTTCAGTCAAAACACTGAAAACAAAACGTTAGGTCATTACACGAATTGGCTAGGTAAGACAGCGAAATATAGTGGCACTATCTGTTACCACAGTTTCAATATATTTTATAATATCTCTATTGTAAGATTTAACTAAAAATTGTTGCTCAGGTGACTTTTCAGTGCCGGCGTGTGCTTCAAGCCGGCGCCAATAATGTTTAAACGAGCAAGAACAATGCTTAAAACTGTTTCCGTAACCCATTTTGTTTTTTTTTTTGTATCGTGCTTTTTTTCCGTCCAGCCTTAAAACATTATTATATGAAAAACATGTGTTCAAAGCTCGCAACAAGTGTCTGGATGCAGTATTATTGTCGGCGCATGTTTCAAATACGCACGTGACATGCGAGAGGTATCCTTTCGTTCTGAGTCATTCATAGTTCGTCGCATCGTTAGCTACGTACATGAAACATGGCTATTCTCGAATAGCGAACAAAGAAATGTACCTCCAGATTCTTCGTCAACTACCTAGACGTCATCAGCCGTAAACGACCAGACAAATGGAAGGAAAAAATGGTTTATGTTGCATAATAACGCTACGGTTCAGAGGTCTCTTCTGGTTCAATATTACCTTGCACAATACGGCGTACCAACATTGGAACATCCACCCTATTCAACTGACCTTGCGCCATGTGATTTCCCGGTAATGAAAACCTGGTTGAAGGGTAGACATTTTTGGTGCGCTGATGAAATTATTGACGCTACTTCAACGGCTCTTAAGGAGATTCCAAAGACGGATTCCAGGAGTACTTGCAACAAACAATACGTTCGTTGGCAAAAAATGTTGTACTACAGAAGGACAGTGCTTTGATGGACATATTGTCTAAAAGTACTTACACTGATTATTTTCTGAATTAAAAGTCATTTTTTGATTCGACTTCGCATAATTAATATTATTAAAATAAATATTTCTTGATTTCTGCCAGAAAAAACATTCTTAATATGATGGAGAAGGTCTCATTATCTCATTATTGTAAAAAGATATGGATATTCTTCATCAGTATTGTTTACTATAGTGATTAAATAAATTAAAGTGATTCAATTGAGATATCTTAGTAACTATTCAACAATTTTATCAGTGGCTCTTGGCTGTTAATATTAATTGTGGCATGTTCATGTTTAAATATAAAATTAAGCAAACCTGTTTGCATTTGTTCTTTCTATTTTATGGCACCGCTTAAATACGCGAAGGTTTCCTTAATAGTGCTAATGGTTTATTTATGTTATTGGTGAACATATAGTAAACATTATTCCTGAAAGAGGAATAATTAGTAATTTTTCGTGCTTAGCTAGCCTTTAAATCCAATTTATCTCAATTTCCAGTTCGTTTCTCGCATGGCTCTCCGGTGCAGGCTTCAGTCATGGCAGCTAGCGTCATCACGCTCTGTGGAATCCGATGCTACAGTCGCACGGTTCGTCGAAAATTTCAAATCAGACAGGAATCGCATTCCAATGACAAAGAAGAACTCGAAGCGTTTGAAAATGACAGCAGGCGATTCATTCTTGAAAGGCTGCTTTTAAAATATCGTTTGGCAAACGAAATTGATATTTTAAATAAGTAGAGGCGTGGAGAGAGAAAATGGAAAAATGGGCCTGAGAAAACGGCGAATGCGTTAAGATTGTCCGGTGATCAAAGGCTTAAAATTACCCACAATCCTTCGGCAATTCAAAGGAGAGAAGAAGCAAAAAAAAAAAAAAATAAATCTGGGGATTTCACTGATGAGTTCGGATCAATATGGGATTCATAACAGCGAGAATTTCTGGAGTCTGAGGCCGGAAGAAGCGTGCCGTGGATTCAGAACGAATCAATTCGGCAAACGTTGATGCCCACGAAATATTTCTTTCACACAACAGGTCATTAAGACAACTGAACAGGCTTTTGCGTTGTTCATCGATCACTCGCATTGTACGCGGGAACACAAATAACACCAATAACATATAATTAGGAACAATTCGTCAGCTAAATGCTATTTTATCCCCCCCTTTTTTTTAGCATAAAGAACAATGTGGGCAAACAAGTCTTGATGTTATGAAAAGAAGAGAAAATAAAATAGCCCAACCCTTTATTGAACATTTTAAACAATTATAACCATCAATTATCACTCTTTTTTTTTTCCTCTTACGATAATTAAAGAGTAACGATGTAGTAAATAAATATTATTTAGAAGACATGTTATTCATGTAAAATTTATATAAAACTTTATAGGGAAATAAATAATGTGATGATGTTTTCCGAATTCATTTTCTATTTGAAATAGCATTAATGCTCATTCTATGATAATCTAGGCTGACACAAAAATAGTCACAGGTCCTGGATTGTATTTCCATTTTTCCTTCACTATTATCTGGGGGAAATTTTTAACTCCGTATGACAATTGTTGCGCTGAGACTGTCGATAATCAATTTTGATGATCCGTAATAAGTTGGCATCTTGGATTATGTTTGCTCAAGTGAAGAGGTTATATGATACTCGCAGCTTTTCAACAGATTTCTTTCCTAGGTTTTTTTTGACGATTAGGGAAAAAACAGGACAGAAATTCCAGTTATTCTTCAGCTTGATCATCTATGGAAATTCCGTATGTGCCACTATTAACAAGATTTTAAATTTGATAAAAGCCTTAAGTAGCTCAAACATGAATTTTAAAAACGAATTACACTACTCCTCAGAAAAAAATGAAACACCATGAACATAATTCTTCAAACGAAATGAAACGCGGCACACAGAAGTATTGTACACTTTAAACAATTGTATGATTTTAATTTCAAACAATTACGTATCCGCAGTGGCTGAATATACAGTACAGAGGATTTAATAAGTAAAAGTTCGACCAGGTTGAGCGATACATTTGTTTCCGCTTTATGACATTGGGTCAATGAGTCTTCCAATACTATCCTGGGGTATGGTAGTCTTGAACTCCAAATTCATCTTCAGTTCGAGGTTGCTGGAGAGAATACGTTGATCTGTGCGTTGTGACATTCGTCTACGTGTTCCAGTTGCCCAATGACGATTCAAACTACCTCACATTAGAACAACGGTTATTACATTCCGTCTAGTTTCTATTGAGATGACACAAAGACCAACCGGCTGTACGTAGCCTTATAATTAACCTCCAGTAAACTCAGCTGTTTGACGAAATTATCGTTTCCAAGCATCAAGCTATATTTTTACACAAGAAGCTTCATTCTTACACTCTCTAAGCTTTATTTTTACACAAATAACTGCAGTTTTCTTGGCTAAGAAACTTAAGATAGCTTAGCAGATTACTTTCATTACAATTTTCATGATTCATTGGCCGGAAAATACAAAAATTTGCATGGTGCCGCGACCAAATTTTCATGGTGTTGCATTTTCTCTGTGAATCAGTGTCTATTACGAGTGTCTAATATTTGCAAGGTAACCATCCGAACCTGTATCTCAGTTTCACATCAAATTGAAATATTTTACTCACCAAAAGCTATTATTGATGCTTGCAAAATAAGAAATCGCGAAATTTTGTTTCTTTCAAAATAAACTCGGAAACGAAAAAATTTGAGCGCACTTAACCATACAAAGACTCCATTATTACACTGTAGTTAAAGCGGTGTGTGTATTAATGCGCTTAACGGAACTTCTTTCCTCCACCACTCAACAATGGGTGTGTTCATGATTGTCAACGACAGTTGAGGTTGATGTCGGCACGAGTTGGCATTAGTCATGCAGCACTTGTTAGGGCAAACTGTTCTTATTTGAACTCAAATCACGTGACTCGTTGACAACTACTTGTGGATCACAAGATTCCACGATCACGTGGTTCAAAGGTTGTTTGAAATGTGAAGAAGAAGATTGTTTCTAAGCATCGAGACAAGAATCAGGCTGAGTTCGCTTCTTCATTAATGATATTTTTACAAGAAATATTAAGTTATTTTGAGGATGACGTTGTAGAATTGTCAAATTAAAAAATTATAGAAATGAAGCAATATGGATATTAGAAAAGAAGCGCTGTGATAAATTTGCATTTGCTTTGATTAAAACAATAAATTTATGTACTGTTTTTTAATATTTTTACTGTAGTTTTAACATATGATATTACAGAAAAAAAATAAAAAATTTTCGATAGAAAAATATGATCTTAGATAAAAAAAATTTATTATGTTATGATTCATGATTCAATATCTTGAAATTTTGAAGAAAAAAAAATCCGTCTTTACGTATGCGACCAATTTTGTGCAGCTATTTCCTCTAGAAGCGTCATACATATTTAACACGCTTTAATATGCCTTCATAATTAGTTAAGCCTTTTAATAATTTTTTTTTCTAAAAATGAGCAAATGACTATAGCATTCATGCAAGCGATAAATTTATTCAAACAGTCAATAAATTCGACTTGTACGGACTCCTCTCATTGAGACGAACAATATTTGTAAATAAATAATTTGGTTCTGAATAATTATTTTTCAGTATACTTAAATATTAAAGAGATTTTTTTTTTATGAACTTTGTTTTCATTTTTTTTCTTTATAATGTGGGAAGCCTGTGCAAATTTAATTTCTTTTATATCTGAGTGAATGAAATATTGCAAAAATTAAATTATGCGTTACGTTAAAAAGTTTGTTTATTCAGTTGCAATTTATTACTGATGACGATTTAAATTTAAATATTGATATAAATATGCTTTATCAATGACATCCTGCATTTAAGGCATACATCTTGTTAGAACAAGCGAGTGAGTAGCAGGGGGAAAAGTGAGAAGAAAGAACCTTGACCGTTCTCCCTATTCCCTGGCTCTACCCTTGAGTTGGTAGCTGTCACCTCTTCTTCCTACGGTTGAGATAGGAGAGGGTGTAGTTGACGCTGCGGGGCAGTTCATGTTGAATTGGCTGCATTCTTGAACACCAAGGGCGGTGTCAACGAATGATTCTGGAACCAGTCGTTGATAGCGTCACACAGGAAGTTGAGATTCTTGAACACGGTCAATGAACAGAATCCATTTCACAACGAAACCAATGAAACTACAAGGGTCGTTCAAGGTTGATCTAGACTTTCGCGCAGAAATAACTCTAGCTTATTACATTTTTCAGAGAACGTTACATAATCCTTTTTCAGTATTTCGCGATCGACATGACGTATTTGACGCATGCGTAACAGCTGCAGCAAACATTGTAGTAAGCAGTGTCTCTGTAGCGGTGGCACAGCGGTTTGTCTATATGTTTAAGAGGCCCAAAAACTGTGAGCCTAGTTTTGACTGTAAGAGGTATGGGGCTCAAAATCCCAGCCCTTTAGGCAAGAGTAGGTGCTGTCAAATTCGCGGTGTGAGGCGGGGCATTGCCATGGAGAAGAATGACATTACCGGACAACATCCCGAGTCTTTTCTCGCCAATGGCGTTGCGTACAGTACCCTGAAACAATTTGCATTAACACTAGGGGTTAATTTTGATGACTTTGTCAATTAAGGCGTGCGATGTTTTTCACTGGTGTGACTGCAGTCGGACAAACGTGTCCATGCATTGCATTTTTCACCACCTTTCTTCCCCTTTCGTCACACTGTTTACAATAATCTTACATTCTTGACATTGCTTTTTCCCCATCATGTGCTTGAAATCTTCTCAAAATCTCAGCAGGTTTAACCTTCTCCTTCACAAAATGTTTGATTATACACCACTATTCCACAGTTACAGAGACACTGCTTACTACAATGTTTGCTGCAGCTGCTGAGCATGCGTCAACTACGTCATACCGATCGCGGGATACTCAAAAAAGATTATGTAACGTTCCCTGAAAAATATAACATGTTAGAGTTATTTTTCGATTTTATATGCCTGAAAGTCTAGGTTAACCTTGAGCGACCCTTGTACTTCCTACGAAGGAGCAGCAGGTAATCACTGAATGGCCTCTGAAGTTTCAAAACAAACTTTTATTTTTTAAAAACAGATTATTAAAATTACCTATTAAAATTAAAATAGTAAAAAATCTGTATACTAACTAATAACCATATCGCTAATTTATAATACTTTTTAATTAATTTTAGAAGGACTTTTGCAAGGCTGTTACATTTTGCTTCGGCAATCTTCGTAAAATTTCCGGGGTTAATGTCATGCATTCGCGAGTGAAACGAGGGCAGGGCGGCTGAGAGCATGAATATGCGTTGGTGAGGGGGGGTATATATATATATCGCGGTGCTTTATAACTTTAAATAAAATAAATAATTTTGGATGCTTACCTCATTTTAAAAATTATTTCGAGACGAATAATTTTACAGCAAAATTAAGATTTTATGCTTAATAGCACTGCTGTAACTGCAATTCTTTTGCTTTCATCTTTACTGCCATGTTTTTTTTTCTTTTCACTCCCCGCGACCACCGCGAACACTATCGCTTCCAAGATATACTTGCGCGAGAAACAAAAAGTTCCACGTACAAGTTGCGATGGTGATTTTCTTTATATAAATCCTTATTATGCGATACTGAAACGGGTCGGATGTTTGTATTATGGAATGACTCATTTCTAACAATATGTGACTTGCCCCCGTGACATGATGTACTGTTTTGTTTTGTTTTTTTTTTTTATTTCGAGGAAAACTTTCGTATTCTTTCTTAAAAGATATAAAAATAAGTTTCCTTCATAAAAAAAAAAGTTTATGTAATTAATATTGGGTTGCCGGAAAAGATACGACATATCTTTTCTATGTTTTTTCAATGGTCATTTATTTATAGAGGGTAACGAAAAACAAATGGTAGATAATGATACACATAATAGGTCAGGGTATAGTGATGTACATGGGTCCGAATTTGAACGCTAACTGAGATATGAACAGAAATGAAAATGCCGCCACTAAGATCAACAAGTTAATAACTCAGGTTCTGCAAAGCTTAGGATAATGAATTTTGGAGAAATAATAGGGCACATAAAACTGTGTATACCGTTAAAATTTGATCGTATTCCAACTTGTAGTTTCCGAGTTACGCATTAAAAATCGTAACAGTGCTCACATGCGAGTACTAACCAGCATGTGTTAGATGTTGAGTGCGTTACTCAGAAACTACTCGTTGGAATTCGATCAAATTTTAACGGTGTACAAAGTTTTATGTACCCTTTTATTCCCCCAAATTTCATCATCCTAGATGTTATAAAACCTGAGTTATTAACATGTTAAAGAACACATGAGAAATCCTTAGAGTTATTAGCTCATTAGGGAAAGCACCTTCACTATTTGAGCAAAAGCTTGAACAGCTATACACCAAACAAGTTGTTATTCTCTTATTTGTTTTAGAATAATTTCTTACATCTCTCCAAAGATTTTAATCAAAAGAGAAATAATAATGATTTTTATTTTAATTTATTTATTTATTAGTTTTTTATAACTACCACCCTTAAAACGTGAATCATTAAGGCAAGCATCATAACTACCGAAAAAGACTGTACCCTGATCTTCTTGTCGAAACAACAATGTATCCTTCACTGTTTCCAACTTTGAATTTTAGCAATCAGTATTAGTTCCGTTTGTTGGAAACAATGAAGGTTACATTGTTGCTTGGACTAAGATGGTCAGGTGACTTTTAGTGCCGAGGCCTGTCTTTTCGTCAGCGACGGCATGTATTAATTCCATCAACCATTGTTGACGCAACATATAAACACGACCAGCCGATAGTTGAAGCAAACACGAGGGATTGATTGTTTACACATGCAAGCAAACAAACATAAAATAGTCTATTTCATATACATAGATTATTTTTATCCCCCCCTCCCCCCTTTGCGCCACCTGAAATTCGGCACATGTAAATTCTGAACCTAAAGAGCATATGGTGCGAATATGAGCTCAATCGGATAAGTAGTTCAAAAGTTTTAAGAACATTTCCAGATGTACACTGAATTTTTATATATAGGGTGACCCAAACTTATCCAGCATAATTGTTTAGGAACATTGTATGATTCAAATGGAACAAAAATGTCCTATAAACATTACATCTAGTTTCGATCGTGTGTGAGATATCGATGTTTGCCTATTTTCTTTTATTTTATGTACGAAGAAACCTCCGATTGCAATTGGATGGATGCCCGGCCCACTTTGGTAGAAGTGTGTGAGACTGGTTGAATGTCAGTTATTCGGACAGATGGGTCGGTAGAGGTGGTCCAGTGGCTTGGCCTCCTAGGTCATCGGACCTCACCCCATTAGATTTTTTTCTGCGGGAGATGGTCTACAGCAATCCGCCCACCACCAGAGATGTGCCCATTGCATCCATTCAAGCTTGTAGTCGAGCAATTACACCCGACCAGATTGTGGCAGCTGCAAAGTCAGTTGTCCGAAGATGTAACCAGTGCATTGGAGTTGGGGGTAACCATTTTGAGGGGCTTCCTCGACATTTGTTACTTTCTTCTTATTCTTATTCCTTGTATCATTTTAGTTTTGTTTTGTAGTTCAATGTAATATTCTGTCAGTATGCAGAATAAAAGTGATCTGCACTTTTAAGTGTTTTATTTATTTGCTTTAAACATCGATATGTCACACACGATCGAAACTAGATGTAATGTTTATAGGACATTTTTCATTCCATTTGAACCATACAATGTTGCTAAACAATTATGCTGGAATAAAGAAGATACTCAGGATCTCTGCTCTTTAATAAATTTAGCAGAAAAGAGGATTAAAACGTCATGATGCAAATGAATGAACGAATGCGAAATGGTTGAAATGTTCAGTGGAAAGCGAAGATTCTAGTCGTGCGATGCTAGCGCCATCCAATGGCAAAATCCGTCAGTGGGCAAACAAACAACAAACGGAAAATGAATTTTATATATAATATTATTATCGTTTTTTACTTGCTTGTCCTTCTTGTCGGTTTTATTTATTTTCTGTTATATGTATTCTCATTAACCCCGTTTTGGGCTTGTGCCTGTTGGGGGACAACATGGGGTTTGACCTTCCAGTCTGTCTGGAGGTCTTTATTCCCCTGTTGTTGTTGTTATTATTATTATTATTATTATTATTATTATTATTATTATTATTAAGTCTAGCATTCCGAGAAGGAATAACCTAAGGGGAAAAGGGAGGGAAGGGATTGGGAATGGGATAAAATAAACTTCCTTAAAGAGTCGTCGTAATTAAAATTAATTAAAACGGGAAATGAGATTTCACCCGTGGTCTTTTGATCAGGCATATAAAAGTTCTTAATTTGTCTTTTGAAATGGATACAGGTGTCTATACATTTGGAGGATTGGCATTCCGTCGTTATACTACAGAGATTAACTGGTAACGAGTTCCAGATAGAAATTGCATTGTACGGAAGTGCTTGGTAAGAAAGGCAGACGTCATTTGAGGGACTTAAATTTGAATTTTCTTTTAGTAGGGTATTTATTGGAACTGAGCAGCCATTTTGGACAAATGAAGCCAGATGTTGAGCATTTCTTTGATGTGATAAGCAAGCCCATATTATAGCCGTATGCTCTAACGAGGGGATTATTTTTGATTGGATTAGTTGTTCTAACTCGTGATATGATAAGAATGAATGGAGACGTCTGATAAGGAAAGTTGTCTTTTCAGACAGGTAATTAGCTTTTCGCAGTGGGCTTGGAATTGGAGGGTATTGTCAAACGTAATACCGTATCTAGAAAGGTTAAAGATTCCTTAACTGTCGATTTCAGACTCATGATAAGTATGTTAGTTTTTGTGGCATTAAGATTTATTCCCCGTCGACTATACCATTCATCCAACGAGATTAATATAATTAGAGTGGGAATAAACGTATCATCAGCGCCACCAGTTTGAAGTCGAAGTAACTAGCGTCAGCCATAACAGTTGAGGCATTGCCTACAATCTCTTATTATAGTAGGCTATGGTTGAAGTATAAGGCGTATGCAAGCTGTAGCTAATAAGATGCATTTTCTTTTTTTGGATTTTATTCTAGCTGCTTCTTATTAATATTTAGCGATATAGTGACATTTACGAGGATGCTTTACGCTTACTCGGCGTTCAGTTGTTCGAATAAGAGAGAAAAACAATCGGATATCACCTTTCACAAGTAATTAGGCCTAGCCTTCCGGCTGCCTATCTTGTTCATTAAAGCCTGTATTCTGATTTCCTGATTAGATTGGCCGTTAATACTTAGGGAAAATAAAGATAAAACTTAGTATATGTTAATGTGCTAGCACCTTATATTTTTTGTATAATTTCTTATGCACACTCCGATTTATCTGTCGCTAAAAAGTCTGTTATCCGGCACGGAAAATTGACATCTTCAGCCAGGTTCTTTAGTGTAGCGGGCAGGATAACCAACGTTTAAGCGACGGATAAATCGGAATTTCCATAAGAAATTATATTGAAAGTATATGGTGCTAGTGCGTTAACATTTCTTTATATTTTATCTTTATTTTCCCTAAGGATTAACGAATCCTCAATCAGTATGAGCCTTGGTATAGTAAAATACACCAATAGCATTTATACTCTTCTCACCCCGAGAGCAAAATTTCGATTGTACATTTGTTTAAAAAGTGAATACTGTATATACTTACGTTGCCACTATATCATAACAAGAAATTAATTCTCCCGAGGAAGGCATAGGAAAGTAGCGAAACCCCTGAGATCATCTATTTTTACCCTTTTATTTCACGTTTTAACCCCCTCCCTCCTCACTTTTTAAATAGAAAATTGATTTTCTCTTTCGTTTCTGATCATTTCCGATCGAATGATATATAACATGCTAATTGTTGTCATAATTCTAAAGACCAAGTAACTGCCATCCCCACAACTCCAACCCCATTGGGACATCACTTCAATTCGCTTCAAATATGGCGTCGTTATTTCCACTCTAATTATTAATCTCGTTGCATTCATCCATCAATTTTAGATCTTGTTGGGCGTAGGTGTCGATTTCCTCGTGGTCTTTTTTGATGTAGGATGTATACAATAAATTGTCCTCCACGTAGCTGCAAATTTGAAGCTTAAATTCAAGAGAATAAAGTGAAGACGTGGCCACGGTAAACAACAGAGGGCCTTTGCTAGACCCTTTTATCACACCGCGTAGGGATGGATGACAAACCGGGGGGTCACCATCTATGACATTCATTCTAGATGTTAAATAGTCGTGGATATTTAATAAGCCTATCGCAGATATTTATTTATACGCGCTCTCGAAAGAACGCAAATATCGAGCTTGCTTACGTATCCCAACTTTTTCATGAAATCGTGAACGTTTGAATGATTGGTGTTCAATGAATCTGCGGTCTCTCATCTCATAAAGTAGGTTTGACTCGATCAATGCCTTTCTTTTGTCGTCATCAACTTCGGTGAGCCTCCCTGACCGAGGAGCGTCGTTGAGATCAAAATCACCAGCATGGAATTTCGTGCACCGTTGTTGGCACTGGCGTTCTTGTAAACTCTTGTAGAGCACTGTTACCGTAAAGTTTACGCAACTTTTCACAAGCTTGATGCGTGTTTTTCTCATAGTAAAATTTGGCGAAAATGGACAGTTTGGTCTTCAATTTGTAATATCTCCAAAACTCAATCAAATCACTCAAATTTTTTAGAGTAAAGCTAGAACTGTCAACTTTCAAATGGCATTACAATGAGATAACTGCAAATGACTTTTCCGGCAACCCAAAAATTCGTCATGACTTTTTGACATACTTCATAAAATGAACTAGCGCCATCGGTTGCAAAAATGCATCATGATTTTCCCGACAACCCAATATTATATTGATGCAATCAATCACATGTAGAAATTAATTTCCTGTTTGAAACATTTCTGCGAATTGAATTTCTTTCTCCAGATTTAAGTATAACCTTCGTCCAGTATTTGATATATACGTATAATTTTAAGAATGAATTATACTACCAACCAATTCACGAAAAACAGGAGAAATAGCCTGACTTGCAATTTAGCGAATAAAATTTATGAGCGGTGGCATTCAATGTTTCGCAAGGCATGTGTATAAAGTTTCGGGTTATGGTCAACATGGCAAACGACATCGCAAGTTCTAAATCACAAACTTAAAGTTTAGTTTGTGGTCACAATAAATGATTACCCAGCTTTAGTGTATAGAAAAATTTATTGATCGACAAAATAAATGAGTTTTTTGATAGCGTAGTTTAAGTACCTATAAATATTCGAAATAACAATCTATTCGGGTAGGGTTGTGACACAGAAAAATTTAGTATTGCGATTTTGTAACTTAGCTGTTGGTTGGGAGCGGATTAGCTGTCCTCCATCGAATAAATAAACTAACCACACAAAAAAACGGTTTGAAAATTTATGGTCTCCTTTTCTAGAAACATGCTAAAAAAGTGATTAATTTATTGAAATGAGAGTAAATAAAATCATTAGCTCAACGAGACCTTTGAATCTTACTTATCGTCAGTATCAAAAAAATAAGTTTGCTAGCTATTATCTTATTTTGACAGTGATAAATTTTAGGTTTTGTTTTTTGTAAGTCCATAACAATAAAACGGGAACAAGTATTCAATCTAACTCGCAGGTTCTTTCACGAGCTTCCTCGGAGATATGTGCTTCAAATCCTAATTGTAGCAAAATAATTAGCGCAATGAAAGAGATTAATGATAATAAAAGGCCCTTAATCTCTCTTGACAGGGCATTTTAGGTTTCCGAAATCCAACTTCATAGCTAACCAAACAATCCACATTTCCCACTTCTCGTGATTCTAAATGTTGTTGCTAGGAATCAATAACATTAACGTTGCCACACACCCTGCTCTTCTCTCTAGAGAATAGACTCAATGGCAAAAAGATAATATTTCACAAACAACGAAGTTGCTTTGTGTAGTTATAATCGGTAAATTTATCCAGGTATGACTGTAATTTTAATTTTTTTTTCAACGAGCTTTTGACTCATTTAACGAACACTGTTTTTATGTGCTAAAAATAAATTTAGAACAATTACCTATTTTCACATATCACGCTTTTCAGTTTCGTTATATGAGAAATATTTATGTTGCATTTCAAGTTACAAGGTAATTAATATGCCGCATTAAAAATTTATGTATACAGTAAACGCTTTGGATTATGCTCATAAAACTAGCATTTTGCCATAAGTTATTCAGTTATAGGAGTCAATTGCGCGTCTTTAATTGTAATAAATAATTTAAAAGCTTATAGGATTTCAACTGCACTAATTTTTCTGACGTTCACATTAAACATCAATTTCTATTAAAAGAGAGGCCATGAGTTTCGAGCTGCATAGATATCCAATTATCAAATTTCGAGTATCAAATTAGTAAATAAAACGACAGTGAATTAATAACTAATACACTTTCAGGTAAAATGCATTTGATTGATTCCGAAAGTTAAATAGATAAAATTAAATCCCATGGAGATTAAGTATCATAAAATAAATATTTATAAATTAAGTAACTTGACTTTGTTTGTTTAAACAGAATGGCGGACAGCGATGTTTGTCTCGATCATCCGTTCTTGCTTGGTGCCAAAAGTTTGATGGAGGGAGAGAATCCACCGGCAATGAACCTCATAAGGCAAGGCCAGCAACTGTTGTCAATGACGGCATCATCGCACGAACAAATGAGCTGATAAGGAACAACAGGCGGATTCATGTCCGAGAATTGGCTCCAATACTGAATGTCAGCACTAGCAGTGTGGAGACCATCATCCACGATAAGCAGAAATTCAACAAGATCTGTATCAGATGGGTCCCTAAGCAACTCTCCGAGGATCACAAAATCTCCCGGGTAAAAATCTGTTCCATGCTGCTGCAACGATATGACAGGGAAGTTGACAGCTTCCTAAGGCGTGTTGTGACCACCGACAAGACATGGATTCATCACCATACTCCTGAAAGCAAGCGTGCGAGCATAGAGTGGCGACATACTGACTCATCACGACCAGAAGAAACTTCAAGATGACACCATCGGCGACTGTATTCTGGGACATTAAGGGTATCATTCATGTCGATTTTCTGGAAGAACGTCGAACCATAAATGCACTCTAGTACTGTGACATTTTGAGGACGTCCCTGAAGCCGGTACTAAGGAAAAAGCGACCAGGACTCCTTACTAGTAGTATTTGTTTTCTGCAAGACAATGCCAGACCATACACAGCTAAAATGACTATGGCCACACTGAAGGAACTCAAATGGGACATCTTTCCACATCCGGCATACAGTCCGGATCTCTCCCCTTGCGATTATCACCTTTTTGGACCATTGAAAGCAGAGATCCTTAATCCTAACGATATGCGACAATCGGCATATGCGAAATGGTTCGCGCAGCTTTCTTCTGCACAGGTTAGTTGCGAGGGTGTTGCCAGATAGGCGCTTTAGGGGGAGGCCGTAGCCTGGTGGGCTTTCACTGAAACACAACTTCTGTGAAGGTAAGCAACATCAGGCACGGCTAGTTACTGGATGGGTGACCATCCGTGTTTAACGTTCTTCACCCCCCCCCCCCCGGCTGCTGCGACCATCATACAGCAGTCGTTAATCCAGGTTCATCCAGGGATCCAACTCGTCGACTTCTAGCCATACAGGCCCTGGATGGACGTATTGGATTATCAGTACTAATAAATAAAATAAAAAAATAAAAAAAATATTTGACGTAATCAAAACATCTTCAGAGCACTGAAAGCATACGACAACGGCGACAAGGCAGAGATTTTTTTATATTTCGAAATTTAAAATACTACATGTCCCTTACATGCGGAAAATTATTTAAATTAAATAAAGAATGACAGAAATTAAGAAAGAAATCAAAAAGAGTTCATTTCTATTTAATTAATAAAAGAAATATTGTTAGTCGGCCATGGTTAGTTTACAAGATGGCACTTGCGAATGCTCTGTTGTCATTTGAGCGTTTGTTCCGAGAGGGCGCCGCGGGTATTTTGCCATATCAAGTGCGCTATGGGAATTTTTCTTATTGTCGCATCTCGTTAGGATTAAAGATCTCTGATTCAAAGAGTTCTTGGGAGGGCAGAGGTTCGGCTCCAATGAGGAAGTGAAAACTGCTGTCCTGAAGTGGTTTCGACATCTGCCTGAAGATTTCTACAGAACCGATATCCGGATGCTCCCAGAACGCTGGAAAAAATGTGTAGAGAAGCAAGGAGAGTTCTTTGAGAAATAACTGATGTGTGTGTGTCTATGTGTGTTCATGTGTGTGCGTGTGTGTCTGTTGTAGATTCCTGATTTTATAAAAAATAAAGTCTAGGTCAAATTTGAACGACCCTTATACATTACAGTATGATCAGCAAATCAATATAATCTAATTTACTTTTAGTTATAGAATTATTTTGCTCGTCATTCAAATTACTTCGAGGTTTAGCATTCAAATCAACATACACGTACAATTTAGAGAAGAGATTAGCGTGTTCCACGGAAGGGTGATTCATCTCTATGTAATGATTTTATCGAAGCGCCGTACGGATCTTGTGGCAAATCGAGCCTTCGCACATCTTTCCACCTGTTGCCCTTTGCTAATAGTTCTTAATCCACTTTTTGAATTTACATAGGCTTGCAAGAAGCCGCCATACGTGTATCGTTTGGGGAAATAGATTTATATACCCTTTACTAAATGAAGTATTCATATTCACGAATAAGTGAGCAGTAAGAATTCTTCTATGAGAATTAACATTAGTCTATATATACATAATTCTTATTTTATGGATCATTCTTACGTAAAATAAAAAGGGGTTCCAAGTGAAGAGGCGGGTTAACGTAGTTTAAATACACGCCAAACCATTTAAAATCTTACAGATATTCGTGAACTCTATATCTTATCAGTTAGACAGACAAAGATAAAATGAATTTTATTTCCAAATAGCTTAAAATAATACGCTTTCTGAGGGGGGGGGGAACTTTATATAAAATAATTAATTTTTATAACATTTATGTGTTCATTCACGCTTGGAATGCCTTAACTGATATGTAATCATTTTTTAAAAAAAAGTTAAATCGGCTACAAATTTAATAAACGCGAATTAATTAAACACAGATCAGGAAAAACCTTAGAACCGATTCGAAATCAAATTAAATTTTCAAAAACTAGACGGAAAATGTCATCGTGCAATTTCGATTTAAGACAGAGCTCTTCAAAAATTTAATTATATTTTGAAGAAAAAAAAAAGAATGCCAAAAAAATCGAGCGACGATTTTGAGTTATATAATTAGAGCGATGACGATAATGAAATATTATTGCAATTTCTTCCCGATGATCAACAAAATTCTTAAGAAAGTTACTTTTTGAATGACTAGTGCATACAGAAATAATTAAAATACCTTAGAGACGGCAGAGTAGAAAACGACGCTTTTTAATTTTCCTCCCGTTGAGAGATGATGGCAAGAACGAAAACAGCGGGAGTTTTCCAAGAAAATTTGTATCCATAAACTGCCTACTTCAAACGCAAATCAAGTTCTTGATGGCTGTTTGCATTTGACACGGGGGATCAGGTAAAATAAAAAGGCAAGAAACCTCCTGTGATAGAGAAACAAAGTAGATAGCAACCCTCGGTGGATCTAATATGAAGACAGTGAACGATGCTTAAAAGCTTTACCATACTCTGAAAGAAAGAATCCTTAATAAAGGAGAAAGATCTTTCTAACATAGAAAAAATACGTCCCCCTCCCCCAACACCATAATGACATTATTTTTTTTTGGGGGGGGGGGGGAATTCCTATTTAAAAAAAGGACTCTTAAAAGAAAACTGAAACACCTAAATCTCTTCTACTAATGGCCTAAAAGAGGCTAATTTGCTGGTACTAAATTTTTACAATTTCTTTATCTTTACACATTACTATTTTTAAATAGCGGAGCACATATTAGTTGTGAAATGGAAATATCTCACGTCGTGCTACAATAGCGCCCTCAAGCGTAGGTCAGAAAAAAATTGCCTCGTCTTTGGCAGGATCTTGGGTACCTGGGTAGAATGTATCTTAGTTTGGTTTTGATTGGCTCACTGGGGTCGAAATTACGGGGGTGGCAGTTAGTGGGGAGTAAGTGACATAAGCTTACGTGCTATTTGATCTCAGGGGCTTCGGCTACTTTCCTATACCGTCCTGGGGAGGATTATTCTTGTTATTTAAGAGTATTTACAGAAAACTTATTGATACATAGGAATCTCCTCTTATCTGATCTCTGCCGAATCGGACTCCAGGACGATAAGAAAATGGCTAGTTGTATACAGGGTGTCTCATTTAAAAGAAAAATGAAATTTTTGATAGAAAGGGGGCAACTTTGTAATTTCAATGGGAACCCCCATTTTTTATTGCAGATTTGAATTCTGCGATAAAAATACGTAAGTTTTGTTTGAAACATTTTTTTGATTTAATCGCACAAAATAAGAGTTTTCATAATTAATTTGTTGGTGGCGTTTCTCCAAAGTCCGTCCACATCCGATAATTTTTAAACACTTACTTCTCTAATTAGGAGAGGTGCTTAATCAATTTTTGAAAAAATGTTCCATGCCACCATCATCTCTTTTAACTCTGCATCATGGATTATGTAACTGCGCAAGAAAAAATTAAAATGATTTTCATTTATGGCGAATGTATGAAAAATTTCGACGATGTTGTCAATTGGTATGTTGAGCGTTTTCTTGAATGAGTACGATCAGGTTTTTCTTTTGTTAGAGTTGTTAAACAGTTTTCTCCTGACGGAAATGTACAGCTGAAGAAGAGAACGCGTGCAGCTATTGTTTGTGGAGAAACTAATCAAATAGCAGTATTAGCTACGGTAGCTCTTAATCCACATGCGAGCGTCCGAGAAATAGCGCACCAATCAGCTTCTCTTATGAGTGTTTGGAGAATGCTGAAGTTACCTAAATTTCATCCATATCATGTATCCTTACATTAGGAATTAAATGGCGAAGATTTTCAAAACCGACTAACGTTTTATCAATGAGCAATTGAGCAAATACAAATGAGCCACAACTTTTTTGCTCGTGTACTGTTGTGTGATGAATCAACATTTACGAACCATGGTGAGGTTAACCGCCATAACATGCATTATTGGAGTGTAGAAAACCCATACTGGATTCGTGAAGTAAACCATCAGCGTCCTTGGTCGGTTAATGGTTGATGTGGAATAATGGGCGACAAACTCATCGAACCATATGGCAATTGACGGCGATTTGAATGGTAACAAATACTGAAACATTCTTAAAGACGAACTACCACAAGTGCTTGAAAACCTGTGCTTGAAAGTGCGACAGAACATGTTGTTTCAACATGGTTTTTCAGCACATTATTCGTTAGTTGCACGCGAAGTATTAGATTGAGGTTATAATAATCGCTGGATCGTTAGAGGAGGACCGGTGCGCTGACAAGCCAGATCGCCAGACCTTACCTCCCCAGATTTTATTTTATGGATTACCTAAAAGATGCCGTTTATAAAGAAACATCTACAACTCGCGAAAGCATGATGCAACGAATAAGGAATGCTTGCGCCGCAATTACACCAGACATGCTTTTGAGATGTGCACAGGCATTTGAAGTTAGAGGTCATCATTTTGAGCATTTATTTTAATTGAATGGCGAGAGGCGAGGGGACTCACCTGAGACAAGCACCCGACGGAACAGAAACGTATCACTTGATACGTTTTTTTAAAAATATTGAACAGATATTTTTTTATTTTTCAATCCAAACTATTTCTTGAAAATTGCAAAAACACTTATTTTGTGCGATTACAGCGCCATCTTTCACGAATCAAGAAAATGTTTCAGACAGAACTTATCTATTTTTAGCATAGAATCCGAATCTGCAATAAAATACGGGGGTTTCCATTTGAAATTTCAAAGTTGCTCCCCGCCCCACCCACAAGGGTCATCATGTTTGGTATCATTGGTTAGCTTTTTTAAAAATATTAAACACATATTTTTTTATTTTCTTGTATGATGCGTATTTTTGAGTGATTTTCATTTGTCAGGTTAAATGGGACACCCTGTATACATTCGCCAAGTTTATTTGAAAAATATCCGACAGATCTATATTTCCGTTTGCGGCCGCTAGAGGGTTGCAGCTGCAAAACTGATGGAGCGATCGTGTCGGAAATGATGATCAAGAAAGTTACCAAGGTCTCCATGCTCCCCTGACTTAAGCCCTTGTAACTTGTTTGTATGGGTGTATTTAATGGACTTACGGCCGGTTGCAACAACGTCAGTTAAAACTAACTCTTCGTTATAGTCCCGTTTAAAATTTTTTGCGTTGCATCAAGAAAGTTTAGGGCTTAACCAGACGTTAAGTGGCAGTTTAACTTAAACGCTCGATGACCACGGTTTAAGTCCATGGTTAGCGAAGCAAAATGGCATTCCGAAACAGAAATATATTTTAAACTAATTGAATAAACTAATTATCAAACAGATAAATGGATAAGCTAATTGTACAAATTATTTGGATAAACTAAATGGAAAAACCATTTGGATAACTAATTATCAAGCAGCTGTTTGGATAAGCTATTTGGATAAGCTAAATGGATAAGATAATTGTATAAACTGATAGGATATTTTACTATTTCTGTGATTCTGCTCTAATTTATCTTTACTTTTACTATTTTTATTAATGTATTTGAAATATTTAATAGCAAATAAATTTGGATAAGCTAAGTGGATAAGCTATTTGGATAAGCTAATTGGATAAGCTATTTGGATAAGCTAATTGGATATGCTAATTGGATATGTTAATTGGATAGGCTAAATGGATAAGCTAATTGGATAAGCTAACTGGATAAGCTATTTGGATAAGCTAATTATCAAACAACTATTTGGATAAGCTAATTGGATAAGCTAAATGAAGAGGCTAATTGGATAAGCTAAATGAATAAGCGATTTGAATAGCAATTACGATAAGCTAATTATCAAACAGCTATTTGGATAAGCTCCTGGATAAGCTAGTTTGATAGCTAATTGGGTATGCTATATGGATACGCTAATTTTCAAACAGCAATCTGGATATGCTAATTATCGAACAACTAAACGGATAAGTTAATGTTATCAAAGAGCTAATTAAAAAAGTTAAATGGATATGTTAATTGGATAAGCTTAGTTGGATAAGCTAGTTGGATAAGCTAATTTTCAAACAGCAATTTGGATAAACTAATTATCAAACAGCTAAATTGATACCCTATTTGGATAAAGTAGTTATCAAACAGCTAATTGAAAACAATCAGCCATGTTGACCGGAGCAAATTGAAACCAATCACGCTCCTCGTTACTCAAATTACATCCAGTTCAGGTTAGCTAACTGAGACTTAACTAGGCTTGGTGCAACATTTCCCGGTTAAAGGACTTAACTGATCGTTAACTAACCGAAAGTTAGGGTCGTTTTAACTGACGTTGTTGCAACCGGCCGTTAGTGTTTGTGCTGGTATTACCAGCTGATCTGCCATTACCGATCTTTTGCTCAAATTGACAGAGACATTACTTCTTTGAATACAGATTTTATATCTGTAGAGTCACTTAAGTGGCACATTATTGAGCACATGTAACATAGCAAAAAAAAAAACTTGGCGAGTTGTTCTATGTACTTGTAAAGTTTCGTGATGATTTGTTAAATAAAACACCTACAATAAAATCATATAAACCACAACAAACGATACAATTTATTATTAATCGAATACAGTGCATATGTCATCAAGGTACAAGGTAAGAATAACAGGAACGTACAAGAATTTAGTAAAAAAATAAACTTAAGAGTTAATTTAGAATTCAGTAAGAATTTTAGAAAGGTTCAGATACTCCTGAATGTCATGAAATGGATTAGATAAAGGCCAGTCATATACAACCAATTTGAATTTGTTTAAAATAACGTCATGACTAGTAGTTGGCATTTTATTGAATATCCTGATACTCATTGAAGAGTACCAGTTCTGAGACTTATTTACTCTAAGGTAAGGCTGATCTAGGTATTGGCTGTTTCTAGTAACATAAGAATGAATTTTATTTCTTAGAGCATAAGCATTTAGATTTTGTTTAACCCTGACCAAGCAAGTATAGATATATAAATTTGTTGCAGTAAGTATACCATCTTTAACAAAAAGAGGTTTACAGTGAGGTAAAGAGTGTGAACTAGATATAATTCTTATTGCCTTTTTTTGTAACAATAATATGTTTTTAACATCCTGTCCATTACCCCGTAGGGTAATACCATATAGGATTATACTATTAAAAAAAAGCAAAATAAGCATTTTTTAAATACAACTTTGGAATTAACTTTTTTAAATATCGCAATAGAAAGATTACTCTCGATAATATGCTGCGTATATTTTTAATATGTGGGGCCCATGTCAATTTAGAGTCCAAAATAATACCTAGCAATTTAACACTATTCTGTAGACTCTGTTCATGCCCGGACAATTACCAAGAGTAAACAAACTTATCTGCAGGTTACTGGTATTTTACAAAAGATCATTTACTGAGAATCATTTAGTACCTTCGTCCAGAATTTCACTCATTAAGTTGAGTAATATATTATTTTTATTCGTGTAAAAAGAAAGTAGAATCATCAGCAAAAATTACTGATCTACAACCAATATTACTAGGCAGCTCATTAATTAGGACTAAAAACAAGACAGGGCCCAAAACTGAACCTAGTGGTACTCCATTCTGGACAACTGCTATGCCTGAGAGTTTGTGATTAACATAGAGTACAATTTTCCAAGTAAGTTCGAAAGAAACTCAATTCCATTCCGCTTATGCCATAATATTGAAGTTTATTAAGCAATATGTCGTGCGGAACATAGTCAAAGGCCTTAGTAAGGTCGCATAGCAATGCCAAAGTGCCAGCACAACCCTCAAATCCCTTTATCGCTTCTGAAACCAGAAGTTCTACTGCATCCACAGTTGACATACCCTTTCGAAATCCAAACTGAGTATTTGAAAAAAATGAGTTACTCTCAAAATATTTGGTAATTTGGCGTTTCACTATCTTTCCTATGATTTTTGAGAACATTGGTACTAGAGAGATTGGTCTATAACTACATAGAGAAGTGGGATCTCCTTTTTTATAAATAGGCGTCACTTTTGAGAGCTTAAGAGTCTCAGGAAACTGACCGATTAAAATGCATTGGTTTATACTCGCTGTAAGAGGCTCTAGAATGACAGGCAAGACCATTTTTACTAAATCACTACTAATATCGTAAATGTCTTTACTCCCATTACTTTTTATTTCCGGTACTGATTTATATACATCCTCTGGCGACACATGGCCCCACTTAAAACTCACATGTGACATTGAATGATTTTGTAGTAATAAAATTGACGTAGTCATCATAGCTGGAACACTTTTAGAGATTTCTATTACAGTTGAAATAAATGTATTATTAAAATCATCGGGTGTAAAATTATGTTGAGTCTTCTTGCTGCTGGAAATTCCTCTGACTGTGTTTATAAGTTTCCAAGCTGCCTTGCAACTGTTAGTGGCTGATGCAATATACTCCACATTGTAATTAAATTTGGCTTGCCTAATAGCTTGTTTAAAAACTTTACGCGCCTCCAGATAGTTTGTCTTCGTCTTTATCGTAAGGCCCACTGATAAAAAAGATAAAGACGTGTAACATTTTCTTTTAGCAAGCGAAGCTCATCAGAAAACCAGCCATTTTTATTATCAACACGGGTGTTTTCATTATGGGGCATAATCCTAATAACTTTCCTCGGAAAACACAATGCCATGCCCTCCAAAAATGTTGGAAAAACTTTTCAAAAGCATAGCATTTTGCTTATCCATAACAAATCTCCAATTTGTTTCTAACGGCCGGTTGCAACAAGGTCAGTTAAAACTAACTCTTCGTTAAAGTCCCGTTTAAAATTTTTTGCGTTGCATCAAGAGAGATTAGGGCTTAACCAGACGTTAAGTGGCGGTTTAACTTAAACGCTCGATGACCACGGTTTAAGTCCATGGTTAGTGAAGCAAAATGTCCATATTTCTTTAGTAAACAGAAATATATTTTAAACTAATTGGATAAACTAATTATCAAACAGATAAATAGATAAGCTAATTGTGCAAATTATTTAGATAAACTAAATGGATAAGCTATTTGGATAAGTCATTTGGATAAGTTAATGTACTTGAAATATTTAATAGCAAATAAATTTGGATAAGTTTTTTGAATAGGCCATTTGGATAACTAATTATCAAGAAGTTGTTTGGATAAGATAATTGGATAAGCTGTTTGGATATGCCGTTTGGAAAATTAATTATTAACCAGCTGTTTGGATAAGCTATTTGGATAAGATAACTGTATAAACGATTTGGATAAGCTAAGTGGATATGCTAAATGGATAAGCTAATTGGATAACCTAAATGGATAATCTAATTGGATAAACTATTTGGATAAGCTAATTGGATAAGCTAAATGGATAAACTATTTGGATAAGCTAATTGGATATGCTAAATGGATAAGCTAATTGGATAA
>JAHWFO010059453.1:2835538-2927129 GCA_023313115.1 Rhysida immarginata
TTGGATAAGCTAATTGGATATGCTAAATGGATAAGCTAATTGGATAAGCTAACTGGATAAGCTATTTGGATAAGCTAATTATCAAACAACTATTTGGATAAGCTAATTGGATAAGCTAAATGAATAAGCTAATTGGATAAGCTATTTGGATAAGCTAATTGGATAAGCTAAATGGATAAGCGATTTGAATAGCAATTTGAATTAGCTATTTGGATAAGCTAATTGGATAAACCAAATGGATAAGCGATTTGAATAGCAATTTGGATAAGCTCTTTGGATAAACTAATTATCAAACAGCTGTTTGGATAAGCTGTTTGAATAGCTAATGGGATAAGCTAAATGAATAAGCTAATTGGATAAGCTAAATGGATAAGCGATTTGAATAGCAATTAGGATAAGCTAATTATCAAACACCTATTTGGATAAGCTCCTGGATAAGCTAGTTTGATAAGCTAATTGGATAAGCTAGTTTTCAAACAGCAATCAGGATATGCTAATTATCGAACAGCTAAACGGATAAGTTAATATTATCAAACAGCTAATTGGAAAAGTTAAATGGATATGTTAATTGGATAACTCGTTGGATAAGCTAATTATCAAACAGCTAAATTGATACGCTATTTGGATAATCTAGTTATCAAACAGCTCATTGAAAACAATCAGCCATGTTGACCAGAAGTTTAATTGTAGCAAAACGAACCAATCACAGTCCTCGTTACTCATATTCCATCCAGTTAGCTAACTGAGACTTAACTAGGCTTGGTGCAACATTTCCCGGTTAAAGACTTAACCGATCGTTAACTAACCGAAAGTTAGGGTCGTTTTAACTGACGTTGTTGCAACCGGCCGTAAGAGGTACAAGTAAAATTTATCCATATTTGATTATTAAATGAACGTATTACTTTTTCTATAGGTAAACTCTTTCAAGTTTTATTTTCACAAGCCAGTGTCAAAGTTGTAATCGTCAGACACTGAAGGCTGTAAGACAACAACTATAGAATCTCTAGGGGCATTGTTAAAACATTATCTAGACAAACATTTCCTCGTGTAGGCATATGATTAGCACAATAGCAATCATGAGATCTAAGTAAATCTAAAAACTGGTTTACAAACCTTTTATTATTTCTTATAGCTATATTTATATCACCACATAACACTATTAGTAATTTCAACTTAACTAACTTGAGCAAGAGACTATCCACGGCATTAAGAAAAGCATCCCTATTGCCTGTAGGTACTCTGTATATAGATACGAGAATAAATCTTGCATTAAGAAGATCTATAGTTACAGCAACTACCTCAAAATCACTTTCATGACAGTATTTACTCAAATCGATCACAGAATACTTATTATCCTTAACAAAAATTGCCACACCACCATGTTTTTGTTGAGTTCTACAAAACATAGTTGCACATTGAAAACCTTTTATTTTGCAAAATTTGAACAAAATTTTGCGTCTCTAAGGCACACCAATGCAATGTTCACACAAACACATAGCAAAGAAACTGTCACTAGCAAGAATAATCTCGAGTTGAGATACTTCATTAAATATAGATTGAACATTAGCAGAAAAGATTTTATACGTATTTTCTTTATACTATCTACGTCATACATTAACATTACTTGTTTTCGTTTTTCTGTTTCGATTTTTGTAAAAAAGCAGCGCTACTCACGGGTTTATTTATTCTAGGCCTGTATGATTTAAAATTTTTAACTAATTCTCCTTTAGGCCAGATATCATTTTCAAGTGCTTTGGAGAATACATTTATAGAGATCCCAAGTTTATAAGATTTATACGAATCGTATTTGGTTGTCATTTCAATGCAATCAACATCATCGCCTATAGAATTCTTTACGAAGTCAACAAATTCCTCATTCGTCACATCTGTAGCAAGTTGTGATACATTTTTTTGTTTGCACTGATTTGATTCGTGTAGATATATTGGTCTCTATAATAGGTTAAACAGTTCGATTGATTTGGGATCTAGGCCTAACGGTACTATTGTTTGCATCTTCATAGTCCTTGATGTCTGGGTCCATTTTTCGCAACTTTCCACCTCTTTTCCTTCGATTCTCCACGACGGTAAAGCCGTCATCATCGGCGACATTGTTGGTCCCAGGCTCAGACAGCACAGCATTTTCAGTGCGCAAACGAGATTCAGGCAAATCCCCAGCTTTGTTTTTGCTTGTTGCAGAATTCACATACAACAACTCTTCGTTTCTCCTAAATCTATCATTTCCTATTGCATTTTGAGATTTACATATGTCATTTGGCTTAGGCCCAACCACATCAGCAGGAGGCCTCGCTTCCGGCACGACATTTTGAGTCACTAAATCATTTATAAGACAATTTAGACGAGATATCTTGTCCACATAAATTTTCTTTTAATTCTTTAAGGTACAGTTCAACTACCATATCCACCAACATGATCATCATTTTTGCGTATTCTCACTGAAAAATCACTACCTGGTGGGTGAAATGTATATTCAAGAAGTAAAAGATAATTTATGTGAACAAGAAGGTTCGTTTGCTGGGTTAATTCATAAACTTACAAAATTTCATTTACAAATTTCATTTACAAAATATATAGACATCAAATGATAAACTAAACGAGGATTGTTCGTAAATTTCTTACAATTATGATGATCGAAAAAAGCCTCGGAAAACGTGTAGGGAAAGAATGGCAAATCCTTTTCTACATACGAGTATGTCTCACCCAGGGCTATGACTTGCTCCCAGCGATGATCAGTGCCGGAGTTCCTTATTTAGAAGTTGCAAGAAGAAATACACTTCAAGATGACCTCCTCGACATCTTGAAAACTGCTTCCACACAGCGTTCGCTTCATGCATGGGAAGACGAAGAAGGCGAAGGATGCCAGATCGGGTGAATAGGTCACGTGAGGCAGTGATCTCGTAATCAAAACTCCCGTTTTCTGGAATGGAGTGAACATTTGTGGCACCCATCTTCCTCCAACCGTTGTCATATGGAGTTCGGCGCGCAATATATTATAAACAATGTCATAGTTGAAGCGGACGACATTATCTCCGCATGATCTCTTCCACTGTGATCTTACTTGATGCAAGATTCAGTGGTGGTGGATGACCGCCCAGAACGAAGGTCATCTGTCAAGCTGATCTGAACATTTTGATAACGTCGACCCCACAAAGCCAGGGCTTTTTATATGTGGGGCATTGTCCACATATACGCTTTTCAATTGGCATGGATCTATGGGTGTTGTTTCGCTTCAAATGCAGAAAACTAATCACAACCCGCCCCTCAATTATCTCAAAGGGCTGCAGCATCCTAGATTTGATTTTCTGGGAGCGAATTCACAAAATACAGCATGGGTTAAACGGGCTTGGGCGTCTGTACAGGAGTGTGACTAAACATTACCCATTGTCGCATCACTGCTACACCCAGACTTCCATTGTGATTTTAAGGACTGCCGTATGTTATTTTCCAACAAGTCAAAAACATTAAGAATAACCTAAATTCTATTTCAAAGTTTAATAAATGTAATATTAAAGAATGAATTAAGATTATTTTAAAATTCTTGCTTGCTCTAATTGGATACGGTTCCTACGCTTTTCAAAATCTAAATTAAATGCATGAAATCTTGGCTATGTCAATACGGAGTATTAAACGTTGATTTGACCGTAGGTACTGCGCTTGGCAAATAGCAATAATTTCATTTGAAATTCAGGAATCATCTGTGAAAAATAACGACCCTGAAGCAATTTTATACAAATTAATTCCAAATACAAAATGCTTTGCTTTGCGTTAAAAGCTATACTTAGTTGCTTGTATAGTTTACAGATATTCTGGTGCAAGTTTTTTACTATAATGTAGCAAAAGATTCAGTAAAAGATAGTTTTACAGAAGTTCGTGATACTTCTTCTTATATCTGCGTATAAAATTTAGGTACTACTTATTACATTTTCTCTTTATTCAATTATTTCGATCCATATTCACTTAATTTTCACTTTCCTCACTTAAAGTTTATCCATATTCTGAAACGATCTTCGGCACATATAATTATAATAACGTGTTGCAAAAACGCCCTCATTTGTAAAACCAATGTTTAAATCTTACTATACAATTTATATATTATAGATGTTTACTGAGCATTTGGTTACGGTTTTTTTACAAGTCACCGTTGTTTGACTATTGATGCAAATACGCTTTTGAAATAAATCTATATTCTTCTAATATAAAATATTTTAATCGATAAAAACTTTCGTGAAATGTACATAAACAGTTGTCGTTTTGAAACACATTTTAAAGCTACATAGTGGTGAAAACTCGGGTTGGAGAAAACACAGTTTTTAAAAAATTTAATGCCAAAACATTATAAAAGGGTAGGTTATGTCTTGTGTTTTTTCTTATACATGCTCCGAATGAAAATCATTTCAGGCGCAGAGCTAGGTGAGACATTTCTCATGTATCTTTCAAAACAACATCGCATCCACTCTTCAAAATGTTTACGGATAATACCTCCGATGAATCGTGAGCGTATTCAGGGGAACAGACAGAAGAGGTGAACGCAAAAATTTTAAATTAAAGGAAAAGAACCGCGGCATGTTATCTAAAAAAATGTATAGCCTTGCACCTCTATGATTGAGATACCTGAATAAACTTTGATGAATGCTAAAATTAATTTTTATGTTTAAAAAAGTAAAGTTCATAGAGAAAGTTATAAGATAATTCAAATTCTTATCAGTTTTTAAATTAAGCACTGTTTTTGAAGCAATTTTAGAGGCAATAGTTTTTTTCCACAATTTCACAATTGCCTTACTAGCCCCTGCAATATCTACTGAAAAAAAAATTATATACAGGGTGGTTATAATTAAAGTTACGATTTCAAAAATCGATAATTTGAAAACTACTCGTCAGAATGACCTGATATTTTAGCAGAACAATCGTGAGGCAATGGAATTTTGTTTGGCGAAGGAAAAAAATAATTCGAATAACGGCAGAACGATTGTTCTGCTAAAATATCAGGTCATTCTGACGAGTAGTTTTCAAATTATCGATTTTTGAAATCGTAACTTTAATTATAATCACCCTGCATTATCATTAAGGAAATCTACAATCTACAGTTGCTCCTGTGGTAAACGTGAATATCAGTGATCTCAAATTCACAAGAAAACTTCATAAATGAGACAAATAATCTCGTAATTATGCGTTTTTCTGAAGCTAAGGATCCATATCACCATAACCATAGTAAATAAATATTAAATACGAGTAAATAAATTTTAAGCTTTGAATTTCTTACAGGGTTTCATCACATCACCAAATACTCAGAAAAATAGACTTTTATACTTAATAAATATTAGTGATGACCTCTCTTATAAAACGCTGTATAGACATAGATTAAGAAATACCAGAGATGCGACAGGAGATATTGAAAGTGGGAAACTGGCATAGCTTCCGCGTAATTTTTTTTTCAAATGTGCATTTAAAGCTTGCAATATGGAAAGGAAATTAAGACGAAATAAGCCGCCATGGACCTTTTCTTTTTTTGTTGCATTATCCATTTAAAAAAGCAAACAGCAATATTTCTACAGAAACATTTTTTACTTGGCGCGCTCTAATAATTCTTGTTTACAGAATTGTCATGGAAACGAAACTTTTTCCCAACTAATTCACCAGGATCGCTAGTGTTGCCGGTTTCCCATTTCAACAGTCGTATTCTATGGTATTTCCAACCTGTCGCATCTATGGTATTTCTTAATTTATGGTATAGATTCATTCAGTGATGAATTACACAGACCAACGATGAAAAAACATCTTGAATGAATTTGCCTTATTTTTAGTGTGCTGAATCCGAATCTGCTCTATGATGTCACGTATCCAAATTATACAAAGAGAGACTGCAATGTTAAAGTAATGGGTGTGAAGAGAAGCGGGTGCAATGTTCAAATAATCATATTTTGTGGACACAAGGTAATTTATCAGGCCCAAACTCTGAATAATTTAAAAGTGTTTCATTGAAAAACAAGAAATCTGTGAATGATAGAAAAAATCTGAGATCAGATACGATTCAACATACAAAAAAGCATATGAATCAGCTCTTAACGTTAAAGATCTCTTAAAAAAGTTAATTTTTGTTGGCCTGTGATTTTTTTAAATGACATATGGGATATTCCTCATATTATTTTTCTCTATAGCAACTGCTTAAAGTAAGGCTTTTGAATAATTATTTGCGCTAACTTAATTAATAGCTTGTAAATATTTAGCAGCATATAGTAAAAAAAAGTTTACTCTAAAATTCGTAAAAAAATTTCTTCTTTAAAAGTTAGTAAAGAAAGAAGAGGAAGACGTGAAAGAAAGGAAAAAAAATTGTTTTGAAATTATATTCTTCATAGAGTCGATAGTTTTACAAGACGTTGATTGTACTTTAGTTTTTTATTCTGTTCCTTTTTTCTGGATTACATCTACGAAGTGGCTATTATGAATTTCAACAACAAAATGAGTCTAAAGAGAATTTCCTTTTCGAGCTATTTTTTCAAACTTTTATTCAAGTAGATGATGTTTACTACACTTAAAAGCAGAAACGTCTACATTTTATAACAGAATTATTACATTTATAAATATTTAATCAAGAAAAGTTATAATAAAGCTTCGTTAAATTAAAAAAATACAGAGTGAATAAAATAAAAAGTAATAATGCGTCCGACACAGTGAGGAAACAAATAAAACAGAATTTACATATCTAAATACGTGATATCTATTATACAGGCCTACAAAAATTTTTTTTTTTGGTCAGTAGGATTTTAGCTATATTTGGGGCGCTGAATCTAATTATGAAATCAGTTTTTCTCTATCAGCTTTACTGTTTTTTTTATAGATATATCCAGTTATCTATCAATTTTTTCCTAGTCAAATATGGGTGTTGTAAAATTATTTTACAAGGATTGGTTCCTGTAAATTTGCCCTATTGTCGGTGTTCTTAGTTGGACGAGAGAAAATCATCTTTCCTCTATTGCATATCAAGCTGGGCCTAATGAAGCAGTTAGCAAAGGCTCTTGATAAGAGCCGATCATGCTTTAAATATAAATGGAAAAAATGCCTCAGTTGAGTATGGAAAAAATTAAAGCAGTATAATTTGACGGCTTATAAATAAGATAACTCATTAAGGACCCTGTCCTCTTAAGTTCCATGAATGAGGTTGAGCGAAAAGCCTGGACTTCATTTGTTGAAGTTGTCGGAAATTTTCTGGGCAAACGCAAAGCTGAAAACTATATTGAGCTGGTAAATGAGATGCTTAACAGTTTTAGGTCCCTTGCGTGTAACACGAGCATTAAGATGCACTATCTATTTACACAGCTACTCAGACCGTTTTCATTTAGAAGACATCAGTGAGGAACAAGGTGAAAGATTTCACCAGGATACTATGGACCACTACCAAGGAAGATGGAATATGCACATGATGGCAGATTACTGCTGGAGTTTAAAACGGGACTGTTCCAAAATACATTCAAGAATGTCACGGAATAGAAGCTTCCGAAGGGTTCAGTGACTACTTGGTTTCTTAAGTAAAACTGCAGTATTCTCTATTATTTTCATGTTCCTTTAACATTTTTTAAAAATATAAAAATAATAAAAAAGTCAGTGTTTAGTTTTTTTATCCATGGATTTAACTTAAAATAGTATAACGTATATTTCACTAAAATGTTATGTCTTAGAAATTTAGCTCTTTGGCAAAAACTAATGCCATATTAAGATTCAGGGCATCAAATTCATATGAAATTAACTCCAAATAACTGTTTTGGCACCAACATCACTGTTGGCCAGTGTTATTAACAACTGTAAGTAGAAAAAGCCATTTTTGTACGAATTTATAGCGTCCCTGTCTGTATGCCTGTGAAGGCGATATCTCTGAAGGCGATTCACTGTCTCTCCAATTTTTCGGCTCTGCACTTCTCAAAAGAATTAAGGGGTCACAAGTTGAGGATGCGAAAACAGCATTACCTGTAAGGAAACTCACAAATGAAGAGTTGTTAGTCAGATAAAGAATGAATAATTGATAGTGATATAAATGTTTTCTTTAAGCAACAACATAAAATATTGAAATGCATTTCGAACCACTGGTGTATTTTTGCCATTTCAATATAGTTGTTATTTTTCTTTTTTTCCAGAACAAAATCAAGGCGAACTTCAAACGAAGAAAACAAGATTGAAGGAAATGTGTCAGTGGAATGGAAACAAGAAAAAGCTAACCCATGACTAAGTACACCTATACCTCGTTATACGTACTGATTGGTTCCAAAAACTTGGTACGTAACTCGAATATCCGTATAACGAATACGTACTTTTCAGGGTCAGTAGAATACAGGTAATGAAAAAATGTGAGTCGTTTAATTATGTAGCTCTCATCAGAGGTCACTACTGTACTTTTTTAAAAATAAATTTCCTTGATGACGCTTTGAAAATACCCATCAAAAATTTTGATACAAACATATACAAATTAAATTGAATCTGTTTCAATTTTTTTATATGAAATAATACAGTACAAAAGGTACAAAGTGGCCCAAAACCTACCTACAAAGGTTAAATGTCAATTTATGAGCTAGTAGTAACTAACTAAGGAACCATCCGAACCTGTATCTCAGTTTCACACCAATTGAAATATGTTCTCCCCTAACGCTACTATTGATGCTTGCAAAATAAGAAATCGCAATATTCAAAACAAACCGCGAAAACAAAGTATATTTTTTATAGTCTTTAGTTTATTATTTTTATTTCTTCATAAACATAATAAAGAACGAAAATAGAGACTAATTCATAGGCGCTAACAATTCTTACAATTCAGCAATTAATTTCAACAAACAAAACAAGAACTTACACTGACTCACTACAAACAGAGTATCGCGTGCGGCGCATGCGTCGTGTCACGGTTTATAGATATTCATGGTCATCGAGCTCCATTGTTAAAATGAAGCTAAAGTTTCTAGCTCCCAATAGGGCGGGAACTCTATTGAAAAGTGGCGCTGCATGTACAATCGGCCCAAAAACGCCTGCAGCACCGCCCTATCGACAGACAGAAACTTTACTTTCATTTTCAGTTTCAATGAAAAACCTCTATCGCAGGTCACGGTCGGCCCTGATGCGATCTATGCGGCACCTGGCGCGATTTGTTTTCCTTAGCTTCTCGAAACAATGGAAAATGGCCGAAGCTCGATGACCATGAATATCTATAGACCGTGATCGTGCGCAACTAGATTAATTTATTAGAATGGAAATAACGACGCCATGTTTGAAGCTAATTGATAGTTGAGTTCATAGTGGTGGCGCTGATGATCATTGTATTTCCATTCTACTCTTCATTTAATATCATTGGTCGTATGACGAAATATTGGATACGTAAAACGAATTAGTGCCATAATTTGAAAAGTACGTAAATCGAAAAGTACGTATAACAAGCGTACGTATAACGAGGTATGGGTGTACATTCAAAAGATAAAGTATTTTTGTTTCAAAACAAAAATTAGGCAAACACTGTGGAATGGAACAACCAACAAGGGGAACCTCTAATCCATAAGGAGAAAGGGGTAACCTCTAATTCTCTTTGTGGATTAGAGGTTCCCTCTTTTTATTTATTTTTTGTTTTTCCATTAAAACACAAATTTTTTTCAGTTTTTGTTTCATAAGATTTAAAAAATAAAAAAAGACAACGAAATTTACATTACGAATAGTGGTAAGATATAATGGAATTTCTAAAGGAGAACGATAGAGTATTCCATAGTCTAATGTCATTAAAAAGAAATTTAGCTTTACGATTATTAATGACCTCTTCCTTCAATTTAAAACCGGCAGTTCGGTCGTGCACTCCAACTTGCACTGAATCATCCACTGGCAAATAATACAAGATGGCTAGGGTTTTGTAAAGCATTGGAGTCCCGTAAAAACACAAGTCAATGATGATGTTTGGAATTGTGAGACCACCTATGTTACAAAGAACAGTAATAGAGTACTAAAAGCAAATAAGATGGAGGCTCGTAAAACGTGATTGCATGTTACCCTAAAGCAAGACAAAATTTGTGCTTCTCGTCTACACTAGGAGTATATAATTTTTGAAATCATTTTGTTACAAAGAATAAAAATTTCATTCTAGAAGAAAGGGTTTTCCTAAGACATTTACCAAAATTAATGTTTCTGTTTACTTAAAGAACAATTCCTCATTGTGTTTTCCGAATCCAAGAGAACGATTTATATAGATCCCAAGTTTTTATTATATGCGGGAGGATAAGATTTCGAAGGAAATAGGATTAATTTCCAATTTTTCCGATTACGACAGACATTTTTCTTGAAATATAGAGAGTCTACATCGAGAAATGCCTCTAAGAAATAAGTTTTTTTTTCACATCTGAATCGCCCATTGTGTATCACAGGAAGTAAGGTTTCTATTTTATAAGGGAAGAGTTAACATTCCCACCACTGTGAACGCTGTTGTTATTACACGCAATTATGGCGCGGTTCAAGAGAAAGCGCAAACATTGATGTATTACGCAGAGTTTAACTTAATTGTTATCTTGCAAAGACGGTTTCGTCGTATTTTTAACAAGTACCACCAAACGCCAAGGGGATAAAAGCTCAGCTTCTACAGTTCCGGGACACCTGGAGTTCCGGAAAACGTTCAAACGAAACCAAAGCTTCACGGGAAGCGTGTTAGCAAATAGCACGATTTTGGCAACGAGATAAAATTAGCCAATCATGGAGCTCACGTAAAACTAGTCAATACCAGATCGCGGAATTTTTCCTTTCCTTTTTCGTCTATATTTAACCTTATAATTTGAATTAAATCTTATAATCTTTACATCGTCACTTTCTAATATTGAATCATAGTAGTTTATCCATAATGGAAAACTGGATTATAGTTACAACTCTTCAGTTGTGACTGGATAAGAGCCTGGATATTTAACAGAAATAAGCTTTCGACACTAAGACCTGTTTTGCCATTCAAAAAAGGTGATACGCCATTGGAAGTGAAATATTACGAACTCCAATAATGCCTTCGTGCAAGAAAGATATCAAGTCATTTGTCGAGCACACTTACACCTTTGTGGGAGTTCGAGATCGTAGTGCAATCAATGCTACTGCTTCAGAATTTTGGAGTAATGGAAAAAAGTCTGCAAGAGTAGCAGGATAACGTTTTCCCTCTTTTCTTTGCAATAAACTAGGCACTCACTTATTCGAAAATGAAAGATTATGAGAGCGCGGGAAATCCAAACATTCGGAATATTGTAGCGTATATTATTTGCGTAATGTAGGCGCAAATGTAGACTTTTCCCCCTTGCGTTATCAACAACTGGGCCTATTTATTGAATTCCATTCTGTATAAACATGATTTTGCATTACACATCTAATCACTTTTACACTGATTTGAGCTGCTCTCATCGATTTCTGTTCTTTTACCTTCGGTTTAGTTGTAACCGACTTACACCCATTATAGCAGATATTTCCTTATTTTTTTAATCATAGGTTTAACGGTTAGATAAAACTTCTATAACGATTTAAATCTGACGAAAATACACGAAATCTTCAAAAAGGTCACAATTTAAACATGACACGCTAATGGAAAACAGTGTGAAACCCTGAAAAGGAGGCGGAAACTTATATCATGAAAATATTAATTTCTTAAGCATGTGGTAGCAGTTTATTTTTGTCAAATTTATGGCTTCGCATAATGAAAGATCATCATGTTACGTTTCATAAATCGTAATGTAAAAAAATGTTAAAAAATGCATTTATATATTAGGTTGTTAATGTTATTAAGGAACAAGCCTATTATTTATGCTGTCACGTTTTACATTTGAGCTCATTTTACTTAATGTATCTTAGCGCTTTAGCGGTTGGTTTCGGGTGGATGAGGTTGTATAACAGAAACGCATTATCTCTTCCCCTTTTTAATTAAGTGGAAATGTAATTTCTACACTGAATGCCTATGAATCTATTTTTGCGATTTTAATAATGAGAAAAAAGAATGTCCCCATTATAAGTGATAGATTGATGGAATTTTTTGCTGTAAAAAGCGCTTCTTTTTATAACCACGAGTTTATCATGCTGGAGTTCGCAATAATGGATAGCATCTAACCACAAAAAGAGACTTTTCGTCATCATTATTATTTAATTATTTTTATTTAATTATTTTTACATTAAATTAAGGAAGTTATGTGCTTATCATTCAAGTACTTACTTACTTTTCAAAACTGCTTATTCGTTAGGGTCGCGGGGGTAGCAGCTCTATATAGAAACTCCAGCGATCGTTATCTCCCACCATCAGGCGCAGGTCCTCAATGACAACGTCTAAGCGACTTGAATTCAGATTCTCCATGTAATCAAGCCACCTGGTTCTAGGCCGATCCCTTGGTCTGGCTTGGAAAATAGCAACTGCCTACGAAGACCACTTTGCGGCATCCATATCACGTGACCATACCAACGCAATCGGAGCCCTTTCAATGTGGAGAAATAGTGGCTCAACACCTAAAAATTCCCTTATTGTATTGCTGTGCACTCTATCTAGTAGGACAACACCTGTCACACTTTCCAAGAATCTCAATTCGGCCGCTTGACCACGCGGTTGCACTCTTTCAGTCATTACCGAATTAAGGTAATGTATTTTTAACTGTATTTCGTTAACAATAATGTATACACTATCTACCAAAAAGTAATTAATTTTTTTATTTTCGATTTTTGCTCTCAAAAATAAACAAAACGATAAGGGGTTTTCTCTAAATTTTTATTTTTAGACCAGACACCAGTATTAACAACTTCTCCTTACGCTGATATGAAATCCATATACCGTAGGCCCACCTTTCGCTCTTATAACAGCCTCGACCCTAAAAAATTTGTTTAGAAACCATTTCACAACTTCAGAATGCTCCTGATATCATGGAAGCTTTGCAGTGAAAACAATCCCCATGATGACAGACTATCCAGAAGAGAGATAGTTTTATGGTAGCCTATGTTTTCTTCAGAGTACCCGGTAAAAGCGTATAATTTGGGCCAACATGATATAGTGGTTGTTTGTTACAAGTCTTGATTTGCTTTTATATAGATCCTCCGCACTTGAATTCTAGTTTCAGCTTGACTAATGTCTTCAGTATCTAAGACACAGCCTGACAAAAAGTAGATCCACAGGCAAGGCAGTACCATTACTGTAAGCCATGCAGTGCTCCATGAGGAAATTATTGGAAAACGGTGAGAGGTGATTTTCCTAACCGTATATACAACTTCGAGGAGGTATCAAGGTAACCAGGCCGACCCGAAAGAAAAAGACGATTGACGGACCAGATGGCGGTTCGAGAAGGCATAAAGTCAGTACATAGTTTTGTAGAGGAACGGGCCTTTCCCTACTAACAAATTCTCTTATCCCTCCGCCTACCCCCGTAAATTGAAAGATCGCCCGTTAACTTCTTCATTCTAATTCGTCAGTAACTTGCTTAAAGAAAAAAGCTTCTTAAACGGAGTCTATTTTCATGAAAGACATTGCTACGAGCTAAGAAACTTAGCTCAAATTAATATTGTTAAAAGAATTTAGAAATCCGAAGATTAAACCAAATTTTAATGCGTAATCGCTTATAACAAGACTATCAAGGTTTGCCTTTGAGTAGTTAAAGAACAACTTGACTTTACTGAAGGTAAACCAAAAATCTACGTTAAGCGACAGAAAAAAGAATGATTGCTAATTACGCGACTCAATTGAAATAAAAAAATAAGGATACAGATTTGAGTTATATATAACTCGCGAAGAAAAAATGAGATTAAAGTGGAACTGTTGATTAATCAACATGAGAGCAAATTTGTAATAGAGAAGTTGTATGTGTAAAGGATTCGAAGCTGACTTGCTGTTAGTTCGGGTTAAGGAAAATAATTAACCAATGGAGGGATATGTTTTTGAGATATTTGTGCTACTGGAGAAAAAGGAACTTTAAATGTTAATGGGTGATTCGAATTTTACTTGCAACCCAATTTTTTTTATGGGCGACCTAGAGCCGTAAAAGTGAATTCTCAATAAATAATGAACTATCTTAACTGAGTTTGAATGATCCATTTTCCTGATAACAAAGAAGGAGTAATATTAATTAAAGATATTGATTCACATGAAGCTCTTAATGAATTAAAAGATTAATTCAGATAATATTAAAGTATGATATTATGTTCTTCAAAGCATGCGTATAGTTTTGGTTCACGTTTATTTGTGAACCTGAATAAAGGCCCAGACATTTTTATCAGAATGCATTAGTATATGTGTTATTCTTTTAGAAAGTCATTTAAACAAAAGCTATATTTAATATTTATGTATTTGCTTAATCCTTAAAACACCTTATTTCATATTTTCGATTTAGAGTCAATATTTGAATATTCTTCTATGACCTATTAGGTGCATTTAATAGTTTATCATGGCTTTGAGATTGTCATTTCTCAAGGTGGGTGTAAAAAGCCAAATCTAGGAATATCCATTGTAATTTAAAAGGGGTCTCCTTGATCAAATTCAAAACATAACGCAAAACATTAGCGTTTTTAATTTCTAATAATAATTGGAAAATGGTCTTATGAGGATTTTTTCACGCCATTACCTCCAATATTGATAAATAAATAGAGAAAAATAGTAAAGAAAATTACACGGCCTGGACTCGAACCTGGGACCTTCGTGTTACCATCCCGATGCTATATCCACTAAGCCACCGTGGACATGGAAGCTATCGCTATCAAACATTTCCTATGAGCATAAGTTAAAGCGCGGCTTCTTGTTCGATTATTTTTATAATAAATGGCGAATATTTTTATAATAATAATTGGAAAATGACCTTAGGAGAATTTTTTCACGCCATTATCACCGATATTGATAAATAAATAGAGAAAAATAGTAAAGAAAATTCCACGCTCCGGACTCGAACCAGGTACCTTCGGATTACTGTCCCGATGCTATAACCACGAAGCCATGGACTTGGAAACTGTCGCTATCATTTCTAGTAAATATAGACCTGGCTTGTGAACAAGGAGCAGCGCTTTAATCTATGCTCATAGGACATTTTGATAGCGACAGCTTCCATGTCCATGGTGGCTTAATGATTATAGCATCGGGACGGTAACACGAAGGTCTCTGGTTCGAGTACAGGCCGTGAAATTTTCTTTATTATTTTTCTATATTTTTAACTTGTTCTAAAAGTCAAAAGTCCTCTAGAGTGGATAACTCGATAAAATGGAGAGTGAAAATACTATAATACACTATCCAACTAAGAATAGATATGAAAAGATATGAAAAGACGATCTAATTTTAAACGCATGTTATTAGACTGGAATAGTGGAAACCTATTGCTTAAGAAATGATTTATAATGAAAATTTAATTAAAGAATCGGCTCCAATTTATTAAAAATATGTAGAAATTAACTGTTGACATTTATATCTGAGAATTTACTTTTATATTTTTTTATCTCATCAGATCTTTTTATTTTCTTCCATGCGTCGTAAAACTGATTGTTTACCATTAACAATAGTGTACATGTATATTTAATGATTATATAAGATGCTTAATAATTTATCGCTGAATACGAACAGCTGTTTGAATAATTAAACGTAAGCAAGTCCAACGGATGCAGGATATTTATGAAAAATATCATTTTCTTATTATAAAGCTAAAACAAATTCCGTAAAAAGTGTTAATATTTGGTCTGATTCATTCTACATTGCCGTGCCCTAGTAGAACATTTATATGAAAATAAAGTATTAGATAAATGTACTTTTACTCCTAAATTTTCGGAGAAAACGTTCCTCTTCTGTTTTCTGAATTGTATAGTATAATCCCAAATACAGTATAGTATACTTTTAACCTCAAAATACTTGTCACCTTACTTAAAAGTAAATGCGTGTTCGTTTTCCAAAATATGGGACAAAAATTAGAACAATGGTAAAGAACGAGTGGCTTAGTTTTAAAATATTAAGAACTAGCAGAGGCACCTGGCGTTGCAGGGGATAATTATAGTTGTAGGCAAAGAGAACAACTTCAAGAAATTTAGTAATATCTCAAAATGGTTTTAGGTAATTCTATAATACTATTGTAGCCGCAGCTCCAATTGTTCATATGTTTCCGACGCCCGGATAACTTTGTGTTTACTCTGACCAATACACGGTCTTTTCTGCTGTGTCATTTCGATAGATATGAATTAACATGTATCCTTCGAACGATTATTAAAGAGCACAATACAATCTTGGGTGGCAGTGAATGTACATGATCATTTGTGTCTGCGTACTCTCCAATCCCAACAATCTGGTGGTGTTATTCATTTTTTTTAAATTTAGCATTTTAGGTTATAATTAGCTAAATTTTATAAAATTTTTAGTCTCACAAAATCCACTACATTCTCAGTGTTTATGAAATTTTCAATTTCGAATTCCTGCTAAATCATAACGTTTATAGTGGATTTTTTTTCAGTTTTTATCTCCCTATATTTTGGACAAGAGACCTATTTGGCTTATTATTTATCTCGTTCCATTTTTCTCACAAATATAAAACAGTTTTTAATTTACAATGTTGAATTGTATATTTCGACAACCATGTTTTTTTTAAACCTCATTTCCTGAAAAATAAAAACAAGCACGCCCATAAAAATTTCACTAATCCAAGCATTCTCAAAAAATTCATTACAATACGAATAATATTATTCTGAATTCAATAGGGATTATATTATAATTATCATTAAATTCCCAATCTGGATTCGCCAGGATACTATCAATCTATGGCACTCGAAGACTGCGAAGCATAGGCTTTGGAAAAAGACTGAAGACCCCCATTATTATATTTAAAACACTCAGAAAAATTATAAACGTTCTTGTAAAGTAGATTATGACCTTTACTATAGAAATGTCGAGAATTCTTTGAACTCTTCTCCGGCCTCATTTTGGAGCGTGACCAAGAAGCTTTTGGGTAACGGCTCCCGCCAAGGTTGTAGTGGTGAATTGGTATCGAAAACAAATATTTTGGACTATTTCCAGTCGAAATTTGCAGGTAATGAGATAACTAAGGTTAACATTCAGAATCTTCAGAATTACTGGGATAGAGTGGAGGTGAAATTTAATGCACCCGTTTTGACAAATTCTGAATTACTCTCTATTGGGAACTCCCTGTCTGCCTCCAAATGTTATAATTATTACGGCTTTCCTGATTACATTTTCAAGGGCTGTCTTCATGCGATTTGCAACCCTTTATGTGACCTTTTAAACCACTCTCTGTCGCTAGGTACTTATCCTACTGATTGGAAGACTATTTTTATTTTTCCTATCCCTAAAATTGTGAAACCGACCACACCGAAAGATTATAGACCTATTGCACTTATCTCTTTTCCTGCAAAGATTCTCGAAACCTTTGTTGCTACTCATCTTTCAAGATTTGTTGATCCTTATCTTCCTGATATTCAGCACGGCTTCCGCAAGACCAGATCGACCGAAACTAATCTTGCTGTGTTAACTTCTTACCTCTCGAAGGCTATTGATACTCGTCATCAAGTGGATGTAATTTACTTGGATTACTTCGATAAGGTTCATATTGACCTTCTTCTCCAGGAACTAGAGATTATGGGCTTCCAATTAAATATGATGCGATCCTTTTTAATTGATAGATATTTTATGCTTTATCCTGTAAATAATTTTTGGAAATTTGGTAAAATCAACAGTGGTGTTCTTCAGGCTTCCCCCCTGGGACTGCTGCTATTCAATATCTACTCTGCAGACCTAATAGCTTCTTTACCAACTAATGATGTTCAAATTCTAATGTATGCGAACGTTCTTAAAATTTTTTCGTGCATTGACAGCTGGCAAGACTGCATTAAAATGCAAGAAACGTTGGGCTCAATTCTCTCCTGGTCTAAATCGAACGGATTAAGTCTTAACTCGAGCAAATCACACGTCGTTTCCTTCTCCAGGAAAATAACAAATTATATTTTTGACTACAAGATTGATTATGATATCATTGGTAAAAAGAACGAAGTTAAAGATTTAGGCATTTTATTTAATTATAACTTATCTTTTACCCCGAATATTGACAACATCATAAGAGATGTCTCCCGTAGAATTGGCCTCTTGAAAAGGCTTACCGCTTTTTTCAAAAATCCATTAACTCTCATAAAGTTATTTATTTCTATTGTAGTTCCTAAATTCACATATGGCGTGTTAATTTGGTTTACTCATTAAACTCAAAACTTTTTACTCCTACAAAAGAAATTTCTTGCATTTTTAAATTTTCTCTCAAAAAAATATAACTGAACATGCACCCATTTGGGTGAATTTTCGCGAAAATCATGAACGATTGCCAAAAGTGTGCATGCAACTGAAAATCTACTTATTTGGGTGACTTTCGGTGAAAATCATGAACATTTGGGAAAAGTGTGCATGGAACTGAAAATCCACCCATTTTTGTGACTTTTGGTTAGATCTCAATAAGGAATTTATAAATGTGTTTACTCTTTCCAATATCATTGGTAATATTTTTCTTAATGTCCTTAAGAGGATTGTTTCTGGGGCTGTTTGGATGCCCGAGGTTCTGTCATCTATCAGGCTGTCAGTTCCTAGGAAAAGTCGTCATAAGTATCTCACTTTAGTAGCTCCTAATACGAGGACAAATATTGGTGAGATTACTCCTTATAAACTTGTTACTTTGTATAATAGAATCCTCTCTCATAAAGATATAGACATTTTTAATGACCCAACCAATTCTATTTTTAAGACTTTAAATATCTGATTTTGATTTATTTGTTCCGAAATGTAATCTTTTTCTTTTGAATTCTTTCCCCGCTTGGGTTTTATACCTGTAGGGGCAGCTTGTATTTGCTTGTACATTCTGATCTGAATAAATTAAATTAAATTAAATTAAATTAAATTAAATTAAATTGCTTATTTAACCTCCTCAATAATATCTATCATGGGGGTATCGCGCAATCAAAATTTAATTGTTATGGGAATCGCATAATTCACCCGTTTGAAAGTACATTACCCGCGTGAAATATGATTACTTTAATCGAAAGCTAATCTGAAGTGAAAGCGAGGTCAGCGATGTTTTTCTATGCTCAAATGTTAAGATGTAAAAAAGTTCTTGTAGAACGAAGAAATTTTCAGATTTAAAAATCGATTTCCTGTTCAAATGTACAGACAAAAATACGCGCGCGCGCACACACACACACACACACACACACACACACACACACACACACTCACTCACACAACACACAAGCACTTACATACACACGCAGAGGAAATCACGTAACGATTTGTCGTGTTTACACTGTCGGCTCCCCTTTCTGAATCGATTCTTCACAAATCTTCTTGGTCCATTTCTACTCATCAGATCTTTTAAGGTTTGTTTTCCAGAAATTAAGAAATTATTTCAATTAAGAACTATGATGATAAATTAAATTTCTTGGAAATAAAATAGCAAATCGGAAATTATTACATAGTCCTGATATACACGTAAATATTATTTTCAAAGGCAATATCGAAATGCAGCACGGAGGAGCAGTTAGATGGCATGGGAGAGAGTTATTAAGATACTGGAAGGTGTCCAATGATATCTGTAGCCAAGCAGACTGCAAGGCATACGACAGCTGCTGAAGGGAGCATAGTAGAGGATCCATGGAGCGAACATTGCTATCGAGATGATTCTAAACGTATTCGATTAACTTTAGATCTCGGGAATTAGGGAACCAGGAAGTCTTCATTGATCTTCTAACCATTTCCGAACAATTCTAATTGCAAAACATGTCGCACTGCCCGGCTGAAATATCCCATCCACCCCAGGAAAGACCGTCAACATGTATGTACAACATGGTGGCGATCCGCAAGTTTGGACAAATAACCAAATAGCGTGAGAGTGGCTTTTAGAGATATCAGTGAACTCATGCCAAAAAGCATCCCCAGACAATAAGACTGCCACATGGTTTACTCAACATTGGTTGCAGGGTAATTCTTATCGATGTTTTCCTGCCGAATACAAGACTCATCGAAGAAGGCAACCTTTTGCAAATCACGAGAGGGACAATTCCTATACTGCATTGCAAATTGTAGCAGTGAGCATCTGTTGGAGCCCCATACGCTGTACTATCATTTTTTGGCCCACATCTGGCAACCCCCTGGTCCCATTTGTCTGATCGCGGTACACTTTAATCATCACAGCAACCAAACACTTCACAAATTGCGCAGTTTCGGAAATGCTATCACCCTTAACTTGAAAGGCACTGATAGCATTTCAATGATCGGATAAATTACTCTTTTTACTCATGAGAGCAACAATTTATGTTTGCAGAGTATAGATATTTCTATCATCTTTTAGGCCAACCGCGCTCGCTCGCGCCAGTTTCTTTTTTTGTTTTTTGTTTTTCTTTTTAACTGGCTATATGCTGCTGACGGCAAAGTTCAAAATTATGTGACTCGAAATTGTATATAAGAGTGGATATCAGAAATTAAGGCATATAGTTTTAACGGAGGAAATAATTTTTTCAAGATTTGCATAATGTGTTTTCATAAAATACGAGTAAATGCGGTTTCTAAAATTGTATTTATTAAGTTTGTTTCGTCGACCGCCTGTGCATCTTTCTGTTTTCAAATTATATTAAGGTTAACTTTCAACTTTCATCTTAAGTAATTTAAAACCTGAACATTTCTCATTTATGTAGACTAATATTATTACATTTAACATAGTTTTAGACTGACAACGAAACTCAAATCTGCCGTGCGCCATTGGTTGTATTCACAGCCGACGAAATTCTGTGTGCAGGGTATTCTGAAACTGATGTAACGTTGGGATAAATGCCTAAATCGTCAAGGTACATATGTGGAAAAGTAGATAAAAACGTGTAGTTTCAGCTGCACTTACTTGTTTATCAGTAAGTTTTGTAATTTCCTTTGAAAAAAATATATGGCGTTTCTGATATCTATCTCCACGTATTTGTCTTGATTTATATTGAGACCGCGCTTAAATGTTTGTTTGAGTAAAGTGTGCGTTATTCTCATATTTGAAAAACTGAAATTGACACTTTCCATTCAAAAATTAATCTGAAAAAGTTACTTTTCAAACATTGCTTTTTCATTTTATATTTCTAGCCAATATTGATTTCTGCTATCGATTTTTAGTTCCTTGATCAATTTGAATGCACGATTGATTGTGTCCATTTCCTATTAATTGCATGAAAATTGCTGTTTCCAGATTAAAGCAGAAATTACAAGGCAAATTAAATAATAGTTCTATTTTGTTGTGTAATCTATTTGTGTAGAGAGGCAAGTAATTAACAATTTATAGCTACGGCAAGCATATAAAAATCCATTTATATCAGAATTTCGAACTAAAAAAAAACTTATTTTTAAAACTCCCAGCTTGCTTATAGATAAAAAGTTGCGTAAAGCGTGTCCAAAAACGAAAAAGCCGAAAGCAATTACAGGGTGTCCTAGAAAAGACTGACGGGTTTTAAAAAGGAATAGCAGGCAAACGATGACAATTATTAAAGTTATTCTTACAAGAGATTAACATGTGAGGTCAGGAATTTCTTTACGTACGTTTCTTTGTGTTTTGCGATCGAACTTTTCGGACTGCGCCTAATGGCATTCTTAACGGCATGCACGTTTGGTGCTGTCATGGCTGGCCGCGGACGTCTAATAATCCCCGCCAACTCACTCGCCAACTCACTCGCCAACTCATCCGATTACAGTAAAGCAGTAGTAGCAGAAATTATTTGAATCCGTAGTGTTGTGAATGAGTTTTATTATTCATATATTATTTTATATGTATTAAATGAGAGATTCATTAATAGGCAGTGAAATTTTCTTATGTTCATACACTGAGTGGCCATTTTATTATGACTACCTCCTCAATCCTTCGTTGGGCCATCTTTTGCTTTTAATACTGCGTCAATTCTTCTTAGCATGGAATCCATGCCGTAATTTGCTGCACTTTAGCCATTCTGTTGTATTTTATAATTCTAGGCACTCTCTGTTCTGCTCGAACATTCACTAGTCGATGATGACAACAAGTTGGAGTTTTTTTGGCTGAGAGTCCAGTCTTGAATCACTTTAACAACAGCTGCTCTTGAACATTTCACAAATGTGTCGGTTTCCCTGCCTGATATTCGCTTCATGGCTCCAAGCTCCTACAATCATCCCATGTTCAAAGTATCAGTAAAATCGTGTTGTTTACCCTATCTTCACAAACAAATCACTTCTACCATCGGCGTAAGCACTAATTTACCTTTTTTTTATATAAGTCTGACCTTCTAATGACAAATAGGACCTTCTAATTTGCTTTAAACTGTCAGGTGGTCATAATAAATTGGCCACTCAGTGTATAAAATAATAAATTGGCTACTCAGTGACCTCCCCAACAAAATGCTGAAGCATCCTGTGAATTGTGAATCATACTGTACATATCAAACATATCGACATGGAACAAAAATATTTTATGAGCATTTGTCTGGAAATGCCTGGTACGAGAGGAAATTATAAAGTCATTATAATCAACATAAAAGAACAATCGCTTTTGAAAATGTGTGATGCCACTGGGAAGCGACATCCCTCGAATGGTGGAGGATACAAAGCGGCGTTTGGTGCAATACCGCTAAACGCCGCTAGAGCGTCGAAAGTAACATGGCGCAGCCCGTCGGAAAATTGGAGGTGCGAGCCATGGTAAGGTCCCTGCATTTGAAGGGGAACAACGCCAAACAAATCCATAAGGAGTTAGTGGCAGTTAATGGTGACAGTGCCCCATCGTTCGAGACAGTCCCCATGTGACGAGCCAGACAAGCGTGGAAGACGAATCTCGGAACGGGCGCCCCTCCATCTGTGACGAGCCACAAAATGCGAAGGCCAGAATATCATGGGAGGGTACTATCGGGACCTCCTATGAAAGTTATGGGAGGCCATCAAGTCAAGGGCAAGGCCGGGTACCTCTGCTAGTAAATAAATAAATAAAAATCTTTTTCTTTTTTTTATTAAAATCTTTGGAGAGATGTAAGAAATTATTCTAAACCACATAAGAGAATACTACTTCTAGGGCGTGCAGCTGCTCAAGCTTTCGCTGAGCGGCGAGGCAAAGTGTCCAAAAAGGTCAGACTTCTGCAAGTCAACGCGCCAACACATTCCGCACATGAGACCATGCGCGTTGCGGCGGAGTTGGGGTTCGAAATACTACCCCATCAACCGTATTCATCCGACCTGGCCCCAAGGGACTTCCTCTTCCCTCGCCTGAAGAACCCGCTTGTGGACGACATTTCCAAGACGACGACGAAGTCATCGTCGAGGTGGAGCAGTTCCTCAACAGCCAAAAGAACTTGTACAAAAATGCCATCCAGCAAGTCATCTGTCGTTGGGAAAAGTGCGTGACCCTGGGAGGTGCATATGTGGAGAAGGACTGACGCTATCACCGTGTAGGGCCACCCCATCTCTCAGTCTTCCGGCTGATTGTAATGACTTTATGACCGTCCCTCGTAAACCTATAATATTGGCATGGAATGTTGTGTATCTACAACTATCCCGATCACAGCAGATGTTCGAAATCACCGCCATGTAAACGTTGCAGTGTCCAAACAGAACGACGAACCGTCTCGTAAATCTTGGGTTTATTTCTAATATCACTGCAGGCGTTGCCCCAGTTGAGGCAGGGAGATCAAAAACCCACTAACTCCAATTTTATTTAATTGGAGTTAGTAGGTTTTGATCTCCCTGCCTCAATTACTGCAATTGCTACTACGACAAACTAATAATGTGCACGATATTGCCATCTGTTGGATTTCCGGACGTATGTTCATAGATGGACAAGTAGAAGGTCGCTACATTGTGAGCGTATGTTCATCGATTCATTGTGGGCAAGGGAAGGTCGATCCCTATTTTTATCTCCATGTATCCACAGTTTTTGTTACTTTTTTAATTGTGTTATGTTTATTGGTTCATAGGATATTTTTTGTCATATCAGCAATCACCCTTCACCCCACCAAAGTTCGTATATAAAGTTTCCAACCGTTTTTCGAAAAATTTGGAGACTTTCAGATAAAAATAAGTTCCAATTCGTATATTTATTAAAGAATAGCTCAAGATGGGTCCATGAGGGTTTAATCATACGCCATACCTCAGATGTTAAATTATTGATGAATAAATTTTTTTCATCGTATACTGAGTTCATAAAATGAGTAAGTTAGCAAATGTTTGCCTGTCAGCTTATTGATTCACAATGAGTAAGAAACTTTGGCATTTTATTGGGAACTTCATTTAAATGATAACTGGTTTATGAATCTACAATTTTATTTCATTTCATTACAGATATAAGAGAATCAAAGTTTTGAAAGTGTAGTAGTAAAAACTACCATTTTAAAAGGCAAAATATAGTCCACTAACAACTGACCATCACTTGTTTCTTGACTTCAATACACGTGAACAGTTACTCCAACGTTTCAACGTTTTGTTGATAAGGCCAATCAAATTCGCAATAACCGTGCCAAATTTCTTGTTTATGATTTGATGATTCGTAGGAGTCGTACTTGTATTCAGGCTCAAGGGGCACATCATGAGCACTTGTTATACTAAATCGTATACTCGCTCATGTCAGATGTAAAAAGAGACTAATAATTAAATTGAAGAAACTCTTCAGACATATCATAATTACAAAGTAGAAAAGGAAGGGATTATACCTAAGTGTAGTAGCAAATAGGTAAACAAAACACATGTTAAAAATAACAAAGTAGAATAGAAAAGGGAAGGGATTTTTCCTTCCCTTTTCTACTTTGTTATTTATAACATGTGTTTTGTTTACCTACTTGCTACTACACTTACATATAATAAACTTATCTGTTTTAACGCTGAAAGTAATTGGAATACGATCCATGTTCGTATGAGATTTTATGGTCAATCCGACCTCCCCAGCAAATGCAAAATTCGTTATAATTATTTTAAATAGACGAACGGGCAAACGAATAGCAGGAGAAAGCGGTAATAATATTCTTATTAAAATATAAAAAATGAGCTAAACCGCAATGAAATTTGGCAAAAAGCTTTAAACGAAAAGTTATAAATCCCTTATCTCTTAAGATAATAATCAAATTTTGATAGATGTGCTTATAAACACTAACAAGGGAATTATCTGACGTGAAACTATTTAGAAATGTGAGAGTCTGTTGTCCATATTTTGGCCCAATAAGATAAAAATGAATGATTGCCCCTAGAAAATATTTACCAAGAGTAATCCGCATAATTTATTTCAAATAATAACATTAAGTTTGCGTACATCGATTTTTACTTATTAGGTTTTAATTAATATAGGTAATTTCGACACAATGGTGGATTTAGATAATTGTCAACAGGGATCTGAAACTAATTGATGGTGGATTAGAGTTATGGGGTTCTAAAGCTATTGAATTAATTTGCGAGTCTGAAGCTTAAGCTCGATTAGATTTATGGTTAATTTTTTTAATGCGTAAAGCCGATTTTGGCAGCACTAGGAATGCCGTTGGTGGTAATGTCGATATCCATCGTAATAAAGGATTTGCGAGGAAGAAAAAGTTTAACTAATAGTGAATGATTCTGGTATAAAAAAATCATACGATAAATTCAAAAGCTACTCAAGCTTATTGCGTTTACAGGGGAAATTATTTGCAGTTCAGTTTTTATCAAAGTATGTAAATTCCCATTACCTTTCCAAATAGAATCATACTGGTTATTACATGTTTTTTAGGGTATAAAAATAGGTGCTGATTGGAGACAATCCACGTCCCACAATATTATTATCATGGAAGTGCATCTCTACTGGAGTGCAATCTTTGTCAATATGCAATCGGAATGAGTTTCCATGAAAATAAATGATATTTTGAAAAGTCGATCGACTCCATTTCTTCTTATGCAAGTAATTATCTATAGCATTAGCATTTATATTTTCCTTCTACAACAATATAAATTTTAATAATTAAAGATTCTAATAAAAAGAACCCTAAAGCGCTTTGTTTTTGAGACAAACGTCTTAAAGACTCAATAATTTTATTGATTCTTGTCCGAGGAGCTAGATCCCGCGTTTTTACCAGATTAGAGTTATGATATCAACGCGGGATCACACAAATATTACACTTATTGATATATGTATCATCCTGTCACTTTTTAATTAACCTTTAAGTGTACTTACGCCTAATTATATGCTTTTCTCCGGTTTCATGGTTTAACCATATATCCATAATTATTTGTAGACCCTAATTCTTTCTCAGGGCTGGCTATTTGTCGTTAATGTAAGCCAGTTTGTAATTTTTTGATTTCGTATTGTTCTTACTAACCCATTGTAATAAAATTTATTTTTTATTTAATGAGCCAGTGAGTCCTAACTCGTCGGTGTTTGACCATACCGGACCCAGTTGGGCACTATTGTATTTTCTAACCAGAATCAACTAAATAAATAAATAAATAAATAAATAAATAAAATAACCATATTAATCTTATGAAAGATATAATCTTCATCTGGAAAGTCGTCATCATTGGATAGTAGATTTAAATATTTCATTATAGCGTACTGAATATAGAAAGTTGCGCTAGCCTTTTCCGTGAAAGTTACCAATTGATTTTGCTCTAACTACATCCTTCATTGCCGCTATTTTTGCCCCTTCATTTGAGAAAGTGCTCGTTGCATATCTTTGAGATGAGGAATGTCGTAAACCATTAACCCTTTATGGACCTTTTAGAGAATAAATTTATTAAAAATCATATTTGCCATATAAATAAGGCAAAACACTTTCTTTGTGCACTTATTATTCATTTTTTAATGTTAAAAATTTGTAACAACAGATATTTGTGGGTAAAGAACCTTTTTTATCATTTTGATCTATTACTATTTCTTAGTCATAACTTGTTTCTTAGTTTATAAGATAGAGTGCGTAATATCTCATTTCTTTTAATTTGTGAGGTACAGTATAGTGTAAGATCAAAGCGTGTAAATTTTTTTAGAAATTTGTCATAAATTGTGATTAATTATTAGAGATTCATTATCAAAAACATTTAATAACTTACCTTTGTTTCATAATCAGTTCTGTGTTATATTTTTTAAAAGAACTGAACAAGTATTTTAAGAATTGCAATAATATACTATGGTAAATTGAAATTGCAATATATTAAATACGAGTGAAATATTAAACAGTGAAAGTTGAAATTATTTTTAAAGGATTAATACGAGTTTGGTATACTTGAACATTAATTGATTTGATTAATTTTCTTTAGCTTAAAATTGCTTCATATATTATTCATAATTTCGGAGGATTTTGCTAAATTATTGAGAATTTTTTTTCTTTGACACGATGTTTGCGTTATTACAGATCTGGATGGTAATTATATGTAAATATTTTGCTATAAATAAAATAAACGGAACTTTGGGTGTCTACTTATCAGCGTGTTCATTATATTATGTTTGAAAACTTTTGGTATTAGCGCTTTAGAAAAAGTTTTAAAAATATTCTAAATATGAAAGTGTTTTAAAATTTAATCTTTCACAAATTTGCTTAATACACTGCCGAAGAAGAAACAAAATTTCTGTTTCTAATTCAATGATTTAATTCTAAAATGTAATAAAATCTATATTTTCTATAGTAAAATCTATATACAGGGTGATTCTGAATGGCCTGATACACACTTTAAGGATATCTTTCAGGGACCAAAATAAGCAGAATTGTCATACGAATAGAGTCGAAAACGCTTCTTTCTAGAGCTATAACGATTTGAAGGTGTCATGTAGCAGAAAAAGAGTTACGATAATTCAAAGAACGGAGGCCATTTTGCCTTTGACAACAAGCCTATTGTATTGTTATACCGTAGAAATAAATCACAGAGTTTGTAACTCTTATGCTTTAACGTTAATTTCGTCTACTGCAAAACGATACCTTCAAAACAGTTTTGAACTCTAGAAAGAAGCGTTTTAGATCTCATGCTCAGACAATGGTCCCTGGATCATTCTTGAAGGATTGTATAGACCATTCAGAAACACCTTGCATATCGTGGAACCATTATATACATGTATTTAGGCCTTATTGTCATCTTAAATTGACAATCGTCATATCTATGATTTATATATCCCGTATTTTGTATATACAATTAAACACAAACTGCTTTAAAAATTTAATTTCTCAAAAAACTCGCCAATAGAATTTCATTTTAATACTGCTATCGCCAATAAAGAGAGTGTTATAGACCTTTTCTTTATTTATCTGTTAATAGTATCATATGTAATGTATTTCGCTTAACATTTCTGACAGAATCTACTATCTTCAATTCATAGCAACTATGACTGAAGTAATGAAATAGAATTTTACTTTTACATGTTTTCGACTATTCTTCCCGTTAATCTGTAGTCATGCCCAGGTGGAAAAAAATATATTATTGGAGAAATGGAAGGAAATTATGGTGATACTTTGCAATAAAATAAAGATTTCAGGAGAGGGATAATGAAATGCTATATTAATAATATTCTATGTAACTGATAATATTTTAAGGAAGAAAAAAAACAATGCATTTTATGACCTTAAATTTTAATGAAATTCTTCTAATTCAGCACGAAAACTTGTTATAATAATTTTCCTTAAAAGCAAGCTGCAACTACGTGCAAGTTTTTGCTAGCCGTTATGCTATTTATTTTCTAATATGTTAATCAAGCCATCTTTTTTGGATTAGAATTCAACTTTTGTCTCACGTACAAATGACAATTGTAGCACCAAATGCGTTCAATGGTGACTGCAGAGGATTACGAGATTAGCACCACTTGGAATTGCGCTTTATTTTACACGCTCCAAGTCCGTAATTAATTATTCCATTTGTACCCTGCATTATGATGAAACAAATAATGATGAAATAACCTTAATGTTATATTCCGCAATGTTTCCTAATAAGCAGTGCAATCGGCTTAAAGAGTTAATAGTCGATTAGAGAGAATTTTTCATTTGAAGACAGCAGCCTCATGATTTATGAATAAAACGCTATTGATTTTATTTTAAAGGTGCAGATATAAAAATAAAAAATAAAATCATATTACGCTGCAGATATCAAAATTTGTGTCGATATCGATAGTCGCAATTTCAAAACTACAGTATACTGTTAAGCAATGATCAGGAAATCTTATCAGAAATAAAATGATTCTCATAAAAATACACTGAGATGATAAATGGTCGAAATTGCTGTAAAAATGCAAGGGATTTAGAACCTGGAAACCATAAAACTTTCTGTATGATTTTTAGATGTGATAGTAAGGAACTTTTCTCCGCAGTCTTATCTTACACATCTTCACGAGAAAAAATACATACTCATGCATTTTGAAAAACATGCGACAATTTGAGTGTTCATTTATTAACGGCTGTACAAGCAATTACATTAATATAATCTGAGTTACAATTACTAGCACAGAATAAAGCATTACTTTCAACAAACTAATAGAAAAAATCATTTATCGGTATTAATCTATTTTTTATTATTATTTTTATTACTCTAACAGATATTTTTCAGATTTACACTTCTTCGTGTGCTAATCTGATTAATTTCGCTTATGAGGGAACTTATGAAATAGTAATGGAATAAGGCTTTCTATTATGTTGGAAATTGCAAATGCTATTTTTAATTTTAAATTTGAACTTTCATTCTTTTTTTTTCAATAGCGTACAAACCTTTCTGTGCGAGTTCGAAAACTTCCCCTTCACTTATAACATGAACCATTTTGGTCTGCTTATTAAAAATTTTTAATAAAAAATGAAATTTATCACGTTCAACCTAAATTTAAAACATCTAAGGATGAGGGGTGAAAATTTATATTTTTAATTTGAGTTTCTTTTCTGCCAAAGGTTATTTTAGAAAAATGCGAAATAAATATTCCATGGACCGATTAGACATTTTTCCATTAAATTTATTTCGCTTCACTATATTAATCTATTTCAGTTCAAAGCTGAATGCTTATAGAGTAACAGTTAAAATTTCGTATCGCCAGGAATCGAATGTGGCAATGGCGTAATGTAGATAATAGTAAATGTGATGAATGAAAGCAATTAACGTCAACGTCCGCGCGTATAATATTCCTAAGTAAGCAATGATTTTGCGAGATATATGATTATTAAAATACTGTCTATTGCATAAAGATTTCAATGAAGAAATTGTAGCTTCTAAAGTCACTCAAAATACAACTTTGAGTTTTGTCTTGTAACCTTTCGTTCATCTTTAATGAAAAATTTTCGAGTTTTTATTACAATATGTTCTAGTGTAGAGTAGATCTCGAAACCCATTTCATGATAAATGTCTTCAAACATTACACTCTCTAATAATAAATTTTTTCCTAATAACTAAGAATTTTTTCAGTTTTATTTAGCTAATTTTAGAAATCCTATAATTAATCCTGAAATAACTTTTAAATTTTCTGCTCAAAACAATTGATGGATATTTGAATAACGATTTAAATGCAGTTTGCAAATAGTGAACACCATCGTGCATTTACACTGCTGCTCAAAAGTATCATATCCAAGACAAGTTCACCGTTTCACAATCAAATTAAAATGTTTATGAGGAACCGTTTTAACCATGTTAAAGGGCATCAAAAATAATTACTGTAGATTTCAAAATTGTGCTGAACAAAAAGTATACATATTCTCATTTAAAAGTGAGGTTGGTCCTTAATAAAAACTTCGAAATGAAGTTGAAAAGTAGTTTACATCATACGTCAACATTATTAGGTGAAAATATCGCCACTTGAATTCCATGGGTCTCCCAGGATGTATAGCTAGAAAGAAGCCACTCTTGAAGCCCATTCACAAGATACAGCGATTGGCATCTTCTAAAGTATTAATAGATAAACCTCTGCAATATTTCTAAAATATCATTTGTTCCGGTGGAAACTAACTACGCACTGTGGATAAATAACATTATTTGTGAGTTAGAAGCGGATTTCACCGCTCTCCCCCAGGCCTCTAAACAAGGGATTAGGGATAGTTGCCTCCGGCAACTTCGTAGTAATTTATATCATTCACCTTGCAATTTTGATCAGCTAAGAGTCATTAGGTCTCTTAGGCCTAAGGATTGTTTTTACCTTAAATCGGATAAGGGCAACTCAGTAGTTTTTTTTTTTCTATTTTACAACAGTTGATCAGATGAAACGAAAATAAATTTATTCAACAGGGATGACGTTAGTTTGTGTGGCGTTTTCCTGCATATCCTTCAAGAAGGCGAATCCAGATCAGAATCCTTTTTCGCTAGTTTTTAACACAAAACTACGTATCAGTCGACAAGGTGAATCCAACTCAGAATCGCGATTTGCACTGAACCAGTTTCTGGTGTCGCATCTAATTTAACTTCCATACGTTAGCATTTATAACATAGACATTCATGTCGTATGCTCCTTTTGCTAATACACTTTCGAATGTTAAACTATCCTTATGTGAATAAGCACTAAGATGAATGTTTGAAGCTACTGTCAAGCCTGGTGGTGGAAGCGTTTTACAGTGGGGTGATGGAGTTCAGCTGGACAAGATGAGCTTGTTGTTATTGGAGGATGGACTCTTAACAAGCATGAAAATATTTTACGGAAACATTTGATACCATCTGCTCACGAGCATGTGGGACGCTGCTATCTTCTGCAGTAGCCACACTTCACGGCCAACAAATTAATTTTTCAAGTCACTAAGATCAACCTGAAGAAAAGGGAAAGATTAGTCCAAAATTATGTAAAAAGCTGATATACAGGGTGTTTTTGAATTGAGTACAGATTTTTTGGGAGATGATAGAAGAGGTCCTTAGAAGTATTTTTTCTCATATGAACATGGGGTCCCCGCAGCTCCGTTTACTTACAATACTGCATTGAACAATCATATGACACCGGGACGCAGTGTGCGTTGGTAGGCATAGACTATTTTATTTTTAACAATTAACACATCAAGTGAACTTTTTAAAACAAATCTTTACCTACTGCTTTCCCAGAATGCGATTAGTTCATTTACATATGGACTAATCGTATTTTGCAAAGGGGTTGGATACCATGGAATCTCCTTGACGAAGTTTGTCCTAAGACTTTTCAACAAACAAGCACGTGCACCTTGAAATTTCTTTGCAAACAATTACTTTAAAAGTTATTACAGTAGATTGCTTGTGTTAATTGTTAAAAATAAAATAATCTAGGCCTACCAACGCACACTGCGTCCCGGTGTCATTTGATTGTTCAATGCAGTATTGTAAGTAAACGAAGCTGCGGGGACCCCATGTTCAAATGACAAAAAATACTTCTAAGGACCTCTTCTATCATCTCCCAAAAAATCTGTACTCAATTCAAAAACACCCGGTATAACATGCCAAATCCATTGAAGAGTCTATATTAAATAAGGGGTACAAATACTTTTGTTTAGCCCAACTTGCTTGTTTCTATTTTCCTTAATGTTATAAATTATTTGTGTTAATAAAATATATTGAAACTCAATCTTTTTGATGCTCTTTCATATGGTTAACACGATTGTTCCAATCATTTACATTTTATTGTGAAACGATGTAATTGGCTAAGGTATGAATACTTTTGAACTGTAGTGTATATCATCCAGAATATTAGAAAAAAAATAAGCGCGTAGAAAAATTTGTTATTTCTATGTCATTTCTAACGGTCACTAAAGTAGATAGAGCCAAATCTGCTGAATTTTCGATAAGGCAAAATATGCAGCAATACTTTAGTATTCCTTACTAAACTCCCTCAGGGTATACTCTATCTGCTAAAGTTACAAAGAGAGTGGATACTATTACGTCTTCAAATATATATTCTCATCGCGTTTCCGTAATGCTCATTTGCGATCAGCTTAGAACACAGGCCAGTTTGTGTGCCCACGTCGTTCTCTTAAAGTGTGCTGTCTACCATCATCGATTCCTTAAGAAGGAAAGGATTATATTTTATTCCACAAAAATAAATATTCTTCATTTACTTCAGCTTAGGATAAGGCCATAGGTCGCAAAATTTCATGTGTTGGAGAAACATTCGAGATGATTTAGAGAATTCGTACGAAAGGCAATAGTTATGGCACTCCACTACCAATTTGAGATCCTTCCTTTCGCAAATAAATAGATTGGTCTAACTTTTTTTTGTCGTGATGAAGTACTCGTCTACTTTAACGTGGCAGTGGCACTGTAATTCATCACCAAAAAGATTTGACCGCCTTCTTTATGCTTCTAGTCACGATATTTTATAGCCAAATCTTTGGAGTAAATGGCATCGTAAATAAAGTAAAAGCGTATGACCATTACTGCCGGACATGTATCGTATATTCCTCCTTACTCTGTAGTTCGCTGCAAATGAGTGCAAGTTAACGAGGTGGCCTTTTCTTGAAAATTAAAGTGCTTTCATAGAGAAGGTCAACTCCGACTGAAATTAACGAAGGCAGATGATGGAATGAAAAAACATTTTATATATATTTTATATATTTTAAAACTTTTTCATTAGCAAATCAAAATTACAGCGCTTCACTCTTAGTTTTCTATGCTTTGTAATGCGACGGCTTTCCTACAATCCAATAATAACCATTGTGGAAAAAAATCTGAAAAATTATATCTTTCCACGAGAGCAACTATTATATCAAATTGTATTCTGTAAAGATTTCTCTATCGAAAAATGGAAGGAAAAATTCTGCGACCTGGGTTCGAAGGTAAAGAGTAAAATTATGCAACATAATTAATAATCTCCATCCAGTTGGATTGACCAGATTGCTTTGACGATGCATTAAACCAGATATTCTAGTATACTGTTTCTATTAATGACAGTCCAATACAAGAAATATCAAACAATTAACAAATACTCAATTTGGTCATGGTTTGAAATTATATTTACAAAACTTTAAGAGGGCCGAACAAATGGAAGCCGCTAGGAGCATGGTCAGGGCTATACGGAGAATGCTCGAGGATTTTCCACTTGAACTTTTTTTAAGTTGTCTTCTTGGCAGTAAAAGGGTTTTCACAATGTTCTGGGTTTTTGAGGGCATACTGCTTATCATATAGCCTTGATTTTGCTCCTAACGACTTCCATTTTGTTCGATCGTCTTAAAAATCATCTTTCAGCCGACGATGAAGCTGTACACAGGATTTTATCTTACTGGTTTCGTGAGGCTTGTGAAACGATACGACAAGTGCCTCAATGTACAGGGAGATTATGCGGAGAAATAAAAGTAGTTTTCAAATCAGTATTCGTATTTGTTTTATTAATATATCCATTTGTAACTTACTATCTTCCCCTCGTAATAATGGTTTTCCTGAATTTAAGAGGTATTTCCAACACCTCTTTTTACTTTATTTGCTTGAGCTTACAAAGACTGTTTTCTGTATTGGTGAGTTTTGAAATTGACTCAGTCAAAAGGAAATGACTGGATCGGTTGCAAATCATCACAAGCACAGCTGATCAAATTAAGAAGTGTTTTTCTAAGCGTTCATGTTAAGCTTTAAACTTTAAATGGGCTAAATGGGTATAGATGATGTCTCAGAAACTTATGCATATTTATTCACTATATTACGGCAGCAATCGGGGACATGCTGAGACAACAATGTACAGATGCACGATGCTGCAGGTAAACATAAGTGCCTTGCATTAAATAATAGTCAATGAAATAACCATATAATCCTGGATTTCTTAAGAACAGATAAACTACGATAACATCCAGGCATTTTTATTGGACGAAAGCTCCCCCAGTCTCATTCATACAATAAAGATGTTCAGCAGAAGCTATGCAAACGCGAGTTATCTTAATGAAGAATAGATATATCCTTCAAAGTATACTGAGATCATTTTTGAATATATGATATAATATTCAAAAAAAGCTGCTCCTTTCCTCTCATGCCAACTCTAGACATGATACGATGGTCGTTATGACTAATTCCAACTCATCATTGCTCACACTATGGAATCTTTCTTCTCTTCAAGCAGTCATCTTTAACGACCTTATCCGAATCCACTGTCGGTTGCAAACATGACAGTCGACTTAATAGAATAGGGAATTGCATCTCTGGCTTTGTGAATTTACTGGCTATCATCCAGGCCAAAATGAAAGTGTCACGAGGGTGTTAATAGTCGAGGAGAGCCGCTTTCCTTTGATGGGCCCTGGTTCTTTTACTGTATTAACCTTGGTGTCATCACAGCGTTGTTTTTGCAACGATGATATATTAATGACAGAAGTACCTCAAATACCCATTATGTGGATTTAAAAAAAAGTTCGACGAGCCGATGTCTATATACGAGAGGCGATTGATAAATAAGGTCTCCATGGCTGTAACTTTTTTTTTTGTTAATCGATTTTCAAACATCTTTTTTTATCTTATACTCACATTTGTCCTCTATGTAATTCACTATTCACTTTTCGACATAGTCCCCATCCCTTTCCACGCATTGTACCAACGCGTGACCAGTAGGGTGAACCCGTCGGAGAGGAATTCCGGAGTTGTTGTCGACACCAGGATTGAATGGCAGCGTTTACCTCGCCGTCAGAACCAACTCATGTCCCTTAAGGGGCTCTTTCTTCTTTGGGAAGTGGTGAAAGTCGCAATGTGCAAAGTCTTTCATTTTTGAACTGCAATTTTTCATCTTTGAACTGTAGGCGCTGCAACTCCTTTGGTGTGTGGCGACTCGTGTGCGGGCGGACGTTATCGTACTCCAGAAGAGGGTCCAAAGCTGCCATTCAATCCTGGTGTCGACAACAACTCCGGAATTTGTTGCTCATCTTGTCATCTCCACTGAACGAGTTTCGGTAATTGCACAATGCTAGATCGTGAGGATATTTCATTTGCTCTCATGCATAATGGCATTGCTCTCTATTAGTAAATCTCGATGCTACTGAATGAAATGAAACATGGTGTACAATTCCTGGATGTCCACCATGTTCCATTTCATCCCTGGCCTTGCGTTAATAGGATGGACTTACAACGCGGATTCTGAGCAGAAACTGACTGATGAACTTACAACGCGGACCATTCAGAAACCGGTTGATGGCATTGTATGTTTTTGTTTCGATGGCATAATCTGTTTATTTCTTTGGTAAAGTCGTTTATAATGTCTCTTTCGAAAGATATCCAGTATTAAGTTTGTGTTTAAATTTTATCAGGTTGAAATTTATGATATTTACGTATTTCCGGGGTTTCATACATTAATATTTATCGTTGGTTCCTTTCACTTATTAAAATCGTCATTGTTTGTTCTATGAGCAACCACTGCCTACTTGATACTAACTGCCTGTCCTCTGAGGCAGAAAACGATAGGAAAAGAGTCAGCCAGTACCATAGGGAGAAAACCTGGCGCTCTCTAACGTTTGTTTACGATACTTGCATAAAACTGGTAAAATATAAACAGCTTTATGCAGCTATCGTAAATAAACGTTAGAGGGCGCCAGGTTTCTCCCTATCGTACTGTTATCGTATTGGCTAACTGTTTTCTTCCTCAGCGGATAGGCAGTTAGTATCAAGTAGGCAGTGGGGCAACACCCTGTGTTTGCCAATTTCCGTCATTGTTTAGCACAGGACAGACCGTATTTTTTAAAGCATTCTTGAAATAAGTGTTTTGTGGGAAGCGAGGATATCACAATCCGGACATGTAAATTTATATTCGCCCGGTCTTCTATGTACAGTGTATTCTTTTTCTTCATTTTTTTTTACGAAATGATGTTTGCCTACAAAAGAGAGAGAGAGAGAGAGAGAGAGAGAGAGAGAGAGAGAGAGAGAGATGGTCTGACGGACCCAAAAAAACACGAACGAGCATGCGTGCTTCTGACAATCTCTTCCGTACCCTTTTCTTTTCTAGATGCTCTTTCTAAAATACCATTTATTTGCAGATTTGTTGTCATAAAATTTTTGTCAATTTTAAGTGGTTTTGCCCGTGAAGATGGTGATAAACTGAAATGCGTTGGCCTATGAATAAATTCTACGGTGTTGCTTAACCGAGACCCTTTATTCTTTTACTACCTCCCTTGGCGATACTAGACGAGATGGAAATCATTAAAATATTTTCATTTCTATAATGAGTTCAAATTAAATTTAAAAATTTTACGATTTATAAATGTCCCAAAGCTGTTAATCCAGTATTAGTGATAATTGATGCATTTACACACTTTTTTAAAACCAACAAATTGAAATCCTCTACTTTTTCCTTCAGTATTCTCACTGGAGCATTCAAACGCAATCACACCTAGTTTTGTATCATCTGCTGTTTCACTAAGCTATTTAATTGTCGATTCTCTATCATCTGCTGAAAGATGCTTAGTCTACATAAGTGAATTAAAAATCACAAAACATTTACTACAAATCGAACAGTTGAATAAAGAATGCAAAATTTAAAAGATTTATCCAATGAAGTTAAAGCCGAGAAATTTACCATATTGTCATTTTGCATGTTAAAACTGATGCATCAGTAATAAAGAAAGTAAGAACCGTTAATTCATAAAGGCAAATGAGAAAGAAATATCGGATACGTATTTCTTTTCTCATTTGTCTTTGTGGATTACGGGTTCTCACTTTCTTAATAAAATCTTGCAAGCATTCCCTCAAAAAAACCTGTAAGCTTCATTTATGGAGCTCAAAAGGGTTTAGGGGCTACAGGCGCTCAAATACTGGCTTTTGCAAAAGTTCTGTTACACCTGCGAGGACCTCCGCAAAAATGACATAACTACGTGTATGATGCAGTTAGACACCGTTTTTATTGTCAGAATTCATTTTGGTGAATACACAATGCATATTAATCGATGTAACCGGCATCGGGCGGCAAGCACACGCTTTAGGCGAGGTCTAAAGGCCCGACAAACATTACGGATGTAGTCTTTCTTCATGGCGGTCCACACGCGGTTCACAGATGCTTTCAGCTGGTCGACGTTGCTGTGACGGATCTAGCAGGCCTTGCTCTCGATTTGCACCCGCGCCCTGTAGTCAAGAGGGTTGAGGTCGGGCGACTGAGGAGGCCAAAAATCCTTAGACCAGAAGTTCATGTTCGACCCCAACCGCTCTTGAACGGTCTTGGCACTGTGTGCCAGGACACCGTCTTGTTGAAAGACGTAGTCCGCATTCCTCGTCACCTTTTTCACCCAGGACAGAACGTTCTTGGTCAAGATGTCCTTGTAGTTGGCCGCGGTAAGCCTGTAACCGGTCGGGAACCAGATTGGCATTTTCATGTCATTCGACGCCACGACGCCGAGCATCATCACTGAGGCCGGGTGCTTGGTTGTAGTCACCTAGCGGACCTCAGATGCCCTGGCCGAAGCTGAACATGCGGTCGTTCTGCTTGTTGACGACCGGGTCGACCGTGAAGGTTTTTTCATCAGAAAAGATGACAATGCGACTGCCATGGCTCTTCAAGTCGTTGAGAAGGCAACGACAGCGCTCCCGACGTTTATCTCGCATGCCATCCGTCAGCAAAGGTCTTGCTACGCGCCTCAAACTCTTTCAACCCTCTTCCTTGATGGCTCTAGACACCGTGGCCACAGAAATCTTTTTCTTTGCGAACGGTGTCATTTTGAGAGTCGGGTCACGTTCAAAGGCTTTTCTGACACCCACACGATTGATAACGCGAGGTCTGCCTGCACGTGGACGATCTTTGAGGTCTTCCCCTTTTTTTAGTCTCTCTGCGACTCTGTGGACAGTCATCCGGCTGACGTTGAGCTGCTTAGCGATGTCAGACTTGTTGTGGCCCGCGCGAAGGAGCGCAGAGATCTCGATTCTTTTACGTTCCATCGCAATATCCTTGCATCCGAATCGCATTCATTCCACCTATATCCGTTTACATTATGGTTTCGCCCACGTCTTCAATAGCACCTGCTCCGTGGATGCTTCTCCCCCCCCCCCACCTGATATGCAAGTGTAACAGAACTTTTGCAAAACCCGGTATGTATAAAAAATGGTCACAAGTAAGTGCTCGGAAATACGAAATAAAATTTTTAAAAAAATTTAAAATCGAGATCTTATTTCTGATTCAAAAATAATTTTCATCCTATTATACTTAATAAAATTCAATTTATTTTAATTTCAAAAGCCAGATGTAAAATACATACTGAAGAGAAGAATATACACTATGTGACATGAAAATGCAACACCATGAATGAAGGAGGAGCTTTAGCTGTGAAGCAGAAATACATTTAGTAATGTACTAGCAGGATGAGTTGAAATCTGACTTTTTAATTTCCAGTAATTGACCTAAGTCTAGATCACCCAATTTGACATAAGTCTTCTACGCCCTATTCACCGATTGTTTTTGTTAGTCCTGAATCTTGTCACATAGATGATCAAACAGATAGCCCAGTAAAAGTTATCTTGCAAGAAGAAAATTACTATTATAAGAAGCACTACATTAAAAAAAATAATGAAGCAAAAAATAGATAACTCATGTGTTATGTATCAATAAATGTCATGTCCTTTCCAGATATTATTTCTGTGGCCCCATCCCCTAAAAACGGGGTGGTTGTATTATTTTGCAACGCACCTTAAATGAATTACTAGTTCGGGAAAAACATAGGCATTATACCTAACCTAACCTATTATTTATTTATACACATGGACTTATATGGTTTTAAAAGGTCTGAAATCTGATAAACTGACTTCTCACTTAAGAACATCCAATGATATTGCTACGTAAGATTCGCTGAAATCTTCTGTGCGACCTAGTTTTGAGATATTTTAAAATTTTCCATATGCAAATTATAGCTCGCTTCACGTTGCACTAACGTCGTCATTCGAATATTTCTATTGCGTAGCCCAATACATTTGGCAAGCTCGTATATCTGTATAATAAATATAGCTTGGTAGCTCTTGTCCTTCCTGAATAGGCTAGTAAAAATTCAAAAGATAGATTGATCATGAAACTACGATTTTATTCGTAAATAGAATGGAAAAAATGACGTGAAGTGAAGGAATTACTCCATTGGTTAAATATCGTTATAAAAATTAATCCTGTGTAATTTGGAACTATTTTCGCTGGATTTATAATCGTTTGAATTTATTCATATATAATTTAAGAATAAAAATTTCAATAACATTATAACTTGCCAGATAAACTATTAAAATATTTCTCCTTTCCCTTCATTGAACTTCACCATTTTTGTTACAACGTGCTGTATAAATATAGGTCTTCATTCAGGCATAAATTACGATTGCTTTTAAGTATGCAGGTTAGTATATAGTTTTTAATTTAAAAATAATCCTTATCAAATGGACATTTGATAAAATTTAGGCGCATTTCAATTTTCAGGATAACTGAGCAAATTTTAATTAACGTGTTTGCTTTCCGAGAAACCAGCTTTTTTCTCCATTTTCGAAGGTAAATACAGTAAGAATTTCATTTTGAAGCATTTTCACTATATGCATGCTACAAACTTTGAAAGAATTACTGGTATCAGTAATGAACGTTCGATCAAAAGATTTAAGTATTTTAAAGAAAAGATAAATATACCTTTAAAGAGAGAATTCTCTCGATGCATTTTTATTACTATACATTATTTAATCTTACACTGAGTGCGCATAATTATCGGAAAATGCTAGAGATTTAGATAAGAATACAAATACAATAAAATTGTTCTCCGTTGCGATTTTAATGTAGTTATGTGCAAAAAAAAAATTAAATTCCTTGAACCGTGGAAAAATGGGATTCCTGAGACGGTTCTACCCCGATGCCTTTCATCTTGTTTCGTGCCTGGAAATTGCAATTTTCAGATGCCTTTATTATTTCCATCTGTTCGTTTAAATCCTCCAGCGCTTAAGACGTTAGATTCAAAATAGCGAAAAGTTCGGGGTGAGGCTTGTGAAGAAGGTAAAGGCGAGAAGAAGGTAGAACCAAATCCCAAGGCAAAACACGAACAAAAAAAAAGCGCATTTGAGAGCATTGGCGGCTCTCGCTTTCTATCTCTCTCTCCATCACCGAAGACTTTTACAGCAAAACTAGAAGTATTACCCACGCGTGAATCATGAAAATAAAAGAAAAACAAAAATTCCTACAACAAACGCCAAATAAAAGATCAAAACGGGAGAAAGGAAAAATGACTGTCAAAACCTCTTGGATGTAAGAAAGAAAAACATATCACTTTTAAAAAAGATTTTCAAAACAATTCCAATATACTTAGTAAGGAAGGGATAAGGAAGGTTTTAGCAGTTTTTAAGAGAATTTCAAAAACATATATTAAAAAAATAAATCAGTCCACTGCAATTTTTCTCTTTGCATTTTTAATGGCTAGATTTTTTTTTTCATTTATCTCCCGTTCCCCATAGTCAGTGGTTTTGATTAAATTTTTATATTCTATTTTAAGAAATGGTAAAGAAGAAGAGAGGGCTATTACTAAATCCGTAAAACAAAAGAAAATAATATAAGATATGGAGGTCTCGCAATAGATTTTATTGATATAAAGATCCACCAACAGGTTTTACCATTTTTCCTGGCTGATGGAAGGAATGGCTGCAAGATATATTTGAAATTGAATAACGTGATACATTTTCAGATATATCTTGCAGCCATTCTTGACAAAGCCTTGAAAAAATGACGAAACCGTTTGGTGAAACTTTTCAATAATGAAATATTGGAAAGCCTCTATATTTTATATATCTAATCAATGCAAAGATCTTGAACTATATTGATCAAAAGAAAGTAAGACACTGACGATGGAATCTAAGCTAAAAGAAATTTGAGATAACTTTAAAATACGCATGAAATGAAGTTATTATGGATCCATGAAATATTCTCATACCAGCATTATTTTTACTTTTCTACGTAAAAATATCAGGTATCAGGTATGAAGCCTGTAAAAACAATTCGCGGTTCCATTCTCCCTGCATTTTTCTTTGATTTCGAAAACGTTGGTCTTTTTTCTTCTTAATGTTCACAAAAATTTCAAAACTATTATTCATCTGGTATTGCACTTCTCTCCTCTTTGTTCTCTTATTTCTTTGTCGCTCATTTTTCATTTCACCGCACTCCTGAATCTAAAAGTGATTATGTAAAAAAGCGCAAGTACTTATTATAAACTTATTTTAACAACATCCAAGACAGTAAAAGCGAAGAATAAGTTTCATTTTCGAAACCATAATTTCCCGTGAGTCGAACCCATTAGGACTTCTGCAATTCTTATAGTGTATAGGTGCTCAAAAACTTTCGTACCTAACTGCTAAGGTAAACAAGCATTTTTCCCAATGAAAATTCTTCCTGGATCACATCTTTGCTTTAAGGCAAATCTTTGAGAAATCCTGGAAGTATGCAAAAGAGTGGACCTCGAAAAAGCATATGACAGAGTTCCTCGGGAGAAACTCTGGCAAGTGTTGCAAGAGTATAGAGTGGATGGGCAATTACTGGTTGCTATCATGTCTTTGTATGAAAGCTCTGAGATGTGTGTCCGGATAAATGGCATTAAGTCATGGGTGTTGGATTCCGCCAAGGGTGCGTACTGTCGCCCCTCTTGTTCATTATCTTCATGGACTGGATAGACAGGGGCAGCCGAAGCGATGAGCGTGTTTGTGTGGGCGACTGCCTGGTGGAGAGGTTGCTCTTTGCTGACGACCTTGTCCTCCTTAGATCTTCTCGCACGAACCTTCAGCATGCGCTAGACCGGTTTGCAGCCAAATGTGAAGAAGCTGGGATGAAGATCAGTGTGGCTAAAACTGAGGTTCTGGTCCTTTCAAGACAGCCTGCTCAGTGCGCTCTCCATGTTAGGGGAGCCTCATTGAGACAGGTGGAGAAATTCAAGTATCTCGGGATTGCATTCACGAGTGATGGACGGCAGGAGAAAGAATTGGATGCTCGGATCGGTGCAGCAAGCTGTGTCAGACGTGAATGTGGCAATCCGTGATAACGAAACGCGAGCTGGGTAACGAAGCCAAGCTCTCCATCTTCAAATCTATCTTTGTCCCCGTTCTCACCTATGGTCATGAGCTTGGGTAATGACCGAAAGAGTGCCATCGCGGGTACAAGCGGCCGAAATGAGATTTCTGAGAGGTGTGGCAGGTGTTACTCTACTAGATAGAGTGCACAGCAGCATAATAAGGAAGACTTTAGGTGTTGAGCCGCTACTTCTCCGCATTGAGAGATCTCAGTTGCGCTGGTAAGGCCACGTGATACGGATGCAGCAAATTGGTCTTCCTAGGCAGTTGTTATTTTACAAGCCGGTGGGTAAGAGACCAAGGGGTCGGTCTAGAAACCAGGTGGCTGGACTACATGAAGAATCTAGGTTCGAGTCGCTTGGGTATTACCAGGGAGGACATGCGCCTGATGGCGGAAGATCGCGATCGCTGGAGATCCTCCATAGGGCTGCTGCCCCCGCGACCCTAATGGATAAGCGGGTTTGAAAAGTAAGTAAGTAAGTAAAATTCTTCCTTATTTCGATAGACAGTTCTGAACCTCAAGCAGGAAATGTGAATGAACTTGGTAGCTAGATGCGTACAGAAATCAACAGCTATTCTTTGATTACACATTGCTTTATTCTTTTCTGGGTGATTGTGGCAAGTTATAAGTCGCGACCGCCAGCTTGACAACACAACGCATAGCATCGTCGCATGGATATTTGGATACCCAGCATGACCTCTGGCTTGTCATGAATGTTCAATATCGTCAAACCTTATTGTAAAAAGTTACGCCAATCAAAGTATTTGATGTCGTCTTTGTATTTTGGTAATATGTCTGTTGTTCATTATATTCTTTCTGAATTATCTTAAAGTCGAGTTCATTCTATTAGAATAGTGCATGATAGAACAGGAGTAATCAAATTGCATGGATGGTCATGAATGAAAAAAAATAAATAAAAGACTTATTTAAGCCATATATTTTTTAAACTATTTTTTAAATAGTAGTAGGCTATTTCCTCTAAGTAATGAAAATAAATGGACATAAAAGAAGCCTGCAATGTAATTCTTTCCCACATCTATAAGTTTTATTAGATGTAAGAAAATACTGTGTTTAATTCCTTGAATAATTTTGTTTTTAACCCTATACTTCAATACCACATCGAAATAACGACCTGCTCACATAACAGGATCAGTTTCCCGTGGTTCCCAAAAAGGAGCTCAGTTTTCCTCGTGGTCCAAACGGTACATAGGAGTTTCATAAAAATTTCTTAGAGAAATAAAAAGAAGACTAGAACCTGACGACAGGGGGAGGGGGGGAAGGCGATTTCTGAATATTATCTCTTCTCTGATCTTTTTTTTTCATAATGGCATATCTCTATTAAAATAATAAGTAAACGCAACTTTAAAATAATATCCCAAAGACTAGAAATTTTGAATCCATTAGGATTGCAGAAGTGATTATTCGCATTTTATGATGCACTATTCTTATGAGATAAAATTGACTAACGTTTTAAGATATTCCATAAAGAATATAATGATAAATAGAAATACATATAGCAAGAAAACACGAAGTCGTCATTAAGGTCGCAAAGTGTCGCATTCGTAAATTTTCTAATGTCGTATAAACTGGCTGGTCTTAAAAAAATTTACTATTTTTTTTTTTTTACAGAGAACAGAAAATATATTATCGGCAGAGGCATTTCTGTTAATGCTTGCTGTATAGCTCCGACTGCTAATATGATGACTATGAAAAAACGTTTTCCTAGCAGGAGTTCTTTAAACTTTGCGTAGAGATCAAGATCTGTTAATCCCATGTCCGGTGAAAATGGGAGGATTTTTAAGCACTTCCCGCAGCCATATTCCTGCAGGACCTTTAAAGTAGTGGTAATGTTGCACCCCCCGTTGCCTTGCAAGGTGAAGGGTGCCATTTCATGAAAATGAAATAACCTTTTCTGCAGAGCAGAGCACTAAGTGACTTTTGAAGATCTAAAGAAAACACCATTTTCTCTTACATTCTGTTATTATTTTATTTAATTTATGCACCTTGCTCAAATTTTGAGCGATTTTTGTTATTAATAGATACGGTCCTGCGCATCACAGATTCTTGAAGATAAAATTGATCCTCAAAGCCTGCTAAGAACACTAGAATGGAAATAACAAGAACATATAGTGTGACTGGAATTCATATAGAATAACTTTAATAAACTGCTGCCTTATTTAGAAATTTGCAGATTTGTCTATAAGTTTATTTGTTATACGAGTATTACAAAATCGCAAAATTGTGGACAGTCTGTGATGGCATCGTCTTCAAACTTTAAAAATTGTGAACATGCCACCAACGCACTGTAGGAATAATTTCAGAGAAAATCTTTGCGCAAGGAAGGCTTAACCCCCTCCATTTGCGGGTAACTGAAATAAAGCATATGAGACACCCCAACCATGTATTGCTAATAACAATTTCCACAGCGGATACAGGAGTTGGACAAAATAATATGAACACCTTTGATTTTAGAAGTTTTGTCGAATATCTAGAAAAATACTTGGCGAATTATCCTGAAACTTCAGGGGGGTAAAGAGCATGTTGCACCTCATATTTCAGCGAAGGTTTTGTCCCGAAGATAAATAGGTGACCAGCAACAAATTGAAAAAAAATGTTTGGGATCACCCTGTAAAAAATAGTCATTGAAATGCATTATAACTGTAGCATATGATTATGAGGCTTCTTTTACTTACTCGTTCTTTTAGTCGAAGTTTTTAGCAATACTGATAATTAATAATTCATAATGGAGTGATGTTGTTTCTGTTAATTTTTATTATGATGTCTTGAGTGGAAGGAAGCCTTTGAACGGCATCCAGGCTGGTTTGCTGGGAGGACCGTCAATAGCATGAATATGTATGGCTTTAACATTAGGCTATTTGCAAAACACAGCTTGTTTCGAGATAAAAATTCTAATTTGCATTCGTTGTTAACATATACCTTTTTAAAAATGTTTTTCTTTAATTTCTCCCATTGCATCAGCGTAACTTCTCCAAATTATTTAAACGTGTGCTAAATTCATGAATAGATTTTCCGATTACATATAGAGAAAAATTACAAACAAACCATTCGTACTTTAAATGTGAGCAAATAACAGATTTTTATTTTTCCGTAACAATGTGTTCTAATAATGACGACTTCTCACGAAATGAAATTCATTCAGCAATCAATTTGACCCGCGTCATTCTCATCATTTTAATTACTTTATCGATTTCTAAGATTAATTTGCTCGGATGAGATTTATTACCCTTTGATAGGTGTTTGGCTACAAATCATCAAGCATATTCTATAATATCGAGATTTAAAAAAATATTAATTCGAAAAGCGAATAATTAAAAGGTATCAGAAAAATTAATTTTCAGGAAATTACAGCCATAAATAATATGGACACAACTGTTTCGGTGACATTCAACGAATTCTCTTAATATTAAATTGCATCAAGAGTGAACGAGAACATAAAATGCTCTCTAATATAGAACTTTATCCTCGTTTGATGGAAATATCCTTTGTTCGTCATAATCCATGGATAATATTAACAATATCAAAATGAGGAAAGTTTCTCAATAAATTGCACCATTATAGCTTACGTTTTAAACGAGAATGTTAAATAAGTCGTGCAGAAATATTAATCGAACCTTAATCAAAATTATGGGATATAGCGTTGATCACCGAAAATAAAGCTACATTACTGAATAAACAATAACGAATAAAGGACATCAGAATTCATATTAAATACAGACGATTCTCAAAATTCCGATCAATTTTATTACTGAACAACTTCAGCTGTATTATTTCAAAACAGTTTAAAAGATGGTCTCCATTCGCGAAAAAGCATTTCACATCAAATAAAATATAAATTACGAATCACTAACAAGAAACGTTACAGAATTAATTTTTTTCATAAAATTTTTGTATATATTGAACATATAGGGTATGTCAAAATTTTGTTACCCCCCCCCCCCCCAATACAATTTCAAAACGAGTGGAGATACAATAAATATGTTGCAGGCAACATATAGGAAGTTAGACAGGAGCTAAACAATGGTGGTTTCAAAATTTGTAACTTTATAACCGTTACATGTAGAGAAAAATTTCCAATTGTACAGTTGTAGAGCTCAAAACGCTGATTTTAATAAAAAAAGATTAAAAATAAACTCACTACAACAAAATGAATTTTCAGTGTTCAAGCTGCATTGGTGTTTTGTCATAAATGAAGTACTCAATGTGGTGTCCTTCTGCATAAATGCATAACTGTGCACGATACTTCACAGAACCCATCACATTTAACATCATGGTGGGTGTTATGTCTGTACATGCCTGCTGAATTCCTTGTTGCAAATCATTTACTGATGTTGATACATTGACATACACCTTGTCCTTGATGTATCCCCAAAAGAAAATATCAAGTGGTGACCAATGAACTGAACCTCGACCAATCCATCGATGTGGAAATATGTCATGCAGTCGTTGCAAAATGTGGAGGTATCCCATCATACTAGAACCATATGCGGCGGCACTGCACTAAAAGGCAAGTCTGAGACGTAGCCATCCAAAATTATTTCTTTGTACCTTACTTCTGTAAGGCAACCGTTGTAGAAAACAGGTCCCACCAAGATGCCAGTTCATTTCATTTTGTTATAGTGAGTTTATTTTTACGCTTATTTTTAATCTTTTTTTTTTTGTTAAAATTAGCGTTTTGAGCTCTACAACTGTACAATTGGATATTTTTCTCTATCTTGAGAGCGCTCCAAAACGTCCAATGACATGACCATACGGAAAGCTCCTTGTGCTGATTCCTAATGATGGGGCCCCCATTTCGCTTACACTTTGCGGTTGTGTAATATATCCGTGATAATAGTGTGAACAGTTCCGACACTCGCATCCTGTCACGGTTACAAAGTTACAAACTGCAAGGTGCAAAATTCAAGGTCAAAGATCATATTTGACACCACCATTGTTTAGCCCCTACCTAACTTTCTATATGTAGCCTGCAACAGATTTGTTGTATCTTGAAATTGTATTTGTTTGTTTTGAAATTATATGGGAGAGGTAACAGACTTTTGACTCACCTTGTATAATTAGAGAGCTGGTATAATTGCAGAGCATTGAGCATTTTTGAAATCGTCAAAGAGATGCAATCTTCGTTAAGCTTACCTAATCCGTGGCAGTACGGTCAGAATTAAGAGTTGGGTTTTTAAACGAAATATCGATCGATTAAGCCATTTAGGATATAAGTTGTGGAGTGGAGGAAATTTCCTTAAGCTGAGCAGTTGTAGCTCGGAAGTAACTAGTTTGCATAAAATTTAGTGAAAGTGGCATTTAAAAATAAAACAGGAATGAAATATTTCGAAGTAAGTAGAGATATGATGACAGACCTTTTAGGATTTATCGGCATTATTAACTTATAAGCTACTGTCTAGAACTTGTCGCTAAATGAATGTGGAGTGCTCATTTCATGAATAATTAATACGTAGATAAGGCACAGTTGAGAATAATTTTCTCCTTTCTCCCCTTCTAAAGGTACTATGTGTGAAAATTTTTTGCTTAGTTACTTTTTCTGTGACATATCCAAAATTAATTTGACAGATTTGAATTTTATGCATTTATAGGATGAAAAGGAGTACTGGAAGCATGTGGAATCCACTGTCGTATTTCCATTTCGTGCCCATTCATGGCTAAAATTAAAAATAACACTGGTCAAAGCCAAAGAGCTCACGGAACCAAATTAGGTGTTTCTTATAGTATTTTTAATGCTGATTACAAAACTGAAAATGAAATTTTTCTATTACACTTAAATTTTTAAAAATTGTCATATTAATATTTCCAAGATCCCACTCCTACAGAGGATTGTTAGGGATCTATGGTAACAATTAGCATATTTAAATATGGCGCGCGCGTTTTTAACATTTTAGTGAGCTATCAGGTGGAGCATTGTTAGGGCAACTATTAAAAGAGCTATTATTCGAACAACGAGCTAAAAACATTGAGTTATGCCACCTAAAATTGACAAGTATTGGGATGGCTACATAAAGAGCCCTTTCCGACATCAAATCCAGCTATTCCGAAATTATGAAAGCATGCAAGAAGCGAGGTTTCGTTGTTTCCAAGAAAGAGATATCAAGTGTACTAAATAACATTGGGAAAACCAGAAGCGGCGCCATTTCGGAGGGTAAAAAACAGGCCAATCCGAGACTGTCCACTAGCTGTATTTCTGACGTCTTCCGTAAAGTTCGCGCTCTCGTAGCCGGATGTAACCCACCAAAATCCATAGGTCCATTGCACAGAAGATAGGGACATCCGTGTACACAGTAAACACAATTATCAACCGTGATGTACAAATGGAGAAGCGATACAAGAACCATGTTCATAAGTTGTTGCCGAGCCATGTTCAAGAGCGACGGACTAACTGCGGTAAACTGTATAAAGGACACCTGGCGGATGAAAAGTGGAAATATGTGGTCACACAAGATGAGGCGTATGTTCGTCACTACTGCAACAAGAGCCGAGAACATTTTGTACCACCCAAATGGTTCTAAGGACTTTAGCAAATAGTACCGTGAATGCAAGGAAACATTTTCAAAATGTTTCATGATCGTAGCGGCATACAGCTCGTACAACGGCATGTTAACTTTACACAGAGTTGAGTGTCAACGCCATATACAGTTGTATGAGGGGCGGTCGAAAAGTCATTACAATCAGTCCTTCTCCACATTTGCACTTTCCAGGGTCACACACTTTTCCCAATGTTGGACGTCTTGCTGGATGCCACTTTTATAGAAGTCCTCCTTTTGGCTGTTGAGTAACTGCTCCACCTCGAAGATGACCTCGTCTTGATGAAGATGAAATGTCGTCAAGTAATACAAAGCGTGTTCTTCAGGCAAGGAAGAGCTGCTTGGAGCCAGATCGGTTGAATACGGCGTAATATTTCGGTTGAGTATGGGGCAATACAGTATTTCGAACCCCTGCATGGTTTCATGTACGGAATGTGCTGGCGCGTTGTCGTGCAGAAGTCTGATCTCTTTAGAAACTTTGTCTCGCCGTTTTGACTTGATGGCCTTCCGTAACTTCTGCAGGAGGTCTCAGTAGTACGCTTCCGTGACTGTCTCCACTTGCTTCGCAATTTATGGCTCGTTACAGATGGAGGGGCGTCCTCTCCGAGGTTCGACTTCCACGCTTGTCTGGCCGCACTGGAAAGGCGATGCCATATGACAACTGTCTCGTACGATGGGGCATTGTCACCATAAACGACCACTAACCTTTCCAATTTTCCGACGGGGTGCGACATGTTGCTTTCACACTCTGATGTCATTTAGCAGTAATGCACCAGACGCCGCTTTGTATCCTCCAGCGCTCGAGGGATGTCACTTCCCAGTAGCGCCACATATTTTTAAAAGCGATCGTTCTTTCATATTGATTGTAATGACTTTATGACCGCCCCTCGTACTATCAGACTAGCGTTCTAACCTCCATAGTCACCTGTGTCATCTCCGGTTTGTACGGTGCAGAGGTAAACAAGGTATGGCTGCACCAAGACAAGGCGTCGAGTCACACTGCATCAACTCGCCTGTTCCTGGAACGCATGCAAGAAGACACCGGAATCTGCTCCATTTCATTCAGCGACGTAACCGTCCAGTCGTTGCACAGTGATGCCAAAAGCCCGAAAGTTGGAAAAAAACTATTAAACGCATTTGGAATGTAAATTGGGATGTTGAATATGGAAAAAAATATTTAAAAAATTCTAAACTCAAATATATGAGCCAGGGTGAATTTGTGAAAAGTATTCACCTTAGATACCTACAGGTATAAAAATAAGGCAACTAGAAAAAAATTTTCAAAAAGACGTCGATAACGTAAAATATAGAGTTAATTTCGACGAATCATAGAGCTTTCCTATGTACCACTCCCATCATCACCCCGAGATCCATTGAAAATCCTATTTAACCCATTTGCGATATCTCATTTGCTTTATGATACGGGGTATATTAAAATGATACTACATCTACAGACCTTGATGGATGGCTATGATTTTTACAGGATATTTATACCAGGGTATGCACTATGAAATGGCACCATCAGTGGCATCGCCTATGGCTTTTTGTGCTTTGGCCTATCAAAACGGGCCCTCGAAAAGAGACGACCGCGAACAGTGGATGATCTTTAGAAAGTGTGTCAACAGGAGTCATTACGAATTGATTGTTGTTCTGTGTTCCAATCTCTTGCAGTGGAAACTGCGATGCAAGGCAATGGCAGCAATGCATGGGTATTGAACACCCTCGATGGTGGCGAAAGGGGTTTTCCATCTTTTCTGCCCTCTGTAACTTGTTACCATAGATCCCTAACAACCCTCTGTATTTGTAAATCATATTACGCTTATGGCTAGTTCACTCTCAAATGAAACGGTAATACTTGGTGAAACTATTCTGCATGCCGAAAAAACTTCAATGACATTCAAATCTTCACAAATATGCCATTTGTACTGGTCATATATAATCTTATTAAACAGTTTCTCTATGTTTTCATAGGACTCATTCATATGAACGGCGTATCCAATTAGGACAGAAGGATACTTGTTCCCCATGTGCAGCAGGACGGCTTTCAGACTAAGTTTTGACGACGCTTTGAAGAAACGCCATTCATCTACATCATGATTTATCCCCAGGGCGTTTTATCAAGCCATCGACATCATTACAAAAGCTCAGACCTTCATTCATGGCAAAAATTGGGACAGTTTCTTTTCCCTTATACGAAATAACGATATTTTGCGGTGTTTTTCGAGTAAATTCCATCCCTGCAATCTCGATCCTTATAGTTCTGATTACTCCTTGATAAGTGCCAAGTCATTACTCCTGGTTAATCAAATGAGGTTCAGTCGATTCACTGGGTCTGTACTCCTCGTCACGGTCGTCTTGCTTTATTGCAATAGCATACCTTTTTTCTTCATCAACCTCCATCTAATTCTGTGGTAGGGCCGGGACAGGAAGCTCTTCAGACAGTGAACATCTAGTCGAGTGTAAGTGGGAAATTTGGGCACGACATTTTGTGCTTGATCTTAGAGGGGAACCACAAATATTAGACAAAAATAGCAATCGGTGGTCTTTCTGTCCCCTCTAAACCATTGGAACAGCGAAGGCCATTGATTTAGGTGTGTTATTTAATCACGCTCTCAGGTTTGCATACAATGTTGACTTTGCCGTACTAGGCTATTTCAATTATAGTTGTCAAATTTTAATTAACTAACGAAATTTTTATTATTTGAATATATTTTTTGCTAGACTACTTTAGTAAAATGCGTTAATATATGCATTAACAAGAGAGAATAAGCGAATATATTGTTGTTGCTGTTATTTTCGATGGAAATTTCAATTCGCTTTATCTCAAAAACTGTGTGAGATAGAAAAATTTCAAAGTTATATTCGCAGTCTGCAAAAGCAAATACTACCAAAATCCCCCACTTTCATTCCATGAACAAAAATAATCTTAAATTTTGTTGTGTAATTAGAGTCCATCAAGTAAGGCAACTTTCATGTTTCGACCTTTCATTTATATTAATTTATTAAACTTGTGGAATACTTAACGTATGTAGAGAGTGCCAAAGCTTATCTACTAAGATTTCTCTGATATTACTAAGCTTACTTGTTTGAAAATTGTGTGATACGTTCGTGGATCAAGGTAATTTTTGTTTAACGTGTTTTTTTGTATCATTACGCAGGATTAAAAAAATGGCAGTCGACAACATCGAGATGCGTGGTTTCATCATCTGATACGCTGTGTAGTGCCCACAGTGATGTTTGGCGGAGGGTCAGTGATTGTGTGGGGTTGCTTTTCGTGGTTTGGTCTGGGTCCAATCGTTTCTGAGACATCCTGGACAACGCCGCACTCCCTGCTCTCTGAAAGCACTTTGGAAATGGCCCTTTTCGCTTTCAACAGGATAACCCAACTTGCCGCAAAGTAAGGGTTGTAGGCAGATGGTTTGATGAAATAGTAGAGATGCAAGAACTTGACTGGTCTGTACAGAGCCCCCATCTCAATCCCATCGAACAATCCCGTCGATTGCGCGCAGGAGCGAAGCCCCCGAGATCTGTAACTGAACTGTTGAAAGCATTTTTGACAGAATGGCGAAAAATTCCTGCGGAAATATATCAAAAAACTTGTGGGCAGTATGATGCGTTTTTATGCCTCTATATCCATGAATAGAGGCTCTGATAGCAAAAGGGGGACCAACGAGGTACTAGCACATGCATTTTTGTAAATGTTTCCATTAAATTGGTGATGTCCAATGACTTTTGGCAAGGTAGTGTAGATACGTTTGCAATGGGCTAAAGATGACGTATAGGAATGCAAGACCTACACACTGTCACTTACCGCGTTTTACCTACATCAACAAGAAAGCGAACTTCATAGGTTACAGAAATAAAATAATAATAGTCTGTAAAAATCGGAGATAAAAAAGGAGAAAAGAGATGACGTGCTGTCCCCAGATAATATTTTGAAGACAGAAAATGCTCACTGGGACAAAAAAAAAATTGTCATATTAAAACAATATTTGTGAAACCTTGAATCTGTCAGTGACTGAAAAAACCCCAGATATTCTGAAAATTAAAAATGTAAACAGATAATTCTCCTCTCTTCAACATTCAAGAGATATTAAAAATGTACAAGATAATTTGTATATTCATAATATGTATTCATTTTATAACAGCGTGTATAAAAATAAAATAATTTACCTTTCGGATAAAAGAAACAATTACATCTTTCTCAGAGTTAACAAGTAAATGGTTCGCTGAGACTCAATCAGAAATCAAATTGTTGACATTTTGAAGGTCTTCAGAGTCACTAGGACTCTGAATGCGTGAGAAAATTTTTATATTATCAGCATATAAAAGAGATTTAACCGTAATGTAAAGACTGACATATGCAGGTAAATCATTAATATAAAGATTAAAGTGAAACGGGCCCAGTACTGAGCCTTGGGGAATAGCTTTTTCTGGACAGAAATCGGTATTAGAAATAAAATTATTAAATTTTATAAATACTGTCTCGCCGATAAAATACTCATTACCCAACTACTGAAGTTAGATGACATATTGTAAAAAATTATTTGGTAATCAAAATAACAAAATTCAAACTATCATTAACATGTACAAATATCTGCCTGACCTCCACCATTGGTAAATTGTTTCAAATAGGTTAAAAGCAGTAATTAGATTAGATTTCACAGATCTTCCCTGAATGAAACTATGTTGGGATTCAGAAAGAAAGGGACAAAACCAACTCCTAAGGCTAGGTAAAATAGTATATTCATAAAGCTTTCCCAAGCATGACAAATTAGAAACAACTGACTTATGTCCCTTCTTAGAAACCGGATGCAAATAAGCTCTCTTCCAAATATCCGGAAAACAGGAAGACTTCAAAGACATATTAAAAATATAAACCAGATGAGGAAGCAAGATAGTCAGACAACCTTTGATTACAGTAGGATGCACACAATCGGGTCCAAGACTCTTTCTAGGTTTAAGACATGAAGCAGCAGACAATACCATCTGATTGGACACCGTTGAAAGGGATAGGTTCAAGTTAGAGAAAGAATTCATCGAATCATCTAAAATTGCTCTAAACCTCTTTCCTGGGTGTAAAATTTCCTCATCCATATCCAAGGATGCCTGTTTAAAAAATTTAAAAACTTTTTCACAAATAGCTGCATCATCGTCAGTGATACTACTGCCATCACGTAAAGGGACATGTTTATTTTCTCTATCCCGTAGCACATTAATGTCTCGCCAGAAAGCTCTAGAATCCTTAACCTTTAAATTTAAATTATATAAAAATTGTTGTTTGTCCCTAAAAACTGATTGCTTCAAACGTCTACGAAAATCTGAAAACCTCTTCGTAGGTCAGCTCTTCAAAATAGAAAAAGCTCGTTTTTACCTCCGCACCAAATTAATTAATGGTTAGACCTCCTAGATGTGAAACAATCTAATTACCTCTGTCGTGAAAACCGTCTTGAAAATTAGTGGTTAAACCTCCACATTTTTTGGAATGAAGCGCAGAATGGCCTTAGACAAAATCGAAGTAATTAAAAGCAGTAAAAATGATAAACTTTTGCCTTTCGGAGACAAAAAATTAGACATAATCTACCTAGTATCCTGAAAATATTTTTATATTTAATGATTGTAACGCCTATTTTTCTAACTGGTGATGCAAGCCGCCGCCAAAAAGGAGCCATTAGCTGGACTGTATTTGGTGTCAGTAAATTCAAAATCTACTTGTATCCCGTTTCCACTCGTCTGTAATCAAAACAAACATTATACTCAAAATTCTGACAAAATTACTGGGGCATTATTCCCGAAAATTATTCTTCCTTTTAGACATATTTCATAATAAACACTATAACAGAATCATCTAATCATCTAAAAGCGAAAGTTCATAATCTTTATCAAATGTCTCTTGTATTTAAATTCTTCAAGGGTCGTTTTACAAACTCTAAAATATTCTTGCATCTAATTGCTACACAGTGTTCAAAAATCCTTTCATACTTTACATCATATCATAATACTCTCCTTTATTAAGTACCGAAAGGTGCTTTATGTTATCAGTATGGGGAAATACAGAGGACTTACTCCACCTAGACGAGCAAATAGATAACTAGGTGTAAACTAAAAAAAGGAGACTAAAAAAAGAGACTAAAAAAAAGGTGTAAACTCCCAAGAGATAACTATCTTATAAATATACAGGGTCGGGACACATGACCTTTGGCGGCAAGCACAGCAGCTAGTCGACACGGCAGAGAGTCAATAAGTCCTCGGAAGGTGTTTGCAAAGAAGAGTTTAGATAAAGTCCAGGTATATCACCTACAATTCCTGTTTTTCTTATTTCTCGTAGAGTGGATAGTCCCTTTGCTCTAGGAATCGAGGACCATTCGGCGATCAGTGCATCCCGTAATTCCATCACCGTGCGTGGTGGAGGGACCAGCTTGCGGACATGGCGATCGAGATGGTCCCACAAATGTTCAATGGGGTTGAGGTCCGGGAGTTTGGTGGCCGTGGGAGTAGCTTGAATTCATCCTCATGCTCCTCGAACCAGTCGTGGACAATTTTGGCAATATGGCAGGGAGCATTGTCCTGTTGAAAAGTGCCATCACCCTGAGGAAACGCTGTCGACATCAAGGGGTGTACCTGGTCTGCGACGATCGTCAGGTAACGAACAGCATTCAGTGTACCCTCCAGCGGTATCAGTGGACTCAGACCATACCATGAAAACATCCCCCAAACAGTCACACCTCCCCCACCAGCCTGTCGTCTGCCAACGATGGTGTCGGGATGCCTGTTCTCAGATGCTTCCCGGCGAATTTTCCATCGTCCGTCCACTCTGTTCACCAGAAACCGCGACTCGTCATAGAAAGCTGCCCTTTGCCATCGGACGAGGTCCAATGGCGATAGTTTATTTCGAATTGGAGGCGTTTTCGGCGATGTACAGGCGTCAACATGGGTGCTGTTACCACACGCCTGCTCCGGAGCCCCAACCTCAAGAGAGATCGTTGCACTGTCTTGATGCTGATACGCCTAGTGGCCCCACTGTTCATTTGCTGTGTCAGTTGCTCAACTGTGGCACACCGACTGGTCTTGGCCAGGCGTCGTAACCGACGCTCGCCTCTAGGATCGATGGCCCGTGGGGCCCCACAGTTACCTCTTCGATTGCACAAAACTGTCTGGTTCGTCCAGTCGCGGTACACCTTTTCTAGGTCCGACAGGTCACTTGCTCTGCCCATGACGGCGACAATTGCTGTGTTAACGGATGCTACTACACGTCTGCTGTTGTCAGCTTTTAATGATATGCAATGATTTTTCATCTGCATACCATGGGACGTTCCAACATGTTCGAGGAGAGGTGGTCATATTAATGTGTCCCGACCCTGTATTTCCTGTATTCAGTTTACTAGAAATAAATGTTATGTTCTCGTAATTTGAATCTCATAATCAGTAACTGAAGATTTTGAAAATAAAGAAAATTGGGAACAGGAAACGGAAAGCAGTGTGTCATAATTTTCTTTATTTTTATTTTGTTTTACCATTATACTGTTGCCACGACTCACTATTGGCTCTTTCTTTAGCCTTTCGCATCTTTTCCGAACGTTTCGGAATATTTTCATACTATTCGTTATTTCTTTGTATTCTTTGTTTTCAACTCCAAACTTTGTATCTATTTGTCATTTCTTTATCCAATCACGTGCATCACTTAGTACCATATTTCTATATATAAGGGCATGTAGCCTCTAGTATGTTATCCTTGATAAAGCCGAGAATAAATGGCGAAACTAGTCGGTAATCTCTTCTCCCTTTATTGTGTTGTAAGGTCTCTACCAATTTTATAGTAGTTTTGTTTTTATTACAAAACGGAACTTACTTTCTGAATATGACTCGTACTAAGTCCACTTCGTTTATAAAAAAGGTTAGGTTAAGATGTTTTATTGAATAAGTAGTCAATGTTATTAAAGACTTTTTATAATTCTTGATTATTTAATTTTTAATATTTCATTCAAATTAAGAAATCTTTTGTCTTTATTTGTGTAATTACTTAAAAAAAGAACTAGGTAAAAAAGAACTAGATTATTGCTATTGTAAACAAGTTAAGAGGAAAAAGGTTTTATCAAACCAAGCTTTTATAATGTTTTATTTAGTGGCAACAATACAGCTTAATTTTGCAACAATAAACAATAGATACATTTACCTCTCGCCATAACGAAATGTCCAATTGTTACAACAATCAATTCGTAGTAATGAGTTAGTACCATTAGAACACGAACCAATGAACCGATTTGAAAATTTTTTTCTTTATCATAAATTGTCATCGATTCTGCATAAGTGTGTCAAATTGCAGCTCCCTAGCTTGTCGGAAAGTTGGTTTAATATTGATTACAAGATTTGACCTAAACAAACTAACACAGCAAAGTTAATAAAAGCTTTTAAAAAATGAAGCCATGATTTACTTCTGTAAAACTAATTGATTTGATTATTAAGGATTTGTCTAATCCTAAATTGAAATTTCTTTGTGAATTATACTTCGTAAATGAGTGCTTTACCTAAAACGAGACAAAAGAAAAAAGGGAAAAATCAGCAAGGTGGGACAATAATAAACGAGACATGAGCAATTAAAGAAATACAAGAAATATTTCTGGCAAAACTGTTTAATATTTTTCAAAGTTCGAGACTTTCTGAGGCTACACACTTATTGCAGCGTTCATTCTGGTTTTGGAAACATGATTTAAAGTCCTCTGTCTTAACCCTCCCATGTTTGGCTGTAACGTTCTTTTTGATGTCCTCTAATTCTCAAATCTGTGTCCTTTCAGACTTGTTTTCTCCTTTGGGAAGAGAAAAAAATCTGGTGGAGATAAATCTGGGGAAAAGGGAGGTGATAAAGCTCCACAATTCCGTTACTGGCTAAGAACTTGACAAGCACTGCTGTGTGCGTTCTGGCATTATCGTGCGTTCTGGCATTATCGTGATAGAGCTCCACAATTCCCTTTTGCATAAAACTGTGGCCATACTGGATGGATCTCAGACGCTGCAAAATCTCCCTGTATTACTTCTTGTTGACTGTTTGTCCAGGCGGAACAAACTCCTTATGGCTAATGCCAGTGCTGTCAAGAAAATGATGAGCATTACTCTTGTTCTTGACTTTTCGAACCGGAATTTCTGTTTTCGCGGGATGTTGGGGATCGCCATTCCATGCCTTGTAATTTTGTTTCCGTGTCATATTGATAGCACCAGGTTTCTTCCCCTGTCACAAATGAATCCAGAAAGTTCGGGTTGGTATCTGCGACCGCGATGAATTCCGTGCAAGTATCCATTCTGTTTCCTTTTTGCTCATCTGTTAAGAAATGTGGCACAAACCGAGCACACATTTCCTTTTGCCCAAATCTTCTGTCAATATTAGGCGAATTGTTTCTCGATTAATATTTAAAACTTCTTCCATCATTTTCAGGTTCATATGCCGATCACTTAACAAAAGTTCTCTCGCTTTGTCAATCGTTTCCTGTGATCCAGCAGTTTTCGGATGTCCCGTGTGTACGTTATCTTTCAGCTCTTTCCGGCCATCATGAAGTCTAGCAAACCATTCAAAAACACGTGCACGAGAACATATAGGCGCGTCTAGTGCATCATCATCATACTAAAACTTCTAACAACTTCTAAGTTTCCGTAGCGGTTTTTCCATTTTTAAAACAGAACTTAATGTTTTCCCCTTTGTTCCATGTTAAATATTGGAACGTCAACTAATGACTGCGTGTGATTGAAACACGAGAATACAGGGTGCAGCAGGTATTTGAGAACACGTATGTACGACGTAATATTATTTTTTCGTTTCGTGAGTATGACGATTTTAATAATTAGTATTTTTTCGTTTGTTGGAAACAATGAAGATTGGAGTGCTCTACTATGATCAGGTGACTTTTGAGTGCCCAGGCCTGTTTTTCTCGTCGGCTACCCAATATGTCATACTATTTAACAATTCCGAAACGAGGCAGATAAACATGGCGGATCTAAAGATAACCCAGCAAATGAAGATACATGCTGTCATCGTCTCCTTGGCTGTAGGACACTCCGACTCCGAGATTGCTACATTCCTGAAAGTCGCCCGTTCGTTCGTGTTCAAAGTTCGCAAGAGTGTTGGCAAAAGTTGTGGAGCCCTGGTAGGCCGTATGTTTTTCAACAGGACTCTGCTTCAAGTCATAAGGCCCACAGCACCCAAGCATGGATGACCACGAATCTTCACGACCATATCCCTCCCACCATGTGCCCCCCCCCCCAGCTCCCCTGATCTCAATCCTTTGGACTATTACGTCTGGGGTGTCGTTGAGAGGGGTCCAACAAGCATCCTCACAACACTGTTGAAGCTCTCAGGCCAGCTATTGTGGAGGCAATGGCAGAAATCCAGAAGACCCACCTCATTGCTGTCTGCCAGCGGTTCCGACAGCAAGTGGAGGCTGTCATTGCGGCGGACGGTGATTTTATTGAATAACAATATGTATTTTGTAGTCCTTTGTATAAAAATGTAAATTGTATTAAAGGCTTTGTGGTATCTTAAGTGTCTGCTCCTTTTACCTGCGGACGTCGTTTTGTTCTCAAATACCTGCCGCATCCTGTATATAGGCGCGCGCAACTTTATTGTTGCAACTTGTACACTCGGCAGCAAGGATAGTTATAGATCGAAAACAAGCATCGTCGTGGTTTCGTTTATTAATTGTCGAACCTTGTATATTCTAGTAAGTAATATACAGTAACATGCAGTAATATGGAAATAAGAATGAAATATAGAATTGAAATAAATAAGAATTTGCATAGACATTTAAATGAAAATTGGCGTAAGTTAAAATATTTGCTTTCTTATAAGAAATGCCATGTGCAGAAAAAAAATCGATATCGAACGGATTATTGGGTAATTGATCCTGTGTACGGTAAAAGTTCTATATTTTTTTAAAGTAGTATGTTACATCGGTTGCTCTCATAGGATTTATATGATACGTTAACGCAAAATTCAATTAAATTTCAAAAAATTTCTTTTCTGAATGTTTTTCATTAAATTTCTTTTCATGTTAATTCCTTTTGTACAAGTCAAACTTTTTCTAACTGTGTACGAGCTAAATTGAATTAAGAAATTCTGACAAATCAAGAAAACTGTATGAATCATTGAGAGGCTTTCGCTATTATTCTTGTTTAGATTATTATTTGAATTTTTTTTCTTATATTTAACGTACTTCTAATATATGACAAAAGAAGTCATATATTCGAATCAAAATTAAAACAAATAAAATTCGAATAGGTTATAAACTGAAGTAAAATTTCAAGAAATCTGAAATAGCAATTTGTTCTTCACTTTTTTATTTAAACTAATCAAATTCAACGAAGTAATTCCTAAATCTTTCCCTCTCCGACTTTACCCCATTTACTTCGAATATTTAAATATTGGTAACTTGGTTTTAATGAAACTTAATATATGCAAGGTGACGTTCTTCGCTAAATTGGATTTTCATCAGGAAAATAGTTTTTTTATTTGATTTTTTTTTAAAAAAAGAGGCTTCAATTATTTAAAACTTAATTGTCTAATTTATTAAATGAGCTCCATTAAATTCCTATTTAGGGTGTCAGCTAGCTTAATTCTTTGGCTAATAGGGTTCAAAAGAGGTTTTCCTTAGGCACTCGTATTTCGTGCCATTCTTTTCAGGGTGTCATCAGCCAATTACCTTGGCTGACAATCTGGTTTAACGATGACAAAGGAGACGCCTACAAACTGTTTTTATAACCCTCGCTTAAAATTAGACAAGAAACAACAAACAAAATTGCTGTATGATTGTGAAGAACTGAATTTGCGTTCGTATTGGTTATTTTCAGCTTACTCATGAAAATGAATATTTTCATTATTTTTTATAAATATAAAGTTCTTAAGAATTCTTCCAAAGTCCGATTTTCTTTCTTGGGCTATTTCTATTTTCGGGAAAGGTAATAAAAGCTGCGTAAATAATTATTTAATGAAGCAAAATGGAAAAAAAAGAAACGATCGTTACGTTGCTGCAAAGGTTTTTGCTTGATTTGCGTCTCTCTTTTTTATTTTTCTTCTGTTGTCGTGTTAACAGAAAAAGGAAATATAAACTTCCTTTCAAAAGCGTATGAATTATTCTTAAATTTTAATTTTCTGCTGTAAATATCTAATTAACTTATGTTTTACCCATTAAGTTTATTAATATGCAGGCATATTAGAAAAGGGTAAATTGATTAAAGGCTATGTGTTATTAGAAATCATTTATTTATTTTTCACTCATACAGTCATAATATGACTACTTGTGATGTTTAAATATGCATTTTAGTTAAATCAGCCAAATAAATCCCATAATATATACTGTATGATTACATAACTACTGGCCATTGAAATGGTAGCACAGGAAAGCGCTATTCGAATCGATCCTAAATTTGCATCATTGAAGGACATGTAAATGATTTAATAGCGCAGCGCTCATGGAAATCATGTGCGTCGGTAGTTTCCCCTGGAAACTGTATAACACGGGAGAACAGAGCAGTTTTAAGTACTGGAGAATCTGCTTGTTCCCGTTCTTTTCCCCAGAAAGCACTTCAGTATCCCGTGTGGAAGTAAACGCCAACTAAACTAGTAAGTTCCAACTTTGTTCGCGTTAGAATATTCCCTATCGAGACTGCAGATTATCTTTCCGAGAAATTGGCGCTGGTGTTGGACGAAATGCCTCCATCATGATGCGAATCAAAAATCGATGGGTCGAAGAGAAACAAATTAACGACGTGAAGGATCTCAATGGCTCCGTCACACAATCGAACAAGAAGACGGATGGTATAGTCGCATCATGAACCAGAACACCCAAATGGAATGACAGCCTTCTTAGAGGAATCTCGTGGCAACAGCCCGATGGAACCTTGCGTTATGAAATAGCCATAGAGATCGGAAGTTGGACTTCCAATCCAACTAGGAGTGCCATTCATTCCAATCGCGCTATTAGACATTCCCAGTACACTGACCAGTCAGTATTACATTATTACGTCTGAGATGCTGGAGCCTGTTGTCCCTTTTCTTCAGGGCCAGGCTGGTCTGGTGATATTTACCAAAGATCGCATTTACAATTCCTGAAATGGAGAAACCGAGTGATTGTGGGTAAATATAATCACAACCTCTGGACTACATTAAAGTTTAATAACTCGCATGCGCATTTCGAATGCCCTTGCAGTCATCAATCAGCCGAATACAAGTTACGATGGAAAAGCACAACAAATTAAATAAAGGGACAGGACCAATCAAAATAAAGAACAAAAAGAAAGTATGGCCTCATCAGAACCGCCAATCAGAGAGGAGTCCATGATTGACAATATATGAAGACGTCGTTTAAAAAAAGCGAACTAAGTAATAAATTAAATAATAACAAAAATAAAAACATAGAAAACCCCCTTAGGTATTAAGAGAATGGTCAAATAAACGAAATATTATAGAATCCCCTAGGGAACCGTTATCACTGTTTAAAAATAAGTTGGGAACTTATTTCTTAATTTCTAAAGTTTCATAGGCGTCCAAAAGTCGATTGTTGTTATCCTGGCGAGGAAGTTTTAAAATTTCTTTTTTTTTCCCGCTTCTTATCAAGCAAATGTTTTGCGACCGATGATCTATCCGGCCATCCCAATCTCGCGTGGGCTAATTCAATTGTCACAGCGAATATCATAAATATCTGATCGTGAATTGGGGAGGGGATCCTTGGGGCTACCTAAAATATTCTTGAGGAAATTCGGATTTTTAGGTTAACTTTTTATAAGGTTACGATTATACGAAAGTGCTAAAATATTCTTCTTCTCTTTGATGTTCTTTAATTTTTTGGAGTCCTTTTAAATGCATTTTCTTGAACTTGCGCTTTTTCAGGAGGTCAGTAACCATGTTCTCATCGTAGCTATTTCAAAACATCAACTTTTGATACCCGGACACGAAATAAAAAAAGAAAAATTAAAACTTCTTTGCTAGGTTAACAACGTTAGACTTGCCTATGAAACTTTAGAAATTAAGAAAAAAGTTCTCAACTTATTGTTAAGCAGTGATATTGGTCCTCTAGAGGATTCTGTATTATTTCGTTTATTTGACCATTCTGTTAATACCAAAGGGACTTCTGTATTTTTTCCTTTTGTTATTATTTAATTAGCTATTGGTTAATACTTAGATCGGGATTTCATGCCTTGTCAATCATGGAGTCGTCTCTGATTGGCAAGGACAGTCGAACTGCGCATACAGGTTATTAAACTTTAATGTGGACAAGAGGTTGTGTTTTTTTCTTTGTGATAACAATTCCTGGATGGCCTTCATGCTCTCTTTCATCTTTAGCCTCGCCCGTTCACCATCTGATCCGAGATCGCACAATGAATGGTACACCACAGATTACCCGACATTAGAGCAGATGAACTTTGACAAAGTGTGAAAACCATGTGGACTGAGTTATCTGAAACTACATCCAAAGTCTATTCCTCTTATGCTAGCCAGGGTAGCACCACCTGTTGTCCAGTGAGGCTATATAAGATAATGATTTCTGTACTATAATTGCAATCATTTCGCGCATGTATTACAAGGTATAGACCTTTCCCTCGAAACCGAAACGGAGTAACCGCGCAGAAGCAGGACAGCAAAAAAACTTCCGTTTTCCTCCGGATGTGTACTAGTGTTTGTATATTTCAAGGCAGGAAACGGAAATTTTCGGAAACTAGTGTTCGTATAATAAAAATACATTATAATTTCAAAAAAAAAATTTATGTCGTTGTAAAAGTGAAAATTTATTATGGTCAGGGTAAGCGTAATTTTCTGCGCACTTACTATAGAAAACAATTTTATAGTTCTAATTTTTTATTCTTCATTAAAAAATATTTAAAGAAGATTTACCAAATTGCCGACGTTAACATTATAAAATATGGTTAGGGGTTGTTACTTTCTGTACGTTCAGAAGAAGTCATCGTCTTTAATTAAGGTTTTCAAATGCCTTCCATTACACGATCCATAAGTTTTCTTGTAAGGCGGTCTCACTGAATCCTTTGCGTTTTGTGACCACATTATTTTGGATTAAGGAGACGCAACAAACAGGCCATTTTCCTTCATCTTATCGGCTTATCACGTAGACAACTTTCTTGTTTAAAACTTGTAAAATATACACTTAGTATTATTTAATTTGGCTGTCTTAAAAAGTTTTTCTTAATTCGTGGCATCGTCAATTTGTTTCTCACCATTTTCAGCACGTGCTATTCTTTCCTTGCATTCCTACGTTATTGAAACAAACGACTGTTTAAAACTTTTAATGGTAACATTGCTAATTACTTCACCAAAATATGTAATTTTTAGTGTGTTGACATTGTAATCTGCCATCCTTTTAACTCTAATCCGCGTGCTTTTCTCAGACAAGATTAAAAGTTTAAGACCTTCGGAGACATGTTTAAATTTTTTTTAATGTTATACGTAGCAAAACTATTATTCATTCATTACCATGGATATTCTTTTCTATACATTCTTTGTTATTTTATGTATTTGGGAATTTTTTCATTGCTTGAAATCTGAAATATTTCTTCTTTTCAGAGGCAAATATAAGATTTCTGTTGGTTTTTTTTTTTTTTTGTAGTTGGGTTCTTGTGGGTTCTTTTGTATATCACTGATATAATTAAAAAAAAAAGTTAAATTAAAAAATGTTTTTTCAGTGGATTTACTTCTCAAGATAAAAAAATCGAAATAATGATGCAATTTGGGGTCTTATAAAGCAGACATCAGGAATCCTTATCCTTAAAGCTAAATATAAATTTAATGGTGTCTTCGTTGAAATCGCAGAAAGCATCAACATGAGACATAATTATAGCTTATACGTTGGAAACCGTATCTATGGAAACTATCCAAAATAAAATTATTAAGATATATGTTGGAGTTACTGATAAATCAGAGTTCTAATAAATGCAAAATGCAATTTCAAAATTTAGAACATATATGCGTGACACAAGTTACACTGAATTTATGAAAAGTTAATAGAAAAATATATAGCTTTTTGCAAAATTTTGTTTATACTAAATTTTCTATATTGCATTTTTTATACAGAATTTTCACAATTCTATTTTGTGATCCATCCTAATAACTCTCTAACTGCCATTGATTGGCATTCTCACCCTGCGTATGAATACATTGTTACTTGGTTTCCTTGAAAGCCCATAACATAAACTTCTTAAAATAATAAATAAATAAATAAAAAAAACACCAACAAAAAATTTTTTCAACGTTATATGAAAAGCAGAATTAAGAAAAATAATTTTGGACATTAAAAAGAGCTCATCAGATTTTCCCTTCTATCCCCCATGATGCAGTAGCAGTATCGTCAGCAATTTTTAATACTTTTAGAAAATTTTCGTAGAAAAGTACTTATGTGAACGTTTGTCCAGCTGTCCGTCCGTCCGTCCGTCTGTCTGTAAACACAATTCCAACAATGCATTGCGTTGCAATAGAGAAAGTGCATGTATTGAATTGCTGAAAGACACGAATGATCCTTGCATTGGGGAAACTGCGTACCGAGCACATCGGTTCGGCTCTGCGCGTCATCTGAACGTTAATGAGATGGTGCGCGTGCAGGATGCACGTGATTGACGACTATTGAAGGGGCAGATCGGTCTCTAAATCAAAAGAATTTTTTTATTCATAGGGAGCTTATTATTTATTACGATAACTTGAAAACGAATTAACTTTTTGGTACTCTGTTTTCACCAATCCATTAATATGGCACGAGCACGAACAAGTTCGAACGTGAGATAGCCGGAATAGGTACGTGCTCTAATGATACTATTAAAATACCCCCTTAAAAATTTCCTATAACCTTATATGGCAGGAATATAACAAACAAATCTTCACGACGTCTCATAGGCGTATATGTAAGAGTAACTAGAGACAGCAGATATTGGTCTAGTGGCACGTGTACGTGTAAGGATGTCTCATGAATGAATATAACGCGTAAATAAGAATAGTGGGAATTGTTTAGTAGTACATGTTTTAATGGTACCATATAGTACCTTTGGAACTTTCAATGCTAAGATATGGCATGTAATATATCAAACAACATCGTAACAACTTGTAATGAGTGAATATAACGTCTAAATAATGATAGTGGGAATTGGTTAAGTAGCACGTGACATGAGTGAATATTTACTGTTCGAACATTCAATGCTAACATATAGCATGTAATATATCAAACAATCGTAACAACGTGTCATGAGTGAATATAACGAATAAATAATGATAGTGGGGATTGGTTTAGTAGCACGTGCCTTAATGGTACCATATGCTACCATATGTACTGTTGGAACTTTCAATGCTAAGATATGGCATGTAATATATCAAACACTTCGTAAGAACTTGTCAAGAGTGAATATAACGTGTAAGTAACGATAGTGGGAATTGGTTTAGGAGTACGTGCCCTAGTGGCACCATATACCATATGGTACCGCTGGAACTTTCCATGCTAAGATATGTTACTGTTAGGCTTAATAATATCTAAAACTAATTACTGTGAGACATATTGCTAATTAGTAGTAGTTAATCGCTTGCTTCGATAGTAGATAATAACGTATAAACACTTTGGTAATTGAATATAAAAAAATAATAGATGCTTATACATAACGCTTCAGCAATTAAGGCTCACTTCGTTTAACATTATGTGGGAATGCCTGCAAATTAAAGAATTTTATTAGTTCATATATATAAAGAATAACTTCACTCTCCATTTAACCTTTTAGTTATTCAAGTTTAATCGTTTAAATTCTCTCTATATATTAGTTTACTTAAATAGAATTTGCTAGTAGTCTTCATATATATATATATTTTTTCTAAAGGTTTTTAAAATGCAAGCTAATTCTATTTATCCATGTATGATGCTACGAGGGGAGATCAAAAAGTAAGTTGCACTAACTCGTCGCAGGAGCGCGCTGTATGTCGCAATCTTGGGCAAAGCGGAGAAAGGGAATCGGATAGGACGGTTGCTGTGGTTCCCCGTCGTGTTTTGTGTGACTAGCGGGCTAAAAGCAATGGCGCGTTAACTGGATGTCCACTCCAAACTTGAGGTGCGAGCAACAATCCGATTTCTGTGGGCCAAATGGGTGAATTGCACGGACATTCATCGTGAAATCACTGCTGTATATGGAGAGCGTGCAATTTCCCGGCAAGGAATTGTAAAGTGGTGTCAACAATTTGAAGCAAGACGCACGGATATCACAGACGAAGATCGCGTAGGCAGGCCCGCAACGTCCCGTACCATTGCAAATGTTGACCGTATGGATGCGATCATTAGAGAGAATCGGCGCATAAAACTGGTGGACAACGATTTCGAAACGATGAGGAGATGAAAGCGGCTGTCACCGTGTGGTTACAAAACGCTGGAGGAAATTTCTATGCATCCGGAATCAAAAAGTTGGTTGATCGTTCGGATAAATGTTTAGGGTCTTTTGGGGACTATGTGGAAAAGTGAACCTACATTGTATGCTGCTATAGCCGTGTTGCTTTTGTATAGGTGGTGTAATAAATGGCCATACCGTGGAAGTGCAACTTACTTTTTGATCTCCCCTCGTATAACACGAAAATGTGCTCCCTTTATCCGCTTTGGCGGTAAAATGATTCTTGTATTTTCGTGTGGCTGCACGGTGTTAGGTTAGTGGCTGCCTTCCCGAGCCTGATCTGATAGCAGTTCAGCAGTTAACAAGGTGAATTTTTGTTTGGAAAGAAATGAAGTTGTTTGACTGGCTTATTATTATGTTTCATTAAAAATGATTTAAGGAACATTAAAAAATTATTTAAAAAATGAATTTCTTTATAAAGACCAACAAATAATAAAAATTAAACACAGGATGGTAAGACCCTGAAAAAAGATGACGTTTCAAATAGACGCTATCCTTTGCAAAGCAAGGAGGATAATAGAGAATTATCCTGAAAGTGATAGTAGGAGTCGACATTACAATCGAGCAGCGGAGTAGAAGAAACAATGTGAGTGGTACTGAAGCAGAGCTCCCAACTCACTCGTCAAATATATAAACAGGGGAATTACACTGAGATAGGAGATAAGCCTGAACAAGTGAATGAAAAAATACTTTTTCAAAAACAACGCTTTTGAAGGTATTTTTCCCAGCTTTACACGAGTTTATTTCATATGGCGCCATCTCTTGAGCAAACAAACAAACAAACCAAGTCTATTTCATATTAATTCCCACCCCCGCTTTGGATTTTTTGGAAATTTTTTTAGATTCATGCATTGTCATGGACTTTATGTATGTGTACAAAATTTCAGCAAGATCGGACTAGTGGAAGAGGTTGAAATATTGATGACAAGATTTCATCCACCAAACATGACCCAAACCACCACACATGATCCAAACGGTGAAAGTTATACAAGCGTTGTAAAAAAAACCCGATGGTCCTTCTCAAGGGAAGAAGAATATTTCCCCTGATTCATTCATTCTGATGATAAAGGTTTGGTTGAAGAATGTCGTAAAAAAAGGGTGGGGGGGAGGGGCAACAAAGAAAGCCAGAGGCGAACTAGGATATCCAAATATTGGTGAAGATCGTCGAAGATCGTCGAAGACATGGCTGGGCAAACTGTTTTTAAGCGTTTCCTGTAGTCAGACACTAACTGATTGCTGTGGTTAAGCATCTTCGGGACCATGGTCGTTATCGTATCCTGTACGAACTTGCGAATATGCGTCATTCTTAGGACCTCAAATTTCACAAGAGTAATATTTTGGAATGTCTGCAACTCCTTCCACATAGTTTGCACACTGAAGCCCAAGCTGGGATATTATGAAGCAAGATGGTGCAGATGATCAATTTTTAGATGAGCAACTTGTTATCAATGTCGAGAGCACTGTTACAACCAATAATAGGAGTATTAGAAGACAACATAGGAAGGAAAAAAAAGTATCGGCTAGGGGGAACAGAAGAGAATCAATGGGAAACTTGGAAATGAAATGGAAGACGAGCTTGTCCGCAAATTATCTGCCATCCACAGAGTAGCAAAACCAGCTGCTGAAACTTCACTTTTAACTGCGGAAATTTCATGAACGGTTCGTTATCCGAACGATGTTTATATGAACTTTTGTTTTCATCTCGCTGTGGGGAATCACCACCAGAAGTTTGTGACAGGGGTTTAGATACACCCTGTATACTGAACTTAAGATTTGAATGACTATAAAAGGCGTCCGAAAAGTCCTGCATCATAGGCGAAATTCTAGTACTTCTGTTTCGCTTTGTCTGGTTGGATGAAACCTTTCCATTAGATTGGTCGCAGAAAATCTGTTGAATGGGCTTCACGATCGCCAAGTTTGGATCCAATGCATTTTTCATTCTGAGGTATCTGAAGTCACGGGTGTAGAGTTTGAAGATTCGCCTACGTACCAGTACTGAGGGAGGAATGCCATGCCATAAACAATCCATTTTGGCCTTAGAGTGTTAAACAATTTGAAATTCCACCTACAGACCTGTCTGGAATTCGACGGAGGATAAATTGAACAAATTACTGTGATTTCGCTTGTGGTGCGACGTTTAAGACACTCTGTAGTTTTCCTCATTAGTCCAACTTTACGAACTCAGAAAATAAGATGCTGTTTATAAATAAGTTCCTAACAAATAAAATAGTCTTGTTTGCTCTCCAGATGTGTCTTTCGTTCGTTTTATGTTTTTTTATTAACATGAAAATAATCTGTTAACCAAAGATTCAACAATTCTAGATTTTTTTGCAGAATACCATCATGTGCAATAATGCTCCTACTATCAATAATAATAGCGAATATATACACTAGAAAAAAGGGGAGAAAATTTTATTTTTAGCACCCAAATAATTTTTATTTGATATGTATTTCCTATAAGGCTAAGTTTTAAAACATGGACATTCCCTGTATAATTGATTAGGTCAAATTTTTATTTATAATTAGCAACAGTATCAACACCACAAATAGCTGATGTAGAGATAACAAAATATGACTTCCTTGTATGTAGATGTAATTTTTCAATTGTTTAATTCTGTCTTTAAGAGTAAAAATACCAAAAGCATATAATTAGATATTTTCTCCGACCATTACTGCTTTTTTTATTCCAACTCCCTGTGATTACTTTTTTCTTTAATCAAGATAATGGATAATGGATATATGAAGCAACTGCCTCTGCAGAAAATGGATTCTCGATTGATGACGCTTTTTTTCATTAAGAGCATTATATTCTCACTCTATACACGTAATGAAATTAATCAAAGGAATTAATGGCACTGCTCTCTTTTGGGAGAAAGTCTTCCCATTCTTTTTCCCTTTCAATCACGACCAAAGGAGATATAAAAAAAAGAACTAGTAAAAGAATAAAGAGATTTTTTTTCCTTCCAGTGCAAGATTTCGTGAATAAAAACTTAATTTCGTCTTTGGGATTTTTTCTGAACCTCTTCATTCTTTCATTCTGAGTTTTCTTTAAATTGTGAAGCTAAGAAAGGTTCTTTCCTTTTAAGTTTCCTTTCAAACGATTGTTAAAACTCAGTCTGTATTATTAAATTGTATAAAAAAAATAGTAAGCTGCGCTGTAAACTTTGAAGGTTATCCAAGTATCATTTGTTATTCCTTTGGAATAATGTCAATCGAGAGTAGAGTGCAATTCCAACAACAGATTACCAAGTAGTGAATAAGCCCACAGATTGTTGGGATTACAGAGTGCACAGACACAAACGATCATATCCATCCATTGCCACCCAAGAAGAGAGTTGCTTCCTCGAAGTTATTGTTGCCATATATTTCCAGAATAACGAGGGGGAAATATTGTTGCCACGAAAATCGATGTAGTGATGATGCAACGATATTTTCAAGTTGATGCAATGATAGAATGTTCTGTTGCCTTGGAATATAGAACATTCGTTTCCAAGAAATGAGCAGGAAATGAATACATACATAATATCACGATATACGAGATAGGGCAGTCTTTCTCGAGGAGATACACATGTCTCCCTTCAGCTCTCTAACAAATGTTCAGACGATTTGAGTGTTTGGAACCCTTGAACAGCGTAGAACCTTCCAGACGTGACGGGAGTTTCCCCTTCCTCTTCCAGTGGGTTGGGTAAACAAGGACGCCGGTAGAGGAAAGCATACATCAACAAGCACACTGTATTGTGCTCTTTAATAATCATTCGAAGATACATGTTAATTCATATCTATCGAATAGCCACCGAAGAAAATAACGAGTATTGGTCAGAGAAGACAAACTTATCCAGGCGTCGGAAATATTTGAACAATGGGAGAACGTTAAACCTGCTGAAATTTTTGAGAAGACTTCAAGCACTGTGTGGGGAAGAAACGCTACGATGGACAAGAGTGTGCGATTGGTGTAATCAACTGGCGGAGGACGAAAGAGTAAAAAATCCAATGAATGGACACGTGTGTCCGACTTCAGTCACACTAGTGAATAAAGTACCCGTTCACTTTAGATGAAGGTATCACAATCAACCCATAGTATTACAGCTAATTGAATCAGGGTGCCGTGCACAACGCCATTCGCAAGAAAAGACCCGGGATGTTGTCCGGAAATGTGATTCTTCTCCATGACAATGCCCGACTTCTCACGGCGAATTTAACAGAAAAATCGCTTGCCAAAATGAGCTGAGAGGTGTTGCCCCATGCTCCTTATCGTTCAGATCAAGCTCCCACTAATTATCATTTAACTGGGTCTTTTAAAGAGCTTCTGGCGGAAGACAGAAGTTCAAGACAGAAGAAAAGCTGCAAGTTTCAAAGAAGTTTCTAAGACAACAAATCCAATTCTTTCTATGCACACACAAGTCAAACTTAATCAGCAACTTGCTGCCTCAAGAAGAACAAATCGCAGCGAACTACGTCCTCAGAACTTTGCCTATGAAATTATTCCCAAAAAGTTGCCACTAACACAGAAACACATGCAGGAGAGACTGGTGTTTGCTAAGGCATATCTGCGTGAAAATGTATCAGGCAGATGTATCAGGCATTTTTCATAATGATGGCAACAATGCCTGGATGCGCATGGGGAATATTGTTTAAACTGGCCTAATTTGGCGCTTGTCGGACATTACATTTCCTCTGTAAAAATAAAAGTCTGGGTCAACCTTGATTCTGGTCTTGTATATGGACTACGTTTCGAGTTTGTGTGTGGGAAACACGCCCTCAAAGTCTGTAAACGTATTTTTGGTACACCCTGATAAATAAATATAATTCAAGTTTAAATATTAAAACAGCGCTTGTATCTGTTAATCAAATATTATATTGCTAAATGCTTTTTTGGAACATACAAATTGTGCAGATGATAATGGTAGTCCTAGAAGATAACTCGATGTGTATTATAAGGGGTCAATATATCCTGGCGTCCGCAATATTACTTACCCACAAACCTTTGCAACACTGTTTTTCACCAGTAGTCCTTTCCTACGATGGTTTTATTGACGAACCTTTCACCCAAAATCTTTTTCACCAGAATAGTAATGGAAAAACACCGATTACCGTTCAGGAGATAACGAGTTAACTTAAGATAAACAACCACCAGATAAAAGGTCGCTTAAAGCCTGGAGCAGCGATCGGTAAATTTGTTTCGGCAAGCCGTACTATACACTGCATTTTTCCCTTTAATAGACGCTATATTTTGTTCTCTCGATGTCAGTGCCTCCTATGAATAGTTACTGTGATAAACGAACATATCAGATAAAACGTTTTAATTTTTTCTAATACGCTGAATACGATACATGATTATGTTATGCGTTCGAATACAGTATTGTTATATTACAAATCTTTTATGGACACTGATAAAAATCTTTTATTATCCACTAGATCAGGAAAACAAGTATACAGTCGTAAATAATGTCTCCAAAAAATTCCTAATATTTACATCGACGGTTAGAATTAGCTAGCTATCCCAGCTTTCTATGAAAAATCAGCGATTATGAAGCAGTAACTACCCATAAATCTTTATTCTTCAGTTTCTAAAATGGGCTTTAACAGTAGTATAAATATGATATAATGGGGTATCCGGTGACGAATAGACAGATAATGTATGTGTTAAAAAAATTGCAATAAAAACAGAAATGATCCAGTTAAATAGGATATTAATGAAATGAACTCGTATATCTTTAATGAATCACTTGCACAACATGGAGATTTTATTTCATTAATTGGATGAAAAGTGTCTACTGTAAATTATTATGTTACCAGATGGTTGGAAAATGCTTCAAGATAGGAAGGTTACTTCTTTCTGAATATGAAAAAAAAATATTGAAAAGTCAAATGCAGTAAAACAAAGCAATTCAATAACGCTTTGACCCGAACAATTGTAGAAGGAGAAATTTATGAAGCGTAAACTTGCCTTCTTTAATACACTATCAACTGAATGTGAATCTTTCTTAAGAAATATCAAACTTCACGTCCAGTCGCACTCAGCTTAACAAACTGATGAAAAATCTAATGGAACAATTTGTCAAGTGCCTAACACGGCTGAGAAGATTGGATTTAAGTGATACCGAGAATCTGCGTGGATTTAAAAATATTGATATTGAATTTCATACAGAGAAATGGTTACATTCTGAGGCTGAACCCATTAAATTCAGGATGGAATGGTAGGAGATTTTAAATAAGAATGACAGTAAAGATCCTTTCGTGTGCACCGAAGCAAACTGTACCATTGAGAAGAAAAAATATTAAACTTTTAAACGATGATATAGCTTCGTCTCAAAGACGTTATGACATTTTTTTTCTCTTCGATTCTTCTTCACAATAGAAACTATAAGGATCCATGGGATGTTGTGAAGCTATGTACGAGTATTATATTTTCTTGCGGTAATACAACAGTTAAGAGCGATCTTTAAATGAATAAAGGTCTTCTTGTGGAAACCTTTATGAAAAAAGCCTTATTTTACAGAGAAAAAATATATAATGCAATCAGATATTATGGAACTACAACTCTTGGCAAAAATTATGGAATACTAGTTGATGATCCTCATGTTTCATACTTTAAGAGTAACTGGTGCAAAATTAAGCAATTCCAATGATGAACTTGTGTGATATCATTAAAGAAGCTTTACTCAGTTTGTTTTGCAAATGTGATAAAAAATAATCATTTTAATAAAGAAACAGATAAAACACTGATGAGTTTCAGATCTTGGAAATAAATAAGGAATACCTTGCAAGTGTGGAAAAAATTATGGAATAACCCTAAAATATTATGTTAAAGTTGAAACCATTTGTTTATATGTAGATGAATAAAACATACGTTTTAAATACAAATATGTTATAAATATGTATCAAAAGACTCCTTTGCTATTCGTAACAGAACGTTATTAATGATGATTCCTGTTAAAGAGCTTTGTGAATCAGTTAAACTTTCTCTTTCTGATCAAGTCGCTTAAAGAGAAGAAATCACAAACATCTGTTGAAAAATTTGTCGATTGTTCCAAGGAATATTATCGAAAATTTGGAAAAAATACAAATCTTCTGGACATGTGAAAAATGTCAAAGGTAGAGGAAGAAAGTGAAAATGGCAAGTAGAGACGACAGAAAGTTGGTATCCTTATGCCAGAAAATGCAAAACCGCACATCGCATGAAATCAACAAAGACGGAAAAAGCATGGAATTAATGTTTCCGATCGTACTGCTCGAAATTTGCAAAAGGAAAATGGGATTTTCTTTTTTAAAGCAAAGAAGAAGCCCACGACGACTAAGACGCAACGCCGATAACTAGATGATAGAGAACAGACGTATTCGGGTATGCTGGATCACCATTTAATTCCAATGAAAGAAACACATCGCTGCTGGTAATTATTTCTAACTAAGCGAAGTCTAATAGAAGAAACCAGGCGGGTTTCAATGAAGTAGGAATCATTCCAACTGGAGAGTGGACGATAGGTGCTCAGTAAGGTTTAGCGAGGACTCAAAAATTTGTGTGGGAGGCGACATCTGTTTGGAACAGGAAGAAAGAAGCTTTATAAGAAGATTGTCTTGTCAGAACATCAAAGTTCCCTCTATCATTGATGGTGTGAAGTTGCATGTCTACCAAATGTGTAGGTAAACTTGCCTTTGTCAAGAATTTCAAGAATTTGAATTCGAATTAAAACAATGTGAATTCTCAAATCTATTGCTAGATCTTGGAAACTTTTTGCTTCCAACATTGGAAGAACAGTTTGGAGACGACCGTGTTGTGTTTCAAAATGACAACGCATCATGTCATCGTGCTGCAGCTGTTGGTATACTTCTGGAATCAAAAGAAATTGAGACTATGAAGTGGCCAACAAACAGCTCGATCTTAATCCCATTAAAAACGTTTGGTGGGAACTTAAAAAGACAGTCAGAGCAAAGGCTCAAACAACAGAGATGAGTTGTGCACAGCAATCAAAGGCAGTTGTAAAGAAATTGTTCCTTGTCCAGTCAATGCCAAAACGCATAAAAGCAGTGATTTTAGTAGGGGAAAGGGGGGTGAGTTGCAACAGGGGCAGGTTACAACATGACGTATTTCTTTACGTTGGGGCAATTTAGTGACGTATAACGAGAGTGAGGTCACCAACTCTACCCGAAGAGCCTTACGGGAGGGTAAGCCGGCATCCACGTGAAGCGATTGGATTTTGAGATTGGTATCCTTGTTTTCGCCTTTGGTGAGTAATTTTTCCCCTCATACTTCTTTTCTTTCTATGAAGATGTATTTTAAAGTATACGTTACTGAATCACAACATGGTTATAGATGGGTTATCGTAGCATTACAATGATCCAATGATTTCTCATAATCGAAACTATTGGTGAGGTGCTTTAGGTTTATCTTCCAATGTTGTATTGGATCGTGTGGCAACAGGTGTTGAAGAAAGAGGAGAAAATGTGCCATTCTCACCGATACTCCTGAGAAAGCAGCAATTGAAGAAGAAGAAAACAGAAAAGCAAGCGCAAGGTAATGTAATGAAAAGGCTCCTAAACCAAAGAAGCATAAATCTTCAAGTAAGCTAAAGTTGAAGTTTCCAAACGACAGTTGCTCTGAAGATGAGGATAACGTTTGTTTGGTTTGTGGTAAACAATATAAAAAGAATGAAGAATGGGTACAGTGTACCAATTGCAAGATGTGGTTCCACTGGGACTGTGCAGGAAAAGATATGTTCTATGTTTTTCCTTAACTGTGAAAAAACCAAATGATTAAAATGATGCAACTTACCCCGAGCAGTGTTGCAATTTTTCCCTATGACGGGGCAAGTTGCAACACAAGACATTATATTCATTTTTGTTTTTTACGTCATTTTGTTTTATTAATATCCTGTTCGTTATTTTTATATAATTTCTCAACCAGGGTATCAATAATAAAAAAAATACTGTTTTTTATTTTGATCAGAACTGAAATAGAAAAAAATAAAAGGTATAAATGTTGCAACCCACTCCGGCTTCTCCTAATGTATGACACTGATAAGGGTGGTGTCATACAGTATTAAAATTGCATGTATATTTTTTTCTATTGAGTTGTTGATAACATTCCATAATTTTTTCCACACATGCAAACTATTCCATATTTTTCCCAATTCTCTATGAACTGAACAATGATTCATCCATTTATTTATCAATGTATTGTTTTCATTATACCTGCAAAATAAAGAGAAATCCTCATTTAATGATATCATGTAGTTTTAGTGGAATTATCTAGATATGTTACCACTCACTGTTAAAATCTAAAAAAAATGATGAACGTTGATAAGTATTCCTTAATTTTTTTACCAAGAGTTGTATACAAAAGGTCCATATTATGAAAAATAAAATGCTTAACCTATGTCAAAAATTCTTGAGAACGCTGTGAAGACATTTGAAAGTGCTAGACGAAATAAGATTAAAGAAAGTAAAAGAAAAGCTGAAAATGAAAATTACAAGAAGAAATTTTTAAAAAATCAGAGGGAAAAATAGAAGAAAGAAGAAAGCTAATAAAGCTCATAACAAGTTTTTACAGAAAAATGAATAGACTAGAAGTTCTATTTTTTATTAAAGATATTTGACTTCACCTTTTGCTAAATAATGGAGAAAACTCAATTATGACTAAAAGAACCTCTTGTCTCAAATATTCAGAGCATCTCAATACGCTCGAAAATAAACTTTTAAAAATAAAAGTTTTATTCATTAACATGTTAAGCTTCCCACAAATAAAAATTTTTTCTTCTCAGAATAGTCTTCTTGCAAATACTTATCAACCAGTTTTCTGCTCATACGTTTTTAATAATATTTATAGCTTCTATTCTTTATAATCTTTTCCTATCTTGATTTCTTATTATTATCATTCGTACTACCAATTATTATACCAGCTATGAAAAGAGATGTTTCTAAAACGTTCCGTTCTTACAGCAAAAAAATAAAACAGTATACATAGGAATGGCCTTTATTGCCCTTCGAAGTAATATCTACCAGTCAGAACACAAATTTGACGACGTTCGTAAAGCTTCTAAAAAACTTTGGAAAATGCTTCTTTGAGAATTGCCTTGAGCGCCGCTGTCACACGTGTCTGAGACGTCCGTAAAACGTGATCCCAAAAGGACGGACCCTTGCCACATAAGATAATGAAATCTCCACACGTTTCCAAACGAGTTGCTTTTTGCTCGTCTGTCAGGATGCCTTCACAAATCGTGAACACATCTTGCCTAAATCTTCATGGATGATGCTAACAAACGTAGAATCATTCTTGAACATAAGCTTTTTGTCAACTTATAATTCATACTCGAGGAAAAGAAAATACCCTGCCTAGAACGAATAAGTCATCTGAAAACTTCTCTTACACTACTTAGGTTTGAAACAGCTTATTATGTAGAATACTTGGAAAAAGCAAGTCCTTACGAAAAAGGTCCGGGATTACATATTGTGTAAAGGGAAGAGACAAAATTTCGATTTCTAAGTCGTTTATTATTTTTAGTGACACAATTCACACGTGCGGAAGAGCATTGTCATGAAGAAGAATAGGGTCACTCCGAATGGCTACTGTCATAATTAGAGCTCAGGTATTTCCATAATTCTTGTGTTTATAAGTTATGACTGTTTCCCTGAAGCCAGAAAGTTATAATTGATGATGCCACATAAACTTTACGATGACCTGCATTTTTTGTTTGAGAAATGCTTCGGTGCGCCTGGCAATTAAGCTGAGATATTGTAAAGTGAGAAAAAATATAAAAAATAAAAAAAAAAATAGAAAATTTTGCAGAAAATTTTTTTCCAGAAATAATATTTATCAAAAATGCATTAAAATATTAAAAAAAAGTAACTTAAATGAGCCAAATCTCGAAAAATTCAGATTATTTATGAATCCCAACTCGAAAAAGAACATAGTTCTACGTCAAGTACAGAAGATTGTTAGGGATCTAACAATTAGTACAATTGTATATTTAAATGTGGCGCGAGAGTTCAATTCACGTGAGCTATTATTAGGGCAGATATTGCAATAGTTAGTATTCGAACAGCGAGCTAAAAACATTGAGTTATGCCACCGAAAATTGACATGTATTGGGAGGGACACATAACAGCCCTCTCCGACGTCAAATTCAGCGATTCCAAAATTATGAAAGGATGCAAAAAGCGAGGCTTCATATTTTCCAAGAAAGGGCTATCACAAGCGGTACCTTTATGGCGACGGGCTTTACAACTTTAATTTGCGTTGACGTATTCGCGTTCGCTAAATTTTGTTTCAAGAACGGCGCCGAACAAGAACTTGCGATGCATGTGGATGGATATTAGGGGTGGGAAAACTAATGTTTCTATTTCAATGTTAATTTAATGTTTGGCGGTGTAGAGCGGCGACATCAGCGCTCGTATATTTCTGTGAAGAAAAAAGTTTCTACCAACTGCATGTATTGGAGAATGAAGATGCATCAGGCTCGAAAGCAGACTTCAATCTCCCATAATAGCAAGGTTTATCTGAGAGAACACATAACAGGTGAATAATTTTCCAAACGTCATAAAGCTTTAATACACATGAAATTAAAATATGCTCGTTTTACTTATAAATTTCATAGTGAGAAAAAATACCATTACTTTCTCATCCTAATAAATGTATATGCTTGTCTACTAAAACGAATTAGGGATAATGCGAAAATTGAAAACCATGATTTTTTACTATAATATACTTACCTTAATGTCATTTTTTACATTTAAAAAAAAAGGAATATTATTGCATTTTTTTATAATACGCAGTAATGATTTTTTAACTTTTATTTTGCATAATACGCGTATTATATACCGAAAATTACGGTATATACAATTTTTCATAAAGTTTTACGTGTTATTTTGATAATTCACATTTGAAATTACATTATTTTGATTTCAGAGTTAAGATCAAATATCATAAAATAATGAACCCCATTTCAAAAATGCGCGAATCTTAGATTTTCCCTTCAAAAATTTAGAGTTATGTAATTTCTTGAGAATATTTTTGACCTCTTTTGCTTTATCTGAAAAAGAATTTGCAAAATGTTCAAATTTATACAGAATATTTGTGGAAATGTGCTTGAGTGGCGAAGTTTAATTTAATTAAGCAATTTGCTCCTTGTCTAAACGCATTATCTTCCCATAAAAGCTATCTTCCACTAAGTGAATGAAACGGAAAACGTCGTCGTAATCACACCTCCAATAAAGGGATTTGAGGGAGATTTCTTGGCTTATTCCTTCCAACACTTTCACATTTCCAAAATCTAATACAACAGTTATTGGGTTTGGCAACTTACATCTATCGTACAATACCGACGGTGTCGTCATTCTGAAGACTTTATTTGATTTCCTTTCGTTTTTCTTACGTTTTATTTTATCAACGAATAGTTTGTTCTTCTTGTCGCCCGTTGTCAATTTCGTTTGAGCATTTTCAATTTTTAGCATGGCTCGACCGCTTCATTTTAGGGTGGTCCAAAAGATGGTTGCCCAGCTGTTGGTACAAACACTGGGGCAACCGACTTTTGGGCCACCCTGTTTTTTTGGTTTATTATAGCTGCATTATGACGAGAGACACCTTAACGAGTTTTAAATGATATTTTCTCATAACTTATTCTAATTAGATTTAACACTCAAAAGAAATCCCATAGATTTTTATATTAAATTTATGCCTTACAGGCAGTCTTCTTAAAAATTTCTGGAACGAGATGTTACCTTCAAGAAATTTTCAAATGTTCTGAAAACGATAACTTTTTTTTTTCCTCCGTTAGAAGGGGTAGTTTTTCCCCCTTCGTCTATTTTATTTTTTGCTCGAGGGAACGTTACTTTGTAAATCAAGGCGTCAGCTGGTTGAGCATCGACGGAAGTTGGATGACTCTCATAAAGTGCGTGGAGAGCTTCACTAGAGCAAAAGTAATTAGCATCGGAATTATCGAGGAATTAATCAGTTGATGATTCGAGTGTTTACCACGTAGTAGCATCAACAGTCGTTGTAATAAAGCTTAGCATAACCCGAGAATGAAAAACGTCGGTAGAAAGAGAAGGAAAACAAAGGATTTTATGGTTTTCCACGAAATTACATTTCACAGTATAGAAAATGTGATTCAGGTAATCACCAAGTAACCAATTAATAAAATGAGAAGTTATTCGTTTTTTATTTACAGTAAAATTAATATTAAATGGGAAGTCTTATCCTTTAATTTCGATTTACATTAAAAAATTTATACAAATTTAAATGATAAACTATCCGTAAATTAAAGTCAAATATCAGTACTGTTTTGGTAATCTTTATGCTCATATATGTGAACAAGCAAATATGGAAAATTACAACCCAAATAAGATAAGAGTAGTATTTTAAAATAGTTATAAAATTATTTCATTTATTTTCAAAGAGTACCAAAAAATTAGATAAAGATGTGTTTAAAAACCAGATGAGAATGAGCAATAAAAACCAAATAGTTATTGAGTCTACTATATCCACTTACGGAAGACGCATCGATATCGACTGATCTTTCTCTAGATACGATTATTGCAACAGATGTGTATCTTTTATCGGAGTAAAAAACTGGGCTCTCTTATCACCATTAATTCGGTCGACGACGCCTTATACTCGTTTTAGGCAACTTCTCAAACATTTTGTTCTTTCTAGCAAGGCTTGTTGACCTTGTTAAGACTGTTTATCTTATCTATCTGCTATAAATTTTGTTTAATTTGTTTAATAAAGAAGACGACCACTGTTATTACATTGTACCGTCTCATCCGGTCCGGTTATGTAATAGTTAAGTTTAATTTATTTAATGTTTAATTTTATTAATAAATTTGTGTAATAATTTCTTTGTTTTTTACTAATTGTTTGAATCATTTTCTGCTTGTTGTTCGTTGAGCCTGCTGGGACCTAACATGCCGATTTATACCATACTGGTCCCAGCACTGCTCTGATTGTATTTGTTTAACCAACTGAATAAATAAATAAATAGATAAATAAATAAATAAATAGAGACAGTGATTATCGATTAACGATAATTATGATTTTTCGATAGTGTCCGTCGGAATATTGACCACTTGTCAATACAAAAATTCATTGACTTTATACTTAGTATTAAACTGTTTTGATTCCAATTTACCGTGATACACCATTTTTGAGATATAGTATATTTCGAATTTTCTATTTTTGGCCGATGTCTCTGGAATTATTGGTCCCACAGAAATTTGGATGCGATATTCGTAATCAGCGATGAAAGATGGATTCATTTCATATATCTTATGTATCGCACATTATAAAAGTGCAGACAGACGGAAATATACGAGAAGAAGTCAATAAGCAAGTACAAAGACTATGCTGTTAGTTTTGAGGGTCTTATGAAATGATAGGACTATGCTTCATTTTATAGGGACATTATGTGGAGAAATAAAACTATTTTCAAGTCAGTACTCTTATTTGTTTCATTTCTATATCTATTTGGAATTTACTTACCGATTTGAAAACTATTTTTATTTCTCGTAGAATTCAGTAACGAACTTTCCTAAGTTTCAGTATACAGGGTGACAATAAATGACGGCAACTCATTGTGTATAAATTTTTTAATCCAAAAAACGAAAGATAAAGCAATTGACAACTAATAAATAGAACATGGTCCCTTGGTAATAACATGTTCATTCGGTTTCGAAGTGGGATCCTTTGGCAGCGATACAAAGCCCCAAACGTGTCTTGAAATTTTTAGCAATGGGCCGCAAGTCGTCGGGCGACAATCGGTCCCATTCTTGGCGCAGAGACTTCTTCAGCGACTCCAAACTGTTGTGGCGTTTAGCATAGGTCCTGGCTTCCGAGATCGATCATACACTGTAATCCATTGGATTGAGATCCGGTGAGTAGGGTGGCCACTGCTGAGACGTGATGAAATCCGGAAAATGGCTCTTGCACCACTCCTGCGTTATTTTCGCTCTGTGAACTGGTGCAGAGTCTTGTTGAAAGGTCCAATGCGCATTGCTGAAATGCTGCCCAGCCTAAGGAAGTACCACAGCCTCGAGAATGTCACGACGGTAAACTTGTTGATTTTGACTCCTTGGTCCACGAAAACGAAGGGTGTCTTGCCACTGGCGCAAATTCCGCCTCAGACCATCACGGTCTGCAGAATTTGGCGACGTTCGATGACTGCAGAGATGCCGGGTGCCTCTGCTGACCACACTCTGTCGTTTTGGTGATTGTGTGCCTGCTCCACAGTGAAGAGCTTCTCGTCTGTGAAGAGGATGCGCTTCCATTTCTCACCTGCGGCCCAACGCTTGAGTTGGCGGCATCTGTGGAGCCGTACGCGCTTGTTTTCGTCTGTAAGGAGCTGGACTTTTTGGAGCTTGTAGGGTTTGAGTTTGAGTTCCTCTGTTGCCATTTTCCGCACCGATTCGTGGTTGATTCCGGTCTCACAAGCGATTTGTCTCATTGAGACCCTCGGATTTCGCTGGACTCGCTTTTTGATGATTTTGCGGTTCCTGGACGTGTTGTTGGTACGCATTCTTCCTCTTCCTGGACGGTCGCCTTCATGGCCAAACTCTCTGATCCGTCTGACCGCTTTGGAGACGACGTCTCTGCCAACATTGAGCAAACGAACAATTTCACACTGACGTTTTCCTTGACGAAATAGCTCCAAAATTGCACTGCGTTTGCTTGACATTTCAAAACACACATCAATTAATTCATAATAAGTTGAAACACGGACGACTTGCCCAAGAACATGCAGTGATTGCAATGAATTAAAGCCGGCCAGGTGGCCGAAAGGACTAGGGCGTAGGCTTTTTAGCCCTCGAATCCGCCTGGTCGTGGGTTCGAATCCCGCCGTGGGCATGGATGTTTGTGTTTGTCTTGGGCTGCGTACTGATATAATTAGTGTAAAAGGCGCAAAATGACCTTAGTAGTCGACGCCAAAATTTCTAATAAACCAACACACATACCAATGAATTAAAAATTATTTGATGGCGCTTTAATATATTCGCGCCTGGGCGCGTCCATTTCTGTTGCCATAATATATTGTCACCCTTTATATATCAAAGTGAATAAAGAAAACAGTCTTATAGAACATGTCAAGATGAAAAACAAAAGGAAAAATTCCGCGACCTGGATTCGAACCGGGGATCACAAGCTCGTCGCCTTTCGTTTTTCATCCATCTTATGTCTTTTCGTATTTTCGGGGACCATGTTTATCTTATGTTGGAGTGTTACATTAAGTATTTAGGTTAGGTTAGTTTACAGAAGTCAATAAAAAATACTCTACGATATTGCAGATGCCGATATTGTTTTGCTGTTACACTATTAACAAATTGTAATGAATAGATTTATTAATTTATACGATTATCGTATTAAAATTGTTTTTTATTTTTGACTATATAGAATGGCTCTGAAATAGTTGGTTAAAAATAGGGATTGTATTGGGCTCGTCATAAGGAAAAAAAGTCCCATTAAGTGTTAGTCTAAAAACGCATCCTTTAAGAGTTACGTTGTATTTTATTATCACCTTCGAAGAATAACTACTTTCAAAGTTTGATAGAAATTACTAGGATGTGTGCTGTAATTTTTGTGTTCAATAAGCAGCTTAATCGAGTGATCTGTTGTAACAATCAAAATACTATACAGTTCGATAACACTTCGAAAGGAATCTTTGAGCACGACGAATTAGTCGAAAGGAATCTTTGAGCGTGTTCAAAGTCCATGGTTAGATGGATGAAAGCATGCGGTTAAACATTTTCAACAACTTCTATAAATAAAAATAAAGTTTTTTTCCCTCTCATGGCCTTCCATTTTTATAATCCGGTATTAATCGTTCTCTGCGTCATAACTCGTGAAGTTATAAAATTTTACTAAAAATTCAGGTATAAACCATTTTTGGACGAGCACAATCCCATCCCTGATTCAGACCATTTCAGGACCATCGTGTATAAATGAAGTTTCTAGAAATTCCGTAAACTTCTAATGATGATCAAGAGATATCAGTAACATCGAAATAGGGCTATTAATCATTTGCAAATGGCAGTGGAATTGTTGCTTCCTGAAATTAATTAATTAGATTGAATTGAAATGTATAAATAAATAACACCGGAGGTTGCTAATTATGTAAAAAAAATATACATCACATTAGCTAAACATTTGGAACATATCACTTTGATCTTTTTGCTTTGACAAAGGATAGTCTCTATCCAAAACGTCAGCTTTTTTATGGTCTTACAACTCTGTGTCTAAATTTAATATGACATTTCTGGACGAATTGCTTTGCATTACTTGAATATAATAAATTAAACGATAGATTTAAATAATAGTAATAAGACTTTAATAGGTCTTGCTCGACATGTTTCGCCTGACGGCATTCTCAGAGATCTTAATCATGTCTTGACCATGATCTGTAAATTAAAGTGATCGTTGAACTAGGCAAAAAAAAAAACAGGATTAATGACTTTTTATGCCACTGCAGATGTAGCAGTCTAATGGGATCTATTTTATTCGCATTTCTATGATCAGCAAATAAGATTTATTTATATATGGCCTTATTTATTGACCATGGTTTAAATTAATTGCTAAAACATAATAAAGGCTGGTTTTTTATTGCGAAAATAAAAAATGGCTGCTAATCGGCCACGATGAGAAGGTTCGGCCTCTATAGTGATCTTTTTCATTAATGTGAAACAACAATGCTGGGATGGGATAGTTCAACGACCTTAATTTACATATCATGGTTTTGACAGGACAGAATTTTTCTGATTTCGAAATTTTTGAAACTATATAATACATACGAGTTAACAATAGACTGGATGGTTTAACAATGGCTTGTGATATAATTTAATTGTTATAGGTATAATTATTTTGTTATTGACATGAATTCTTGAGAGGTAAGCGATAGGTCATAATTAAGTAATTAAAATAACTAACATAATCAATGTTCAAAGTGGCCCCCATTCTTCTACTTACACAAATGAACGCGACGGTACAATTAAACTGACTTTTGGATCACTTGTACTTCGAATAATCAAATCATAAAAAAATTACAGAGTGGTTCTGAAAAATATTGTAATGGAAAAAAAAAATTGTTCTGCTTTTGCCTCTTATCAGTTTCTATTCATAATGTTAACATCTCTCAAGTATCATTCAAAAACTTGATTGTAATTTAAAATGATTCTAAATCAAACTTGGTTAAGGGAATATTCAGGGCTAATCGTTTGTTCTGTCATTTGTTTGTGCGTAAACGCATTAACGACGCTTTAACTAAGAATTCATATATATGCTAATTTTGAACTCTCCAATGACATTTTTTCTTTACAATGTAAAGATCTGTAGCGCGTTAACTGCGTTCGTTTTTGGCGCTGCGTTTTTGTTGAAGAGTGCTTCCGATGAGAGTGCCAAGAAGTTTGCAGCCAACGACGACAACGTTAGCAGCCATAAAATGTCCCACTTAAACATTCAGATGCCACTCATAAATTTGAATTTTAATCACTCGGATATATAAATTATACCTCTGGAAAGAGAAAACCTACTATTATTACGTTTTCATTATGTCTGCTGACTACTGTCAAAATAATCTTGCGAGAGAGTTTTTAAACGTTTTCCCATATTAAAGAATAAGAGAGTCGAGCTCAGTGATTGCACAGGCAAACTTCCTAAGTTTCTGGACATGCACTTTAAGATTGCAGATTAAGTGCTTTAACTATAACGATTTTGTTTTCGTTTCCTCCGCTGTTTCATTTAGAATCTTGTGCAGGGAAAACTCTGACCTTACATAGCATTATTTTTCTCTTATTACAGAAGTACACCTTAACTGTAAGGAGGATTCTAACTTCCATTTAAACCATTTGCCTTGTTTAAATTCTGCGTTAATTATTGCATTATTCCTGATACAGGAACTTAGCATAAAATTTAGTCTTGCAGGTTTTAATATTAATTTTTGTATCTTATGAAATAGATGTTTCAATTTGTCTTCAAAATATAAATTAATTACACAGGCCAATAATTACAAAATAATATTAATTGACATTATGACTTTTTATCCCTACTGTTTCACTGTGTCAGCTAACAATGATGAAACAATTCACAGGCCAATAAAAAATAACTTTTTAAAAACTTTTTTAACGTTAAGAGCTGGTTCTTTTGCTTTTCTGTCCTGAATCCGTATCTGACCTTAGTTTTGTTCTGTCAGCCACAGATTTCTTGTTTTCAATGAAACATTTTAAATTATTTAGAGTTTGGGACCTGATTAAATTTCCTTGTGGACCAAAAATATGGATACTTTAACATTGCAGCCGCTTCTTCTCATTTCCATTACTTTAACATTTCAGTCTTTCTGTGCATAACTTGGAAACGCGACTTAATAGAACAAATATAAAAGCAGATTCGGATTCAGCACACAAAAAACACAAGAATAAGGAATATTCATTCAAAACGTTTTCATCGTTGGCCTGTGTTATTAGATATAATATTAAATTAGTATTATTATTCAATGTTAATTTTTGGCAACTTTAAAAATGAACATTGAATAATAATAAAATATTTTGCACGTAGAGTTTTAAAACTTTAAAAATAACGAATGAACTGTATTTTATAAAACGGTTTGATGTAGAAGTTTTTTTTAATATATTGTTAAAAATTTTCTAATATTCATTTGTCTATTTAAACTCAGCTTCTATCATATAATAGATTAGACAATCACTGAGTTTACATACGCTTCTCGAAGTTAAAATAGATTGTGCGGTTAGAATACAAAATTGATTGTGTGGTTAGAGTCGCTGAACGTTTGTTTATTTAACGTCTTGATTGGATTCTCGAAAAATATTTCTTCTTGAATTAAATTTTTCTTGTTTATAAAGATGAATTTTCAAAAATATTCACTAAGCTATTTGGAGAAAGCTACATTGTTCTATGTTCAGTGAAAGCCTTAGTTTTCTTGAGTTTTCTGAAATGTTTATACCTGTGAACAGTGAAAGGCCGCTGAAAAAAAAAATCACAAATATCCATAAATATTCTAGATTTGTCCACAGTTTCGTAGGTTCCTCTCGCTTCTTTTTTTATCCCTACGAAAAGACACTTATAAGGAAGTCTACTTTATATTTTTATTTAAAATAGCTACTCGTTTTACTTTTAGAATGATATGAACTAAAGCTTATTGAATTTTATTGTTTAAATTCTCCTCCAAAAAACTGAAATAGATAATTACCGTTGATTCTAATTAAAATAAACTCAAATTAATACTTACGTGAATGCTCGTTTTAATTTAAAGTGAAAATAAATGAAATCGTCAGAATATTCGCTCTCTTAAAGATCAATACACACCTCCAAAAGTAAGACGCAACGCTATCCACAATGTATAATGAAAACTCATTTTGACACTTTCTTTGGAGTTACTTATTAAAATAACCTTATTTTGATATATTTTGTATAAATTTCAGGGCGGGCAGACCAGGTTCTTGTAGCGTGCGCTCGAGCGTTGGAACATTGGATCACAATGGAGGTTTTTGAGGTTCCCTCAACCTTTTCCTATGACGAACCATTCGGCGAATTCCGCGCACACTTGGCGCTCGTCGATCAATAATATTAAAGGAAAAAAGAAGAAAAATTGCTATTAAAAAGAGAGAGAGAGAGAGAGATAGAGAGAGGACAGGACATGAGATCCTCGAAGACTCTTAAAAGAATGGAGCTTATGCCCGAATAAGCCTTGCATTCTTCATTAATGTTTAAAAGACAAATGCTAATACTACATGGCATTTAAAGTCCTCCTTCGAGGGTGGGTAGGAGGGAAGAGAGGAAGAAGATGGTGAATTTTTAATTATTAATTTTCTGTAATTTTAGAAAGGTTGCCGGGAGCAGCAACAGTTTAATCAGGCATAATAAGGAAAACGGATACGGTTGTAAAAAGTGAAAAAAAATACTAATAACCATTCCCAGAAGATATGCGTTTACAAATCGATGGCGCCACAATGAATATAAAGCCCCTGATCTTCTTCCTCTAATGCCATCGCGTTGCTCTATTCAATTCAGTTTAAAGTTTCAGCATGAAAACAGAGGTCAGGACTCTCGTAAAATTAGAATCACCTTCATCTAAGAACTCTCAAAAAAGATTAAAGTGACGATTTAATAAAATTTTTTTAGTCTAATTTCATGATTTTTTTTTTAAACTGAAAAAAATTACACGTATTATAAAACTTTAAGACATTACAGTTTATTCATTTATTTATTTATTTATTTATTCAGTAAAATTTACAATTTATAATATGGTAGTTCATTTTTTGAAAAATTAATTTATCGAAAAATATAACTTCAACTACGATATTGAGAAACCTTTTTACAGAGTAAAACTTAAATTAAAATCAACAGATAGACTTTAAAAAAATCTTTTTAAGTACATACTTTTACTTTAAAAAAACACTAAAAAGTAAAATAGTTTTTGGCTCCTCTTATTAAACGTGGCGGCCGTTTAATATTAGATAGTAAAGTATGTTCATTTCTATGATATTATTGTGAATGCAAAGATATATTTGGTTTAAATACACAATGAATAGAGTTTTTTACTATACTCTAGACAGAGAATTTTGCGAGATAGTTTAGAAAATATTAAACTCGCCGACACACATGTTTTTTTTTTAATTTTATGAATTCTTTTAAATAAGATGCACCAAATAAATTATTTTTTACTTTTTAATTTATATTTTAAAGTAAAAGTGTGCACATAAAAAAGTTTAATTTTTTATTTTATTCTTTTTACTCTTGGATTCGTACCGTATTTTCTGGATATCAGTTGCACTAACAAAAATTCAAGAAAATTCGTGAATAAAACAATATATAAGTTTTATTTGCTGTATACGACGCACTATATGGCACGAGAATTAAAACCTCCTAGACCATTCTATAATTTATTTATTAGAAATAATCCTTAAAAATCCTTAATTCCTAAATAACCGTGATTAATATTTAATGATAAACGCTCTGCAATCTTTCGCTGCAACATTTTGGACTTTCTTAGTAGCGATTCAAAATATCCATCCAGTTGCGATGTTGGCCAGCATAATAGTTTGCAGACTCTTTTTTCTGCGTGAAATCAGTAATTAATAACTAAGCGTAATTAATTAATCTTAGTAACTTAGTAATTAATTAGTCTTATTAACTCATTAACTAGAGTTGAATAGTAATAAACGCAGAACATGAGCATAACCAGTCCTAATGTTATTAGCCAAGGAAGTTAAGGGATGCTATTTTGCACTTTCACCAATAACTGCTACTAACCGATCTTTTTCAATATATCGAGACAAAAACGTTTGAACTTTCATTTAAATTTCATATATATGTCGTATTCGCTGTATTAGTCGCAAGTCCTTGCAGGAGCAAAGATTTTAGAATAAAAAAGTGCGACTTATAGTCCGAAAAATACGGTAATCAATTTTTAACCGACGCTTTTGCTACAAATATGTGAAAATAAAGAAACTCTGATTAGGTGGCCTATTCCCTACCAAGTGTAAATTAAATCTGAAGAGTAACTCGAGAATGCTCTATGAGGATTTATCTTATGCAATACCTCAGATGTTTAAATTATTGATGGGATCCAATACGTCCATCCAGGGCCTGTATGGCCAGAGGCCGACGAGTTGGGTCCTTGGATGGACCTGTATTGACGACTGCTGTATGATGGTTGCAGCAACCGGGGAGGGGGGGGTGAAGATTGTCTGACACTGATGGTCGCCCATCCAGTGACTAGCCGTGTCTGATGTTGCTTAACTTCATAGAAGTTGTGTTTAGTGATAGCCTACCAGGCCATGGCCTCCCCCCCCCCCAGAAAAAAAGGAAAGAATATTCCACAGCCTGGACTCGAAGGACATATTTGTTAGTTTAGCACATTTTATGTTAAACTTATAATGTAAAATTTATCGTAAATTTTGCCCTATAGATATGCGATTACATATATACAAATAATTACATATATGATGTTCTTATTTATGGATGGGTAAAAAATTATGATAATTATAATTAGTAGCGTGAATAATAAATATATTAATAGTCATGATATAGGGGCTACTTGAGGTATATACTATTGTGCCTTTTCTTTCCTATTTTAATAAATAAATCTGAAGATGTGGCCCACTCCCCTGTCCGGGATGTACTGGTAAATTAAATGAAAATTAAGTTTTAACCTTTTTTTTAATAATTCTAATTTTGATAATGTTTATACTGGATTGTATTTTCACCAGAAATGAATCAGTGTCAAAATTTGGGGTCGTTTGATCAAAGGGAAGTGGGTGAAAAATTGATTGAAAAATTTGAAGTACACAGACAGACAGAAGATGTGAGTTAAGCATCTTCTATATATATATAAAGAAGGATGTTTGTGGGTCTGTTTGTTTGTTTGTTTGTTTGTGGGTTTGTTTGTTTCTTATGCAAATCTACAGTTTTATTCCGATCTTGATGAAATTTTGCATACTTGACCTTCAAAGCATGAGGAAGGTCACTGTCTACCTCAGATTTCGGAAAAATAATAATTATTGATAAAAATCGATATTCATGGTTATGGCAGGGCATATTAATGAGAAATATCTCATGACCAACAATGCAAGGCAAAGTTTGTGCAACAATAGGTATCAACAATGGTATCAACACGCAATGCACAAACACTCTGCACGGACCAACAATATATATCTCATGACCAACAATGCAAGGAAAAGTTTGTGCAACAATAAGTATCAACAATGGTATCAACAAGCAATTCACCAATAACAATGAGCACAAAATGATGATGCAATGATAGAAAGTTCATTTCAAAGAATTATAACAATGAACATAAAATGATGATGCAATGACAGAACATTCGTTTC
>JAHWFO010059453.1:2927139-2942717 GCA_023313115.1 Rhysida immarginata
ACATAAAATGATGATGCAATGACAGAACATTCGTTTCCAAGAATTATTAATAATGAACAGGAAATGGATATAATAGACGATATAGATAGGGCAGTCTCTCTCGATGAGGCAAAGGAGGTACACGTGTCTTCCTTCAGCTCCCTAACAAGAGTTCGGCGATTGGGAAAAGTATGTGTGTTTCTTTGTGTATGTGTGTGTTTACCTACAAGCGTAATTATCCCGAGCAACGCCGGGTCCTCTGCTAGTAAGTGTATAAAAATAACAAAAATGATTCAAGAAAACAATACGAGTCAATTCTGAGGAAAGTCAACAGGTTTTGGCCAAGGGAATGCTGAGGCCAAGGAAACCAACTGCTGAATGTTAGAAAATAAATTCACTCATTAATTCTTCAATTGGAAAGGTTTATGTCTTTTACTCAGGTTGAAATAAACTTCGGCATTTTGTAGGGAGGTCATTTTAAATGATAACTGGTATATGAACTATATACCCTGTCTCAAGTTTAGTTGAGAGTGACTTCACGAGTAAAGCGGTTACAGTTCGTTCGCATGAAGAAATAGTTTGAATTAATTTCTATATAAAAAGTTCAATATTTCTGTGTGCAATTATATTTCATATTTTTTTCCTGGCTATAATAAAAAATCGGCGGATAGAAATGTCAGTTGACGAATTAAAATAAAACAATTAACGGCGGAAGGATACGATGTTGTGTACTATGTCTGATAAGCGTTGTTTTTCGATGATGTCACTCTCAACTGAAGCTGAGACAGGGTATACACTTTCTTGCAGAAGTATAAGACATCAAAGTTTTTAAAGTATAATATAAATCTCACTTTGAGAGCTGATAACGGTTTTATTAATGAACAGATTTTAATTATATTTTATAAGAAATGCCAAAATTCAGAAAAATATTTATGAAATTTGTGATTAGCGTCTTTTATTATTGCCTATTCTAAGCTACAGGCATTTCTTAAGTATTTGTTCCTAGTACTTTTTTTAAATCTCATGCTACAATTTTTAAAATTTTGATGTGTGCATGTCTGAATTAAGTATATTTGACATTTTCCTTTATTTCAAATAAATTTAACGTTTTATTTCCAATAAAAGTAATCGTGCAATGGTCATCTCGATCCTATTTAACAATTTATCCATGTAATGATGAAATTTGACAGTCTTTACAACTACACTCAGAACATGAAAATTAGTAATTGTGTAAAAATCTTGTCCAAAGGCGTAAACATAATTCTTAAAAACAATTAGAATTGAAGGCAAATTCATTTTCATGATGTTCTAAAATGTCTTGACCTTAAGCTCCTAAATTATGTATGCTCTTTTTCCATTTAGATGTTGAATGTCAACGACGTTTGCATTGCGGTTCGGAAAATGAAAAGTATACAATATTTAATATTTTATATAAAAACTTGAATTACGAATATCAAAGATTCATTAGTTAGTGGATTTTTTCAATAATCCATATTCCCTTATGCAAATATTTGAATAATTTTGGTTGCAGAGTTGAGAAATTTGACATTGAAAAAGCAAGAGCTTTGTAAATTTATTATCTCACTTTTGTTAATTCATTCATTTACATATGTATAGTAATAACATTAAAGGACATGTAATCTTATTAAGTTTGAGGCTTAATATATTTAATTAGCAATTGAAATGAATTTTTCATTTTGTTCCGATAAATTCTTTTTATTTTTTATTAAAGTTCTTTATCAAAAAGTTTTCTTCGGTTTTTCATTTGTTTAGGAAAGGCTGCATTAACTGAACACACCAGGTACCTTCAATTTAATTTATTGCAGATAAATTATTTATTTGTAGTGTACTAATGTTCTGTACTAAATGTTTGATTTTTTTCTTTTACTGTTATTATTAATTTGATTAAAGTTTTAATAAAATTCAGCATCTTTTAAAATTTGTTGTTTCCTTCTTATCCAAAAAATATATTTTAAGACATACATTATTCAGCTTTTGTTTAACATTATTTCAGATGTCATTTAAAATCGAACTTATATTCAGCTTATGTTTTACACTGCTCTTATCGTTCAGAAAATTAATTCAGCTGCAATAAGTGTATCCTACTAAATTATTTCTTGTAAACTCTTCAATATTCAATAATTGGGAGTTCTTAGTATTGATTCTATCAATGAAATTTAAAGAGGAACAGAGTTTCCGACTAGTTTTGCCATTTATTCCCGGCTTGATTAAGAATATGACTAGATTACAGACTTCTCACCCTTATACTGGGTGATTCAGTCAATTTCTGACCATTTCACTCGATTAGGGATAAACAATTGAAAGAATACGAGCGCCATATCGAATTTCATTGAGTTTGTATTGTTGGAGTTTGTATTGTTGCAACGGCGCTGCATGAAAATCGTATTGTTGAAAAATGGCGCCCGCTTTATCAACAGAGTAGAAATGCAAGGTTGTCGAAAGGTATTTCGAGACAAAATCACCTGTAACCGTGCAAAGAAAGTTCCGGAAGGAGTATAAGTGTAGAGACGCAGCAAGCAGGCAAGCAATCATGGATTTTGTCAAGCAATTTCGTGCCACTGGATATGTTAAAGGCAAGAAAAAAGGCGGGAGCGAAGCTCGTGTTCGAACGGCCGAAGTTGTCGAAAATGTTCGCACAAGGTTGGTCGATTCCCCTACCAAAATATCTGTTCGCCGCCTATACATTGAAAAAGGGCTGTCGTATACCACGACGTGGCGAATTTTGAGAAAGGATTTATACCTGTTCCCGTATAAGATCCATGTTTATCAGGAGTTAACAGACACTGGAAGACAGAAGCGACAACAATTTGCGATGGAGTTTGCAGCAGAAATGGAAGCCAATCAGGACATTGTGGACAACCTGTGGGTGTCAGATGAGGCCTTCTTCCATCTGTCAGGTGACGTTAATAAGCACAACGTTCGTTTTTGGGGTTCCCAGCACCCTCATGAGATCCATAAGTCACCTCTTCATCCACGAAAGGTTATGGCTTGGTGCGCGATTTCCAAAAGAGCCATCATTGGTCCGTTCTTTTATGAGGGCACCGTAACGTCACAGGCGTATACCGCTGCGAAGGCTGCGTACTGGTCCGTTCTTAACATGTTTGAAACCTTCTTCATCCCCGAGCTGCGAAGGAGGCGTATACCGCTTCGACATCAATGGTTTCAACAGGATGGGGCTAGGCCTCACACCACTAAAGAAGTGCTAGACTTTCTCAATCAGAAATTCGGAAATCGTGTCATTTCAAACAGGTTTCCAGATCGATTCGGGGGTGGCTTTCTTTGGCCACCTACGAGTCCTGACCTAAACCCATGTGATTTCTATCTCTGGGGGTTCCTTAAAGACAGTGTGTTCACTACAGCACCAAGAACCCTAGACCAGCTGCGACAAAGCATCGTCGACTGCTGCACCCTTGTGGATGCAGAAATCCTGGATAGAGTTATGAACAACTTCACCATTCGGCTGCGAGCAGTTCAAAACGTTCGTGGTGGCCACATTGAGCATATCATCAAGACTTTTCCACGGGAATAAAAACTCCGAACTGCCTAAAATATCATACTGAAATGCTAAGTTTGTAAACATTAATGGGTCAATAAATCATAGTACTGAAATGGTCAGAAATTGACTGAATCACCCTGTATACAGAAATATGGTACAATAGAGTAATTTGATTGGATAAACTACAACGAATGGGATGACAAAGTAGATGAGCAATGTAGCCTGGGTACAATGACTGGATAAAGGTAGAAGTTAAATAAACAGCTAGGTATACGTTGATTAGATAAAAGATTGGGTGCAATAAAGGATAGAAATACACTAACAGGATGAAAGCAGAACTATAACGATTGGATAACAAATAATAGACCATACAGAATACAAAAGTTGATAGACATCATTGAAGAAATAAAGATTGATCTTTAAGAAGAAAATGAAAATAAAATATAAGATAAAGTATTACAATAAATCTGAGACCGAATTAAGAATTGAAAAAAATGTCGAAATCCGTTTGACAGTTAATGAGATTAGGAGACGAGTTCTTGGCTTTCAGAATATCTATGGAGTCCAGAGTTGCGGTTTTGAAAAGGTCATTACAAAGGTGGAGAATGGACATCTCTTCTTCGCATATCTTTGGTGCGTGTCCAGAGATGGGGAGGTGGTTTGCATAATGGGATTTGTCATCTTTCTTCTGGAATGATGTCATATGTTCCTTAAAACGGACAGCAAAGTTACGGGTTGAAAGTCCTATATAAAACTTGTCACAAACTCCGCAATTTAGGTGATAGACAGACCGGAACGGGAATAGTTGCTGGTATTGGTATGGGCGGAAGGATTCAAGGTATGGAAATAGGGAGTGGAAGATCGGAAGGAGATACTGAGGCCAAGTGAAGAAAGGAAATTAGTAAGACGGAAGAAGTGGGAGCCAAGGAAGGGAATGGAGACCCATTTTTGGGCTGGAATAGAACAGGAGTTTTGGGGTAGAGGAGGGCAAGTTTTCTGGGAAAAGGTGGAGGGAGAAAAACCATTCAAAGAGGCAAGGGAGCGGATAATACGGAATTCAGAAGAACGAGAAGATGGATCGAGGGTAGCTTGAGAGCGCGGTCTACGAGGAAGCGGAGAAAAGCAACTTTATGACGGAGGATATGACGAAGAATGGTGGATTAGATTAGAAAATGTGGTAGGTTTACGGTAAACAGAGAAAGAGAAACGATGGGTGACAGGGTCATTAGTGATGAGAACGTCGAGGAAAGGGATAGACTTGTTAAATTCGGTTTCGAATTTAAACTGGAAATGGGAACAGAAAGAATCAATAATGGTAGAGATAGCGGCAGGGAAAGTAGTGAGGGAATCAAATATTATTAAGGTATCGTCAAAGTAAAGATGGTCAGAGATGATACTGGAATTAGAAAGGAGGGGGGAAAACAAAGGTAAGTTTTATGTACTGGAGATAGACTTCGGAAAGGAAGCTGCTAGGGGGGGGGGAGACCATTCCTATACCAGAGAGTTGAGAGTAGAAGGAATTATTAGAGGTGAAATAGTTTTGGTTAGATATGATAGAGAAGATAGCAAGGAGGTCGATGGAGTCAGGGACAGGGAAGGAAGATGAACAAAGAGACGTTCAAAGATGGAATAAGTGTCCGAGACGGGGATATTAGTGTAGAGGTTATTGATGTCGAGTGACATGACGCAGTAAAGGTAAGCGAGTTCCGAATGTTAAAGGTGTTAGGTAAGATATTAAGGTTGAAGAAGAAAGAGGCGAGAGATTTGGCAACGACGTGGTCGTATAGGCATGTTAGGGATAGGGGGGCGAGGATAGGGGGGGGGGGCGAGGATTTGGGAGAATAAGGCGGCGGAGGTGTTTAGGACGGGGAGATTTGTTAATAACTGGGATAATTGCTCTAGGTATTTAGGGGTGGGGTCGGAAGACAAAAGGACAAAATTGTTGGAGGAGAAGAAATCACAGACCTTGGAGATGTAAAGAGAGCGATGTAGGATGACAGAAAGTTGTTTCATTTTCTTCTTATGTATAACTTTTATTTCTTCAATTATGTCTATCAACTTTTGTATTCTATATTGTCTGTTATTTGTTATCCAATCGTTATTTTTCTGCTTTCATCTTATTTGTGTATCGTACGCAATTACTTATTGTACCCAATTTCTTATCCAATCAACATACTCCTAGCTGTTTATTTAGCTTCTACGTTTATCCAGTCATTGTATCCAGACTACATTGCTCTAAATTACTCCATTGTACCTTATTTCTGTATATAAAGGCAAGAAGCCTCTAGGGTAATTATATCCTTGATAAAGCCGGAAATAAATGGCGAAACTAGTCGGAAATGCTGTTCTTCCTTTATTGTATTGTAGAGTCTCTACCGATATCATCTTCAATATTCAAATAAAACTTACAGGCATCCGCTTATACATGAAAAACATCACGAATTCGTTATAGGCTGTTCTTTATTATTTTGTAAACAACTGATTTTACCAAAGAAATCCGTTCAATTCTGATGAAGAGAACTCAAACAGGTGCTACTGCAAAGGATCTACGAAAAGCGTTAGATAACATCGATCATAACACCTCCTGAAAAGGGTGCATCCTAAAAAAACATTATTGATTGTAGCACTTGGTAAAAAACACATCTGTTTACATTGCCCATTACTAATATGAAACATATCTTACTGATCATTAAAGTTCGTTAAGGAATTAATTTTCTCTTATTTGACGGCATTTAGATTAGATGAATATCTTAAATGATCCATCCAATTTCAAATCAGGATAATTCGGTATTTATTAAGTGGGTAAAATGAGACACAAATAACTGTCATCACTTTGTATTTATAAGAATCAAATCAAATAAATAGTTTTAAATAACCAAGGTATATTCAGATATATAAACGCACCGTTGTTTTAAATTGATGTGCTAAAGAGACTTGCTTGTTTAAAAAGTAGCTTCCCGACAAGCCACCAATAAGACGAAGTGTGATTCATTTCCTAAAAGGCTTTTCACCTGAATACATTTCCCAAGAGGTTCTAAAGAATAAAAGCAGGGCTAGGGAGAAATGTTCCCCGGATGCACCATAGACAAGGGTGTCAACATCCAGTAAGTTCACTGCGGTACAAATTACAGCTATAAACTAATTCCAATTTGTCTAATGTCGATCCTCCGATTTCAAGTGAAACTAGAGGTGTCTCAATACATTTTATTAATTAGAATGATTACCAATGTATAAATAATAAAATCCAACAAACAATTCCACTATAAAATGAAACTATAAATGGATAAACATTTCGTGGAGTAAGTAATTTCTTTGGTGGATTTGCGTTTTGTTGGAAAATTTCTTATGTGTACCTGTATACGGTTTGGTTGGCTCTTAACATATTGTATTTATAGTTTAATTTAGTTTGCATTTCATAACAATTCCGGAAGACATCCATCGTATAGAATCATTCTCACTAAGACCTTTTTTTCAAGCTAAACAAAGAGGATGGTGTAATCTCCCCTGTGAAAGAAGTTGTGAAGTCAACAAGAAATAAACAAATACTGTGGAATGAGACAAAAGTCAAATCAGATTGTGATAACTTATTTCCATTGTTTTAGGACGAATGTTGGTATAAACAGGGTGAGGCAGTTTAAATCGAACGATTTTGGTCATCAGCTTCTCTTCAATTTACGTTCCTACACCGTTCTATTGTGTAAATGTGATGTCCCCTGTTATATAGGCCCATAATAAGTTTGTGAAGTCAGCAAGAAATAAGCAACTACTGTGAAATAGAAGGCCCAAAACTCAAATCAGATTGTGATAACTTATTTTCATTAATATCATCGCTACGGTTGACCCGAAAAATATTCCTGCAAAAATTAATAAATACTATGTAAAAAAAAATTTTAAAAATTAATCAAAAAACAAAAATAAAAAAATAATAAATAGTATATAAAAACAAAAAAAGCCGACGTTTCGGATAGAGGCTATCTTTTGTCAAAGCAAGGATAGTTCTCTAAATCAAGGAGAACATTGGAGAACATTAGAATATTAGAATAAGGAGAATATTCTCCTTGATTTAGAGAACTATCCTTGCTTTGACGAAAGATAGCCTCTATCCGAAACGTCAGCTTTGTTTTTATTTACTATTATTTTTATTTTTGTTTCTTGATTTATTTTCTTATCTTTTTTACTACCTATTATTTATTGTATTCTAGGGTTTTTGTGTCTCGCCCTTCTCTACATTCGTCAATTACAAAAATTAATGTAAGGCTTCACTTGCTTATTATGTACACGTTGCAAGCTTTTTTTAAGTAAATTATATCGATTCCTGCATTTTACATTTTTAAATATTTAAAAAAAACATTATTAAATTACATGTAATAAATTATTTCATGCACATTTTAAATGGTTAAATTTTGTTATTTTTTTTTAAATGTAAATAAAAAAAGGTTTTAAAATTATTTTCTACTTATCAATAACATTCAATAAATCAAATTCTAAATATTCAATTTTCTCCATGGAAATTTTTCTGCAGTTTTTTTAAACTTTTACTTTTTTATAAAAATAATAAAATCGTGTCTTATTTGATGGGAAAAATCCATTGCCTAAAGTCAGTTATCGAGGCTAAAATTCTTAGTCAAATTTTTTATTTTACGAGTCATATTGATAAATAGAAGATAATAGGAAGACGCAATTCCACAAAAATAGTCTATTAATATACATTTATGCGCATTTCAGTAGCCAAACAATATCCTTCAGCATATGATCAATAAATGTACTAAATGTATGGAATTTCAACTTCCCAATACTTTAAGCTCGGTACATTTGTATTCATTAACACACAATTATATTCTTCATAAATAATTATCTAATCCTTTCCTCCTTAATGGCCCTTTGTATGAGTAAATTACTACGGTAATATTTTATTTAACATCAATTTAATGGAAAAGACAATTATCAAATATATACACTGAAAGCAATAGAATTTCCATAAAGAAGAATTTCTCAGTACATCGACTTTTATTCAATATTGTGAACGTCCCCTTATATCATTCAAAAGTATCAATATTATTTATTTATTTATTTTCAGGTAGCGGAAGATACTCTTTACCAAGAGTAGAATCAATTGCATTTCTTCACGAGGAAAGAGGATCGTTGTGATTTCAAAAATTTTCTTCCATTGCCCAATAAATTTCTACGCCTTCGGCTATGTTTTCACGATCTTCGAATCACGAGCAACTCATGTTATTGGTTCTTCTTTCAAAGAGAAAACAAGTTCGTTATCTCTTCTTTTCTCTATTGGGAATATTTCAAAGTTTTTTTCCTTCTTCTAATGGAATTATAAGGAGCGTGTACGCAACTGACATCAGCGAATCAAATTTATTTCGTGTGAAATTTTTCAAATTATACTTATTCCAACTTCTGTTAAAAGAAAAGGTAAATGCTACGGTTATCTTAACGAACAAGAGCAACGATTTATTTACATCTGTGCAACGTTTTCTAATTCCATTCTTCTTTAGAGATGAAGAAAAAGAATGAATTAGGAGAAATATATTCCATGGTACTTAATATGCGAGAAAGAAAGTGGTTGCTTATTAAGGAGGGCTTAGTTATGTAATGGACGCGGATTATCCTTACGTGGTGTTTGATTCTGAAAACCGCACGAGAGTTAGTCTTCACCCGTTGGCACGTGTGCCTTCCGTTGGAGGCAAAAGAGCCTTGTAGGAGGCGGCGTTTGCTGTCTCTCTCTCGAACCTATCGATCAGGATTTTGCCTCCACGGACCAAGGGAAGAACGAAGCTTAGTTAATCTCCGTCGACCGTCGGCAGAAAAAGGGAGAGAGGGTCGGGCACCGAGGGCCCTTTTGACACACTTGCCCGACCTCAGTTTCCCTCGGGCCCGTGACTTTCCTGCTTTTCAATTCTCTGAGGAGAATAAAAAGGACGGGATGCATTAAGCCCAAGAACGAAACAAAAGATGCGGGAAGGCAAAGCAAGGAAAAGCGAGGAAGAGAAAAGATAAGCAATGAATACAATGGGGAGCGCTGAACCGCCTTTTCAATAGGCGTCCATCGTTCAAAAACAGTGCAAGATCCCCGGGAGAAAATGTAAGAAAGAAAACTGCCCTTTGTGTCGGTTCACCAAATAAAACGCTTCGACGGAGACCCAAGAAATTAGAAGGGGAAGCCTAAGAACTCATTTCACAATGGTGAGAATAGAAAACAAAAATGTTGAAGGCTTCAACTAATAATAGCCTGAAGAATGCAGGGGGAAAATTCGGAGCGCATATAAACTTTCTTCATTAAAATGTGATTTTTTAGTCGTGATGTAGATATCTATACATCTGGTTCCCCCTAAAAGTACGCTTTCTATTATAAAGTTTTCTATCTTGTTCAATTGTGCAGAAAAAGATTTCTATATTGCCTCAATCGTAGACTCCTACGTTTTAAAAATTATTTTACACCCCTAATATTTCATAAAAAACAACATTGACGAAATGAAGTTATCGTGAAAAAAAAACAAACAAAAGAGCTCAATTACATAAAAAAGATAAATGAATTGTAGAAACGATAATGGGTTCGTGTGAAAATGTTTAAAAGGGAGTCAAATGCGAGTCGGAATGGACGCAACGCACGCCATCCAGCAGCGAACTTGTTGCTTCTGACAATATAAAAGCGAAGGGATGGCAATGAAGAACCTTTCTACCAAGGCGAAACATAATTCAATCGAAAATGCAGATCAATACATACATGTCGTTTCAAATGTTTTCTCTCGATAGGCAATCTGAATTCAATTGGAGCTTCTCTGCATTGCTTTCGCGTATAGAGGTGGAGGTAAAAAGAAATTCAAAGGTGTTACAAACAACATAAACGGTAGCAGGTTTTAAAAAGTTTTAACCATAAAAACAACATTAAATGCAGAAAATCCTTATAAAAATTATTGAAATAAATTTAAACATTAAAATAATTAAATATGAACAATAACAAAAAAAAAATTTAAAGTTCCATTTCATTATCAAAACATCTTGTATATACACACTGCGAAGTTTCAACGGCATATCATTAGTTGAACTTTTAACTATCGCTATCTAACGGTTATTGCAAAAAACATGAGCGAATTGTTTAAAATTGTTTCCACTCTAGTAATTAATAAAACGAAACGCTCCTTACCTAGCAGAGAAGAGGAGTCGAAGCTCGTGAAGTTGATGAGGTGAAAATGGTGGAGGAGTCAGCGCGGGTGGTTCCACGGAGGACTACTGCGCCTACTGTCTACGGCTGTCAGGGTGGCGGAGGCGGTATCCATGAAGTGAGCGAGCGAACGGTCCATACGAAAAATGGAAGAAGTGAGAAATGCTTTGGTGTCCGCGGGTGGGAAGGTGACGTCATGAATCGACCGCACCAATCACAGGCTCACCGGGCGCAACAGACCAGTCGCGTGCCTCCCGGAAGCCAACGACGGATGCGACTCAACAACGCCTGGCTTCAAGCGCTAGTTCCAGAATTTCCCGCCACGAGCGCCTTCTCTTTGCATGCTCTGTGGGGGAAATGCCATTCCACGCCGTGAAGGGAGAGAAATAACCAAGGTAGAAAAAAAAGATATAGATATATAGCTGTATAAACTAGAGAGGAGAGATAGATCTCCACTCCATCCGAAGAACCTTGATCTCCACGCCTGCTGAGCGACAAATGATCGTCAAACATCCATCGAAAGTAAAAGAGGAGACCCTGTTTGGGCTGGAGCAGGTTGAATAAAGGGAAAGGTAATGCATTTGTGCCTTGTGTTGGCAAATAATTCAAGGCGCGCGTTATATAATATTGCATTTATAATAAAAAATAGATATTTATTTTTATCTTATTGCTTTGGGTTTAGACCTGTATAAAATTTTAAAAAGAAAAAGCGAAGTACAAAATTGGCTAGCTACAACCAAGGAAAATAAAATTTTTCAAAATGCAAATAACGCTTAAATAAAACATTCGCTTACTTTCTAAAGTTACGCGCCTTTAAATTTAACATAGCATAATCTCTATAAAGCTTTCTTAAAATATGATCAATTTTAATATAGGCCTACTTTGTTTAATGTTAGAGGAAAGTGACCAAAAGCGGCCCCTCGTTTTCTTTTTTTATATAGGCATAACTCTGCAGTAAATAACATTGAAAAATGTGGTGTGTTTACTATTTAAGTTACTTTATAGATCTCACTATTTAAACGTCATAAAATAAATCGATTTAAAAAAAACTATTTTCCAAAACATTACTCTTTTACCATTTCAAAAAAGGTTCCAAAAATGAAATGAAACAGGTATTAAAAGGACAAAATTAATATTGAATGAAAGAGAAGCATGTATTCCCTATGAAAACATTCATAAATACTAAATTAAGATATTTTAATGAAATATCAGGTGTTCAATTACTTCAAAGGCATCTTGGATAATGAAAGAAATAAAGGCATTCTTTTCCTCTTAGAAATTCTTTGTAGCGTACACCTTAGGCCGGCCAGGTGGCCGAAAGGGCTAGGGCGTAGGCTTTCTAGTTCTCAAATCCACCTGGTCGAGGGTTCGAATCCCGCCGTGGGCATGGATGTTTGTGTTTATCCCGGGCTGTGTACAGATATAACTTGTGTAAAAGGCGCAAAATGACCTTAGTAGTCGATGCCAATATTTCTAATAAACCAACCCACCTGAACTTTGGTTCCTTGTTTTTTTTTTTTACATATACAGGCAAAACTGTGAAGTAAAAAACATTGATAAAATGTGGGGCGCACACCTAGCTAAGTTAAAAATGAGAATAAGTAATCGTATAAATATGGGGGATTTCTTTAGGAACAGCCCCCACGGCCCGGGTTGGGACATCACCACCAAAATTATGAGAGAGAAGGCCTCCGCATAAAACATTGTACATTGTTACATCATAGATAGGGCATTGTTGTTCGTATTTATACCAATAATAAGCCATAAATTTTCCCTATCTATGCTGATGTAGCATTGCATTACGTTTCATTGCGGAGGTTACGGTTGGGACGTAGCCAACGAGAAAGACAGGCCCCGGCGCGGAAAAGTCACCTGACCATACTAGTCCGAGCAGCAATGTAATCTTCATTGTTTCCATCTTGGATTTTAACAATCAATATTTTTACGTTTGTTGGAAAAAATGAAGGCTGGATTGTTGGCGGAACTACTATGATCGAGGCTAACGAGAGACAGGCCAGGCAACACCACTTTTACTCAAAGCCTGAGCGCGAGAATTTCTTACATTGTTACATCATCATACCTAGTCATAATTTAGCGCTTATTATTGGTAGAAATGCGATTAAAGATGACTACCTATGACGTTTTAACAATGTATGACGTTTCCGCGCTCAGGCTTTGAGTAGAGGTGGTGTTGCCCTGGCGCGGAAAAGTCACCTGATCATCTTTGTCCGAATAACAATGTAACCTTCATTGTTCCTATCTTGGATTTTAATAAGCAACAATTTTTTGTTTGTTGGAAAAATGAAGGTTATATTGCTACTCGGACTAAGATAGTCAGGTGACTTTACCGCGCAGGGCAAGACCACCTAAAGCCCTGAATTTTCCCTACTGAGATGATGTAACAATGTAAAGATGTTTCAGCGCCCAGGCCTTATCTTTAGGTGGTGTTGGCCAGGGCCTGTCTTTCACGTGGGCTACGATTGTTACATTGTAGCATCCAAAAATATTAAAAAATTAAAGTGTATCAAATTTTTTTTCATTCTCGCGGAGAATGTGGGTGCTGCAGATTTTTCGCCTCTCCACTCCCTGCCGTTGATGCACCAGCCACTACTTTAGAAAGATTATTCGTCGAAGGAAAAGGAAAAGACTCAAAAAATCCTTGGTAAAACTTATTCAGGCCTCGAAGTGAGAAATAAAAAAAATATAGGAGCTAATACAAAAAAATATAGGATACTATTTTGATGCATTATAGGCCTGTTTATTTTAATTAATGCAAGCCCCATTTTTGTTTATTGTATATACAGGTATACACTACATGATCAAAGGAGTTAGGACACCCCTGTAAACACCTGGGGTGTTTCTCCTGGTCTGGACTGGGCCCGCTCATCAAGGTGGACAGAAACCTCAATGCTGATGGCTACAGGACCATTCTGGATAACGTGGCACTTCCAGCGCTGTGGGAACACTTCGGTGACGGGCCGTTCCTCTTCCAGCACAACAATGCGCCTTGCCACAAAGCAAGATCCATATCCGACTGGTTTGACGAGATGCGGGTTGAAGAACTGGATTGGCCCGCTCAGTGTCCTGATCTCAACCCCATCGAACATCTTTGGGACGAATTGGAACGACGTGTGAGATCCAGGATGGTTCGCCCTGCATCTGTCCAGGAACTGACCACGACACTCCTCGAGGAATGGAGATCAATACCTGTGGGCACATACCGTAAACTTGTGGACAGTATGCCATGTAGGGTGGAGGACAGGATAACAGCTCGGGGTGGTCCCACACACTACTGATTGAAGCTTTTTGCGGCTTTACGGTAGAGCAACAGGTGTCCCAACCCCTTTGATCATGTAGTGTATACTATATAATTTGCTTTTTTTTCCAATTTTCTACCGACTTTCCTGTCGCCAGGCATGGGGGGGGGTGATTGTTCAAACGAACTTCGACCTAAAGAACTGTGTGTAATACTGAATATACTGGTACATTACAGTGTATTATATGCTGGTTTCGTTTGAAATTCGTCAGATCGAAGTTTGTTTTACCCCCAACCCCCCACCCCAGTCGTTTTAGTGCTAATTATTCTGTCTTACACAATTTTGGGTGCTTTTTCAGGTCAACATACGAGGCTCGTCCAGAAAGTAAGTTCCGTTCGGTAATAAAAACAAAACTACTACATATGTATTCAAAATTTTTTCTTTACCAGATTCTATGTACCTTTAACTATTTTTCCACATACACTACTGTTTATAAAAATCGCAACACCCTGATGGAATGGTCTAATCCATATGCAATTTGCAATATTTGCATACAATGGGTCAGAGTATAAATGATTAGATTTTCAGAGTAATTGCTTGAAAGAACACCATGCCTCGACGATGACGAAGGGTACCATATCAACAGCTGACAGACTTTGAAAGAGGACGCATAATTGGTCTGTGTGAAGCGGGATGGTCGTATCGTGATATTGCTGCTCGTGTAAGACGTAATGCAACGACAATTATGCGTGCATGGAGGCAGTGGAGCGAAGAGAACAGGGCACACCGAAGACCAGGCTCAGGAAGACCCAGCACGACGACACCGCGAGATGACAGACACCTCTATCGCATGTGTGTAGCAGATCGTACAGCCACTTCCACAGTGTTAGCACAACAGTGGGGTGCTACAGTAGGCAGGACAATGTCTGCTAGCACTATACGACGCCGTTTGATTTCCAGAGGATTGATGGCACGAGTACCATTGCTGCAGATTCCTTTGACTGAAAACCACCGGCGCCTCAGGTTGCAATGGGCCCATCAACACCAACAGTGGCAAGCTGAATGGCAACAAGTTGTGTTTTCGGATGAGTCAAGGTTTAACTTGCAGCACCATGACGGCAGGATACGAGTCAGAAGACATCGTGGCGAGCGCGACCTTCCAGAATGCATCCTGCAGCGTCATTCAGGACAAACGCCAGGGGTGATGGTGTGGGGTGCAATCAGTTACCATGGCCGTTCCCGTCTGATCAGAATCCATGGCAATCTGAACAGTGACCGGTACATCAGGGAAGTTGTGCAACCTGAGGTCATCCCCTTCCTGCAGAACCTTCCAGGCGCTGTATTCCAACAGGACAATGCCCGACCGCATGTGGCCAGAAATGTCCTCGCCTTTTTCCAAGCACATCAGACGCCCTTGTTCCCCTGGCCTGCTCGTTCACCAGACATATCCCCAATCGAACTTGTGTGGGACAGGGTTGCTCATCGATTGGCTCGTCAGACTCCTGCAGCAGCAACTGTGGTTGAACTGTATACCCGTGTAGACAGAGCATGGCAGGACATTCCCCAGGCCCTTATTCAGAGCTTGTTTGACTCAATGCCACGACGTTTAGAGGCTGTAATTGCATCCCACGGTGGTTTCACCCGATACTAA
>JAHWFO010059453.1:2947717-2976797 GCA_023313115.1 Rhysida immarginata
TTTTATAGCATTTTTACAAAGGGACTTTAATTATAATCACCTTGTATATTAAAATATCATTATAATCTGTTCATTAATCATGGTCAAAATTAACAGAGCGATGGTTATTCAAGGTCATCTTCAACAAACAAAATCCAAAAACGAAGTTAATTATAGGGTTATTGTAAATGAATCGCCGATTTCTCTGTGTTATAGGAAAAACTTAAAAATAAAACAAGATGCCCATTTAATCAAAATAATCTCCTTCAGATCCAACATATAGGGTGTAAATTAAATGAAGTTGATGGAGGCCTTGCAATAGATATCGGGAAGAAACCACATAGAATTCCGACCGGTTCCGCCTTTTGTTCCTGGCTTTATCAGGATACATATCAATAAGGACAGTACAAAGAACTCTCCAATTCATAATGTAAATTAAATGTTGGGCTCTACTTGGAGGATCGTTTCCTAGGGACAAAATAAAAAGAAAATATTCTTAATAGACGGCATACGTTTCGAGAATAATGACTTTGTAATGTTTTGATGTCAAGTTTTGTGGGCTTCTGTCCTCTTCAAACAGTTTAAAGGTAGAAGGTTGAACTTCGGAATGTTGCTTACTATGGGCATGTGCATCTTCAGTAATTTGTTTGGTTTTGATTGGCCCACTGGGGTCGGAGTTTCGGGGATGGGAGTTAGAGGGGACCAAAAGGTCTACGTGTATATTGTATATGTATGTAAAGGAGTGAAATTCGATATGCAGATTTTTCTAGACAAGATCTAAGCTACTATCAAATTTGGACCAAATTGTTCCAGTGGGGTATGTGTTGTGGGGGTCTTTAGAATTATGACAATAAAGGATATATCATTCGATCGGAAATGATGAGAAACGAAAGAAGATAGAGCTCTTTTTCATTTACTAAATAATTACGTTCGAGAAAATCAATTTTTCGTTAAAAAATTGGTTGGGGGAGGGGGTTTAAAAAGTGCAGATAAAGGAATGAAAATAGATGAATTCAGGGCTTCCGCTACTTTCCTATACCCTCCTCGGGAGGATGAATTTCTTCCTTTATATCAAATTTCACGCTCCGCAAGCGTGTTTTAAACAAGGAGAAACAACGTATTGGTTGTACAACATCGGTCCTTTGAACTGTACTGTACTGTACTATAGGTACTGTACTATACGTATTTACGGTAACTGTTCAAAATATCCACCACGAACTTCCTTGCACCTTACCATCCACCTCCTAATACGCTCAACAACACTAGGCGTTGCTCTGATTTGCTAACAGCCCACTTCGATACGACGGCGTAGAGCATCACACTTGTTAACTTGTGTGGAATAAACTATTAATTTTCAATGATCTCCAAGAAATAAATCACATTTCTGACTCAGTTTTCTAGAAACGTAAGCCGTCTATAAAAAATTCTAAGAGCGTTTTCGTCTTATTTTGTCTTTAGGAAATGATCCTCCAAGTAGCGCCCAACACTTAATTTATGTTATGTATTGATGCCAATTCTGTTGTTAATGCCATGTTCGAAGAATTCAACGTCTCTGAATGTGGTTTAGTGTTCCACTCCCTGCTCCACTTATGAATCACTAATAAAGTATTTCTTTGATAAAAATTGTTGAAGTGCCGGAGAAAATGATAATCCGTTGTCGAAAGATCAGTCATGATGGAAATAAAGAAGAACTGGCACAATTTTCTAGCCCAACTGATGGATTTGCTGTATGGTCATTAGCTACAATCAACAAAACAATATACGAGGGGTTGTTTGAAAAGTTAATTTGTGTTCAAAACTGCCCAACCCATAGATGGTGTTCAAAACTGCCGGTTTCAGACGTCATTCTAAACCTCCCGCATTTGTATTAATACATCTAAAGTTACAGCATCATCCTTCCAATAACTTTGATTTGATAGCTCGTCAAAATTAGTTAGTAAAACTTTTGTTTTTATAAAATGGTTTATTTCCAACCAATACCAAAGCCGAATGAGAATGTACTCATTCGTTTTCAACAATAAAAAAGTGGGCAGTTCTTTTTAAACATGACAGATAGAGCGTGGAAGACGACCCACGTCCGTCAACACCAACATCTGAAGAAATAATAGACAAAGTCCATGAATTTGTAATGCAAGCAGGGCCGCAGAGAGCACAGTAGAGCCCCGGAAAAATTATACAAATTTTAAAGATTTTTCCCTTTCATGGGCCCCCTTTTAGTCCCTTCGAGCTCCATGAGCCCCGGAACATTGTACCGGCTGCACCCCCTCCCCTTTTCTCAGGCCTGGTTGTAAGGACGCCGAATCAAAATCCGTGAACTTGCTCAGACTATGGGATCTCAACTGAACGGACGTGTCAAATTTTAAGTCAATATTTGGGCCTGTCTAATGCCTCTGCGAGATGGCTGCCGCGTTTGTTGACACTAGAGCAAAAAAACATCGTACAGAATTTTTGAGGAAATGTGATATTGAGGATGAGATGTTGATCCATCACTATGTTCCAGAGACAAAAGAACAGTCCAATAAGTGGAAACAGAAATTCTCCCCCTCGGTCTTGGCATCAGTCTTTGGGACTCCAAATGGATAATATGGATTGAATATCATCAAAAAGGCCAAACTATAACTGGGAAGCACTTCGCTGATTAACTTCAGCGGTGGAATGAAAGAATCCGTGAAAAAAGGCCCAGAATGACAAAGAAAAGTGTTAATTCACCAAGAAAATGCGCCTGCTCGCCCTTCTGCAATTGCGATTGCCAAAATTCGTGAACTTGTGTTTGAACTGTTTCGGCTGGAAGAAAAATTTCCACTGATGAAAAGATTATTGGGGCCGCTGAGGACTTTTTTTGAGAACCTCGAATACTCGGCCAAATAATGAAATAAGAACTGTAATGGAACACCGATGGACTAAATGCAATAATGTAAACGGGGGTTATATTGAAAAATAAAACTATTTTCAAAAAAAAATATGTTGACCATTTCTATTTGTGGACGAGAACTTTTCAAATACCTCTCGTGCATCTGCTGGCTGCACAGTTCATAGCTTTCATACATCTGTCCCATATTTGCACAGTGAGGATCTGCCGTTACAGTTTGAATCTGTGAATGGCAGAGGAACACCAGATAGTAAGTACTACCTTGTTCGCTTGGAAAGGTACCTTCGGAGTTTTTCCTGGAACGTCTCTTATTCCCAACCATTGAGATGCCAGTTACATTGTTGCAAAATTCCTTCCTGAAATTTTTGGAGAAGAGAAGAGCCAACACCACCTAGACAGAAGGCCTGCACACAGAAACGTCATACATTGTTACATCATACTAAAACGGCTATTGTTAATCGTATTTCTACCAATAATAAGCTCTAAATTTGGCCTTTGATAATGATGTAAAAATGTATGACATTTCTGTGGGCAGGTCTTCTGTCTAGGTGATGTTGGAAGAGCACACTTTCAATCACTATGTATTGTTCTTAGCGTGAGGCATGCACTTGTCGAGCTTTCGTACCGGGAAACAGGTGAATATTGTACCTTTCACTCCTGGGCGATCTATCGCACATTCTGTCAAGGGACTATTTTGAAAAACAGCATCAAAAGGCTCGTTTGGAAGTAGGCCCTCTACCAACTACTTTACTAAAGGTTCCTTGCCATTGACGTCTTGTCGAATGGCACAAAAATTTGCATAATACCAAAGTTGCACCCCCTCCCTCCATCAAGAGAATAATTTACAACTTCAATTGACAATTTTGTTTGCAACAAACCCATTAAAATAATCAAAAACGGTATTAACTGATTGAAATGGATGGCTAACTTACGTCAGATAACAAAAAATCGTGGGTCAGTTCAATAAAATCTATTCCGTAAGGACAGATCAAGGCAGAGGAGAATCTTGGAATTGTAAAGGAACACAAATCTTACCAGGCAGAATATTAGACAAAAACGTGATAGATCTTTGTTGAGAAGTTGCTCCAAACATGATAAAGTAGCAATAAAAGATCTTCTAGACGAATGTAAGAATGGAGAATGTTAAAAAGCAGCGGGAGAATGGAGCTACTTATTGGTTTTAGGATCAGCATGATGGTCAATATTGCAGTTGGAATTAATGAAAGATGAAACAGATCTAAAAATCCAATATGAAGGACTTTATTATAGCCGACGGGTTTCGGCAAAAATACCATCGTCACGGGAAAAGGACTGCAAGAAATAGAGAGCAAAATCTCGAGAAGATTAGCGATGTGGTTGGATACGCTCGCCATTCTGAAACGTGTAGAACAGCAAAGGGTGGCCGCGGTGCACACAACTTTTCCTCCTCCGATTCTAGGCTTTCACGGTTTTTTGATGGACGACTCCCCCCATATAAATTGGAAGAGGAGGGATCTTATCCACCAATCAGGAAAAACATCCTTAAAGCTTAAAGTAAACTCCACGAAAAAAAAATCGACTTTATTTTTTTTGCATCATAACATTAATCCAGGTTAATAGAGTATATATCATTCAAAATTTTTCGATTTTTCCTAATATTTTATTGAGAAAAATGCCTCGGAAAATTGAAAATTTGCGTGGGATCTTCCATTCCTTCTTCACAGAACATGGCGGAATAGGCGTCATTTCCTGCCGCGAGTACCTCGGGGAATTTCGTCGCCGAGATTCTAGTCGCTTAGAGCGATTCTACATATCGTAAGATTTTGCTAACCTGTTTTATGTCGGATTGCCTTCAATTTGTTCTCTGTTAGGATGTGTAAATAGACAGTCTGATAGAAATTTCACGTTTCATAGATTTCCAGAATCAGAATCGATTAAAAAACAGTGGATTAGTTTTTGACAGCGCGGGAACTGGTATCCAACTCCAAACAGCATCGTGTGCTCATTTTGAAGCGTCTTGCTTTGTCTACGCATCCGCTGTTTTAAATTCAGTATCAATTCAAACAAATTAGCTGAAACTAGATCTCGTATAAGGTGGAACTAGATGCTCTTCCAACTCTAAACAGGCCTGGCATTCTTCAAGGACAACGACCGCAACAGCACTCGTTAACGCCGAAGAAATGAGGAGGTAGGCTTATCGCTGTGTAAGGCACACGCCGCCCTAATGTGCACACGCCGACGCGGCAAGCAGAAGATCCCGTTTCACGTTTTAATGCATAGGGCTGTATATCGCAGAAGTTGTAGTAGCATTTAATTCTGCTAACGGCCCTTATATATCGCTGTCACTGTTATCAAAATCGCAGTCGTCACTACGGTCTTGTTTCATATTCATAGTCCATTGCGATGCCCAACTGACAACTAACCGATAACGTCCAATGAGTGACGTCACGAATTCGAAACTCCTTCGCACTTCTCGGCTACTTGTGACGTAACAGTTGCCGAAACATGGCGCTAGTGTCGATCGCAGGGGGAGGAGGAAAATGAAAGTTTTTTGTTTTTTTTATATTTTATCAATTTTGAGTTCGAATTGAAAATTTTTATACATGCGACGTTGTTATTGAAACCTTCATCTTTCATTTTAAACAAAGTTGTTTTGCATGTAGAGTTTACCTTTAAACAAATAATGTTAAAGCACAAGGTGCGCATTCGGTTTGGTGGATATTACAACTAAGAAGGCGCATTGGGTAACAGGAATTTCTATCAAGAGACTGTTTTGTTTTTATAACCAATTAAAACATCCAATATGGGTTCGTTGCCAAAGTTCAATTAGTTGTTAAATAACTTGGTAGGATAATTTTTTAAACATTTCTTGATCTAGATAGCTTCATATATATGGATTTTCTTATGGTCTATTTCATAACGAATGACTGATATTACCTGCTATCAGTACTTAGTTGAACCACCATTTGCCTTCAATACTACGGCGATTCTTGTTTTCATTAACTACAACAGATGATGAAAGGTGATCGAGGAATCTGACACCATGCTTGATGAATAGGACTGTCCAATTGTGTGAAATTTGATGGTTGTGGAACCAGCGGCCTGATGGGCTTTCAATTTCGTCCCAAAATGCTCAATTAGATTAAGTTCTGATTGTGGGGAGCCACCAAAACAAGGTATAGACTCCCTCATGTTCTTAAAACCACTCCTGCACAATAAGAGCACCGTGGCATGGCGTATTGACTTGTTTGAAGAAGCCATCTGCATTGGGATAGCCATCAGCATGATAGGATGAACTTGATAAGCAATGATACTTAAGTATGTTGTGCTATTCAGACGTTGTTTCACACGAATTAAAGGCCCCAAATCATAGCAGGAAAAATGCTGCAAACCAGCTTGAAGGGTTATAATCATGCATGTGGGGTCCATGCTTTCATGCTATTCCGCCAAATTCTCACTCTCCCATCTACATGAAGCAATTAGAAACGTGATTCATCAACACGTGACTTTTTTCCAATGTTCGGCTGTCCAATCCTCGTGTTCCTGTGCGAATTGGAGATGTTTTATCTTGTAAACTGCAGACAGCAAAGGTGTTCGAACAGGTCTTTGGCTTCCATATCCCATGCGAACAGTGCGTCCAGAGATCATTTGAGAGGATCTCTGATTAAGATCTGTGGTAATTTGATGCACTGTTGCCGTTTTGTTGTCTTGTACCAGTCTTGCCACTCTCCGTTCTGCCCGAACATTGACTAGTCACCGACGGCCACAACTCGCACGTTCAGAACCAGCTTTTCAGCTGATAGTCCAGTCTTTAATGCAGCTGTTTCGCTGTTATTCGCTTCATGGCTCCGAGCGCCAACAATCATCCCACGGTCAAATCGCGTCGTTTAGCCATATCTTCAGAAACAAATCACTTCCGCTGTCGTGTTAAATGGCCAGGCCCTCTAGCAATTTCAGCGCGAAATCGCGTAATTCAGGTGGTCATAATTATCTGGCTACTCTGCGTATGTTTTTGAAGCATTGAAGGAATGAGCGTTTAGTGGAGCCTAGATAAATTAGCCTAGATAAACTATCGACTTCACGTCTGACCATCCAAACTAGCATAAACAAGTCACCATCCGTTGTCACTTCAGGAGGATCCTATCCTACCCTATCAGTGATTAAGATAGGAATACAGAGATTAACACCGTTTTTGATATTGCCAAAAGGGACGCATTTCCCATTTAGGTTACGAGTGCCATCCTCGGGAAGGTGAAGTAACGTGTTAATGCTCAACCGGTTAATACCAACCACGACCGTAAAACCACGCCTCGTTTACTTTTACGGAATCGCGAACGTCTTCCACAATCAGGGGATGAATATTGCCTATAGAACCCGCAACAGGTGCAAATATTTCTTTAACCGAAGACGACCAAGAGTAAACAACGAACACGAAGCCGATTTTATGGAATTGGATTGCACAAGTTATCTTGTAAGAATTGTGAATGTTTTTATCCAGGCTCCACTAAACGTTTCCGCCTTCAACGTTTCAAAGAACGTAAAAGATCCTGGTTAAACTCAGATGGAAAGTCAGCTCATCTTATCAAAAACCAACACGCATAGGCTCCGTCATTCGTTATGAAAAAGATCATAAGAAAATTCTTATCTATGAAGCTTTCGAGATCAAGAAATGTTTAAAAAATTGATCTACAAAGTAACTGAACTACCAGTGGAACTTTGGTAACGAACCCATATTGGATGTTTTAATTGATTATAATAAAAACCAATGCATTGATAGAAATTCCCGCTATACAATGCGCCAACCTTGTGCCCTTCTTAGTTGTAATATCCACCAAGCAGAGTGCACACCTTGTTTAAGCATTAAAAATGCTTTTTCATGATTGGTGGATAAGTTCCCTCTTTCTATTTTTAGGGAGGTTTTGCTCTGTATTCCTTGTAGTCTTTTGCCCGTGATGATGGTATTCTTACCAAAATGCGCCGGGTATAATAAAGCCTACCAAATTGCATTTTTAGACCTGTATCTTTTTTCATTAATTATTGGTTATACATTGTCCCTCTGTCCGTCTATCCATCTGACCATCTGTCGGTTTTTTCTTTTCATATTTTCTACATGTTTTGGCGTAACCGGTTAAAATTCGGAACATTGATAACCGTGGGCATATTCTGTTTCACTTTTAAATGTATTTCACCGGGCTTGGAGTTGCGGGGAAGGGACTTAGAGGGGGGAGCATCTGGTCTATATGCTATGTAAAGGAGTGATGTTCGGTATGTGTATTCCTCTAGGCAAGATCTACATTACTGTAAAGTTTGGACCAAATTGTCTCGGTGAGGTCGGAATTGTGGTCGCGTGGTCTTTGCAACTAGTAACGCTTTCAAATAGGAAGATATGGAATGTGGTATATAATTCAATCGGAAAGGATGAGAAATGAAAGAAAGTAGAGTTCTTTTATATTTTCTAAATACTACATTCGAGAAGATTAATTTTTTAATAAAAAGTGGAAGTCAAAAGTGCAGATAGAAGGGGCAAAAATGGATGATCTCAGGCCTTCCGCTACTTTTCTATATCTCCCGGGGGGGGGGGACAGTTAATTTCTTGTTTACCAGGTTAATTTTATTCTAGAATGTTTTCGATAGCGTCAGAAAGTTTTTCAAAGGGATCAAAGGGGTAAAGGATGAAATAAATCCTTACGGGCCCTGAAAAACAGTTTTCACAACATGTTTTGGAAAGATGAAGGAGGAGCTTAAAATATGAGATTGAAAAGAAAGCTTACAAGTATGGATCAACATCTGAGTCTTTGACCTTAATCTTTAACCCGAGTTATTTGTTTCTCTAACGTAGTCTAATGAAGACCACAGTTGAAAATAAAAGGGGTGGTTCCGCGAATATTGTCTTAAGCAGTATTATTTTTATACATCCTAAAATTTTTAACATTTAGGAACTGCACCCACCCACATTGGACAAGAATTAGAAAATATGTGCGGAATGTAGGTAAATTTGTTTTAATCCGTTTTTATGCAAAATAATTTGAAGTCATGTGATTTAAGCGTACACTAATCACCTGTTTAAGCAGGGTTTGAGTGAATCTAATCGCAAAACTTGATCAGCATGGTAAAAAGAAGGGCCTAATTTAAGGGTAGACTATATTAAGCCAAAATAGTGGACAGTGGAGTAACGAAATATATAAAGCCAGAAAGCACTAATTCAAAATAAAATATTCAATATCCAGATGTATATTTCGGGGGGGGGGGGGGCTTAAGCTTCTTTCATCAGTGGCTGTATTTCATCAGTGAGTAAACAATATATGCGAAATGTGCATAAGCAGAGTATGTGCGTGTGTATTAAAATTTTTTAGATATTTGAAATTCTGACTTTGGATTCTTAAAAATCATTAAAAAGTAGAATAGGAATGTCTTTAAGACCCACACTCTATCTCATTGTCTTCATCGATGAAACTGGAGTCAAAACTTTATAAGTTCCACTATCTCCTAAATGGTTGGATCAATTTAAAAAACACCAAGAATAGAACCTTTTTCAAATGTTGTGTGCAATCTGAAAATACCAATATAAATAGAGGTTCTATTTAAGATTTCTGTGTGCTTTCTAGGGGATGTGGGTGGGGGCCGACTTTGATATCATTGGATAGCTTTTTGAAAAATATTAAACACGTGTTTTTTGTTTTTTCGATCAGATGTGTATTTCTCCAGCTATTCCACTGTTACATTTTATTTGAAACTCACTGCATAATACAAGATGTATACAAATGATTGCCCCGGTTTCATAAATTTATTGTAGGTGTATTATTTAACATATCATAATGAAACTTTACAAATACATAGAACAACTCGCCACGACCAGGGTGTAACAATGGCTACATGAGTAAAGGGTGAGGTGTTCAGTGTGACAATGGCTACACGACGAGAGCTATCAGAGTTCGAACGTGGCCTGGTAGGTGGAACACAACGTATGGATCATTCAATATCGGAGGTGGCTCAAGAATTCAACATCCCACGGTCCACAGTTTCAAGAGTCTACCGAGAGTACAACTTGACGGCATTATCTCCCACCTTGGACAACGCAATGGTCGACCACACCTTCTCAATGAACGGGACCAACGGCGTCTGGGTAGGATGGTCACCGCTAACAGGCAACTGACGCTACGCCAGATGACATCAGATTTTAACCAGGGTGATACTAGAGCTGTATCGATGTGCAACAAAACCTGGTATCCATGGGATATGGAAGCAGAAGACCCACGAGTGTGCCCTTGCTAACAACAAGACATCGTCAGAGACGTTTCTTCTGGGCCCATGAACCCATCGACTGCACACTTGACAAATGGAAACGTGTGACCTGATCTGATGCGTCTCGATTCCAGCTGATACGAGCTGATGGCAGAGCTCGAGTGTGGCGCTAACCCCATGAAGGCCATGGACCCAAGTTGTCAAGCATGCACTGTGCAAGCCGGTGGTGACTCCGTAATGGGCAATTGTGGGAAACTCTCCAGTCTGAATGGTTGGCAATGTCTTCAGATGTCTTCCACTGACTTGGGGAATCAATGCCATGTCGCACTGTGGCACTTTTCCGGGTTATAGGAGGTCCCACACTTTATTAGGTGCTGTCTCATGACTTTTAGCATGTGAGTGTATATTAAAAACCATTTTAAAGTCTGTTTCCTTTTTAAGTTGAGATTAGACAAGAAAAAAAGGTATCTTACAAAGGACGGATTACTCAGAGGAGATATTTTAATGAATGGATTTTTCACTTAGCAACATTAGAAAGAACCAACTTCACTGGAGAATTTGAAATAAGTTTCCTAAAGCTGAGGACTTATTACGAGAAGTCATGTCGTGGAGATACAGTAGCTAACTCATATACCGTGTGTCTCAAAAGTCGCGTGCCATATGAAAAGTTTATGAATGCTGGCTTTATGTTCACACGGTTTCGCAAGCTTATCGCTCATGTTCAAAATGTGCACCGTGCACTCGAAGACAATGTCTCACACGATCCAAATTTTCTTCTGTCACGCGTAAACGTGTAGCTGGGCTTGGGAATATCAGGGTGCTGGCGATGAAATTCGTCTGCAGCTTCTCGAGATGTTCTTTGGTGATCTCCACAAAGAAGTATCAGCTCTACACGTTGTTCCAGTGTCAGCATTTTTCCTCTACTTCGCTATTTCACCTACAAAATCAAAGCAACCAATTAATCCATTTGGCACGCGACTTTTGAGACACACGATATAACAAGACCACGGAACTGGATGGCGCTGTTCAGAAGTTGAAGTTTTAAAGGATAAACACCCTTGCAGTGGATCGAAATAGAAGTTCTTATTGTGACAAAATACGATTTTTTTAAAATTCTGCTAATAAATCGATCTTATTTTAATTATTTAGATTTTTAATCTGCTAAATCGGTATAGGCTATCCGTGAAGTGTTCCAAGTCTTATAGCTTCCAAGCTGTTGATAGCACTCGTTCGTAACAACCACCAAACGAAAGAATATATCCGAATTTAAATTTCGCGCGTGCGGACTTCTGTGTGACGGACCAGGAGGCAGCAGGATACCATTTGCAAGATTGCGCACTGAAGTCCGTCGCTACCTGAACGATGAACTCCCGCACCGCTGGATTGGGCGATGCGGTGGGAATGACTTGACGATGTTCAGATGGCCACCCAGGTCTCCCGATCTTACCCCGTGCGATTTCTTCCTTTGGGGGTATGTGAAGGACGCTGTTTACGTGCCATCGTTGACAGCAACATTGGATGAATTACGAACTGGAGTACTGCATTGACGTGTGCCGTGTGACAAAGGGGGCGCACATTGAACATTTGTAGTGTTATGACTAAAATGTAGACAGTTTCTGGTTCTTTTCATGTAACACTCATTATTTTGTGTGTATTATTTTGTGCAATACAGTCTTTTAAAACCCGATGAATCATTTATAATCACCCTGTATTATCTTGAACATTAATATATTACGAACATACTCCGCGGCCTTGGTTTTTATGAAGAGTTGCCGCTCACAAGCCAAAATCGCAAGAGCAAACAAGGCGGCTCGTCTGGCTTAGTGCAAAGAACGCTGGAACTGGACACCAGAGCGGTGGAAAAAGATACTGTGGAGCAATGAATCAAGGTTCACCTGTTACCTGTTTCCAGTCCAATGGTAGTGTAGGGTGTGGAGGCGACTGGAGAACGCATATGATCAGAGTGCCTTGTTTCCACACAGAATTCTGGTGGTGGTTGAGTGCTCTTATTGGGTGCGTTCAGTTAGTTTAAACTTCCAATAAAGGGCGACGAATACTTGAACAGTTTGAATAATCAGATGCTTCCCACCCTTTGACAGTTCAATGGAGTGAACGATTGTTATTATCAAGACGACAACGCCCTTTGTCTCAAAGCTGCAGCCGCCTTGGAAAACTATGATGAGATGGATATTCAACGACTGCCCTGGCCGGTACAGAGCCAACTCGTTCGAAATCAGTTGCTGAATACGAAACTGATTTGGTGGAGGAATAAGATAACTTCCAACTAATGTCTACCAAAAATTAGTGAAGAGCCTTCCATGGAGGTTACAGATTATCTAGGCCACAGACGGACATGCCAGATATTAGAATACGTGTGTTCGCGATAGGTACTTGTATATCCAGGCAATTATTGGTTGATAGTGCAGTTTCACCCGGGCATATAAGATCTTAGTTACCTCAGTGGATAAGAGCGTCAGCGTGGAGGCTTTTAGGCAATTTTCCTTCAAATTATCCATGCTTTCTCTGTGCACTGAAAATTTTGAAAAGAACTCATCCTGCAGTGAATGGGTGATGGTTGTAAAATGATGATAAAATGATATAAGACCATACAAGTTACTGTTGCGTGATGGAAAATATTGCATGTAAAATAAACATAAAGAATTCATAGGTTTTGTCCGTATGTTTTCTAGTAAACGGAAATCGTAAATATTTTCATGTCTAATAAATCAATTAAATTGACTTTACTTAACGCAATATGAACGCAGCAATAAATATGATATTAAAAGTTAAGATAAAAACCTAAGCAAGCTTAAATAATGTTAAATGTCAGTACTGATCACTGATATAAAGGAACTGATTAACTGAAACATATACGGAATCTTTATATCGTAAAGAAAAATTCAATTTAAAAACAAGTAATTAAAAATATTCTGAATCTTTAAACAATTTTTTGGACTCCGAAAAATTTAATTAAGGAACGCTATTAACCTTATAAAGTCTCCGATTTAATTGCTTTAAAATTACGTTGGCTTTTCAACGGTTTCAAATCAACCTAAAGGGGAAAATTACTTTAGTTCATTTTCCCACCACAGGCCCCAAATCTATGCTTATACACCGATTCTTTACAATGTCAGAATTCCGTAAGATCTAGAATTCTTCCTATTCTCTTAACATTTAAATCTGCATACACTACAACTAGCTTCGGTCTCAAAGTTTGGACAAGACAGAACAAAGAAGGATGTTTCTTTGTTTGTGGGTGGGGTTGTATTTTATACAAATCTACAGTTTTATTCCGATCTTGATGAAATTTTGCATACTTGACCTTCAAGCATGAGGAAGATCACTGTCTATCTCAGATTTCGAAAACATAATAATTATCGATAATAAATCGATATTCATTAGGAAGGCAAGGCATATTAATGAGAAATATCTCATGACCAACAATGCAAGGAAATGTTTGTGCAATATAGATAAGTTTCAATTTGTAACAATGCATAGAATTCCTATTATTCATTATTCAGGCTTTTCTTAGAAAAGAGAGTTCTTAGTACTTAACAATTTCTTGAAAATCTTTAAAAATGATCAGTAACTGGAGATAATGGACAGTTAGCAGACTATTGAGAAAGAGTGGAAAGACGACAGAGGAAGCACTCCTTTAGCTCCGTGCTGTATTGAACAAATAGTAAGTATGTAAATAGAAGAATCGGCGACCGCTGGACTACACAAAGTGATGAATGGCCAAGTTTTGCTTCAAGACATCGAGAGAAGAGTGGAAATTGCAACAACATCAAGTGTACATCTAAAGTAAGATTACTTAGCTAAGAAATTATTTAGACTAGCAGTAGCATACGTGGAGAGGTCCATCCATTGTGAGCCTTTAAAAAAAATTTTTTGGAATTTTCGTTAAGAATTTTTACTGTATTAATTCTAAGCGTTTTCATGTGTTTATTTTTAAGATATTTCAAAATTTAATAAAAAAAAAAAGAGTCAGAGCCACGCCGGGTTATCACCTAGCTTATTTGGTAGCACAGCAGATCCAAACATTTCATGAAAATACATTTTGACTATAACCTGTGTGAATGTGAATATTTTGGGAACTGAGTGATAAGGCGATAATGCTGATAATGCGGATAAGGCGATGAGTGAACGTTCGTTTCCAAGAATTAATAATAATGAGCATTAAATGACGATGCAGTGACAGGATATACATAAGGCAGCGTCTATTGAGGAGGAAAAGTAGTCACACGTGTTCTCCGTGAGCTCCCTGTCAAACATCCAGAGACTGGCAAAAATTTATGTGCCTGGAAAGGAAAGAGAAAGAACGAATATTGATCAGAGAAAAATAGAAAAATATATACGGGCATTGAAAACATCTGAACAATGGGAGTTTCGAATAGAGCAAGAGAGTATAAGAGCTTCCATGGTGGAAAGAAAACAAGAAAACAATTTGATTCTGAATTATGAACAGTTTCGCGCATGACGTCATGTGGATTGCAAAATGTGCGCGTCATTGCCATCCTAACCAATTAGAAACAACATAGATAACATTTAAATACTTACTAACTATTAGGGAAAGTCTTGTATTTAGCAGAAAATGAGATAATTAAAATTAAATACATTTTAATATTAAATTTTATAAGAGCGATACATAGCCCGCGTGTCTTTTTACAAAGGTCGTGCAATCCACACGACGTCACGACATGCACAGAAATCAAATTGCACACACCTTGTTTTCTTCCACCATGAGAGCTTCTACGTCAAGGGCAAGAAAAACTTGGGTCTAAAGTATTCAGTGATGTTCCCCGGTGGTGAAGATGGATATCATTTTCATCTAAGGCAAGTCAAGAAGAGGTAAATAAAGTCCCGGTATATCACCTAGAATTCCGATCTTTCGGATTTTTCTTAGAATGGATAGCTCCTTCGCTCTGTGTTATATTTAACCAATTTGGAGTTATAATTTAACTTCTTGAGATTGTTCTGCTTACCTAAAATATAATTATCCTCTGCTAGTTAAATATATGAATCAAGTCAACCCTGCATTACTCAGATCAAGAGTATTAACATTTTACTTAGGTGCGGTTTCACACATTCCTAATATGTTAGCAGTATTTCCTGAAGTTTAAGTTTATGTACAGTAGTAAGATTATTTATTAAAAAAACATATTTTACATTGTAGAATGTTCAGAAGATTTATTACGCAACTATCTGAGCTGTGTACTCTTCCGAATCAGAACGCAGTGTTTAGACAATGGGGAATTTTTGTTTTAAACAAATGTTTTCCACATTTTTGACAGTGAAATCTTGTTTTTCAGTCTTTTGACCTTGGGCATGTACTGCATTTTCCTTGCTTCTTAGGTTGGTTTGATGGAGAATAGAGCAATGCCTTCTCCAGCTTTACATTTGATTTTGCTTTGCAATTATCTTTACTTTTAGAATTTATCGTCACATGATGGTCTTCAATAAGTACCCATCCTAGAAGAATTCTGTCGCTGCATATTCACTTTGCATAAATTAGGCAAAACTCACTGCACACAATACACTAAAGAAATTAGTCAAGTGTGGGCTTTCTCAAAGAAAACAACCTATCCTTCGAACGTATCTCTGATTTCCTTCTGGACCTTATAAATGAATGAAATACAAATGCACAAAAGAAAAGAAAGCCCTGTTTGCAGGCACTTCAATAATTTATACGAGGGTTGCCCAGAAAGTAATGCACCACAGTTTTTTTCTTCAACAATTATTTATTGAACACAATGAAACTTATACGAGTACACACGAAAGAATGATGTTTCTTCTACACTCCCTATTTTTCCACATAATTTCCGTCCCCTTCTATGGCCTTCCTCCAGCGAGACACAAGGGCGTGTACATTAATCTTCAGTCATTCTAATGAAAATTTGCGTGTCATGATCATGCACGCAACTACCGCAGAATGTCATACAAGGGTCATTTCAAAAATTTTGTACATTGTAAATCAAATTGCCCGCGTATATTCTAACTAGCTGTTGACCGCGCTTGTCGTCTACGTGGATGTTAAAAATTCTAAACCGGAACATAGTTAAAAACTTACTAACACGTAAGTATAGATATTTGCTTGTAGCGCCATCTGTTGCTTGTTTTGTACCTTGACCGCATGTTAGCTTGTATACAACTACCAGCTTAAGAGAGTTTAGCCTAGAACTCGGCTTCTAGATGGCGTATCACGGCAAATCATACATCTTAATTATGTTACACTTAAAAGATGCAACTGAAAACCGCGTTAATTGTCGGTGATGACAAACAACCATGCAGACAGATAGACAAAAATTCTAAAAATGATTGTTTTGGCTTCTGTTATGTTATTAAGACCTGTTGCATAAGATTTTCATAAATTTAAATAATTCTAATTTCTATGTACAGACACCGGATTGGTTAAAGTTTTATTATAGGTATAGATAGTGTATTTTAATGCTTTCCATGTAGGTGAAATTAAAAACTGAACATTAAATGTAAAAGGTTGGAATGCACAGTTTGGTTGATGTAATCAGCGTTTTGTTAAAAAATAGATATAGTCACGTGTTGAAGCAAATAAGGATATGGTCCAATGTTGCCATCGATAACTGAGATGATTGGTTTGATGTTTGTGGGGCAATTTTTGAAGGTATTTTTGGACAAACTTGACGTTGGTGTCTGGGGCTGCCGTAGCCCAGTTGTCTCGCCTTGCTCAGTGCAATGGTGGAGTTAAGCAACCTTGGGCGCGGCTAACCACAGGTTGGGTGACCACCTGGAAATTTCCATCTCCCCCCGTGCTTCGGAGGGCACGTAAAGCCGTCGGTCCCGGCTGCTGCGACCATCATACAGCAGTCGTTAAGATATAGGGATGGCGCAAAACTCCCTCGAAGGATAACGATAACGTTGATGTCTTCAGATGTTGTTGACCGTTTTCAATCTTGAAAGTGTAGTGTGATGTGAAGAAAGTTGATGTGATCCAATCACTGAGAAGATTGGTATGATGTTGTTTGAACTTTTTGGGATGAAGCTTGATATAACGCTGATATGATATGTAAAGATATAATTCAAGAAGTAAAAAGGAATAAATAAATTTTGAACCAAACAATGCACTCCATCCTTTTACATTTAATTTTTAGTTTTTAATTTTACTTACATAGAAATCATTAAAATACATTACTAGAAATGAATCTTTTTTTCCATTCTATAATGAAAAAGCAATTTTATTTTATAAAAACACTTTACTAGCCTTCAATGTAATCTCCATTTTTGCTCATTACATATTCCCAAACTGAGAATATCTTGCATTCCTACAGCAAACCTTCATTGTCGAGCTGTCTGATTAACGGAAGCTTCAATTGTACATGACGTTTCCTACGGGGTGGTTTAAATTCGATTGAACATGGATGGAACGCTCTTGGTTGACGCATTATTCAGAGTTGCGAACGGCGTTAGTGTAAGAGTGGGATGCCAAACCTCAAACTGTATTAGACATCTTGTGCTGAGCATGCATCAATGATAGGTGTCATCAAACAGGATGCTGAAATTTGTAACTACACAATGTATACCTCGGAATGAAATGGTTGGCACAGGTGTGGCAGGCTTTTTCTCGGTGACCTTTATTTTCTTTACGCTGACAACGGATGAGATGCACTTGATGTGGTTAGTTTTTAAACAACGTTCGACCAAGTTTGGTTCTACATAGATTTTTTTAAAATATTTCAAACTTCAACTATTCTTAATTTAAGAGTGTATTTTAAGTTGCATGAAGAATGCAAGTTTATACGTATAAAGATTTTGTGTATGGATAGAAAAAACTTCTAGAATGCAATATACACGAATTCTCTTCATTATACAGGGTGACCCAAAAAAACGGGAATTTTTGAAATGCGTAGTGGCAGCCTCGACCAGATGGCAGCACTGTGGGATAGTGACCTTGAGCAAGTAAACACTTTGCCATTTTAGTAAGCATGGGTCAGTGGAACGGGGAACAGCGTGCGTTAGCCATAAAAATCTTTTTAACCGTGAGATCTCAAGATTCGGTAACGTTCCCCGGCCCCCTAGATCGCCAGATTTGTCCGTTTGTGATTTTTTTCTTGTGGAGCTATCTCAAGAGTAAAGTGTACACGACTCGACCAGCAACTCTGGATGAGTTAAAACAGAGAATTCAGGATGAAATTCACAGTACCCCAATTGAGATGTTGCAGGGGTCAGTGAGGTATCTCAACAGGAAGACGCCGTAAAAAATGATAAATTCCATTAATGTTTCGTAAATGGCAAGTATACAGGTTTCAATTACTATGAATAAAATGGTTTTCTTCCATCACTCTTGGCTTTATTGGATTGTTAAAAATTTCCCGTTTTTTTGGGTCACCCTGTACTATGATTAATCATTATTCAAATGAAAATTTTTTCTTGCATTAATATTTAATTTACCCCATCTATTTTGTTTATTAGATATAAAATTACTTTTCCTTTACTATTTTACAAAATTTTAGAAGGGAACCTTGATTTTTTTTAATTTCGTAAAAAAGCAATGAGTCAATATTAATGGAAATGTTTGTTTTTAGTTTCCTCTCTCTTTTTCCGTTTATAAGATAAAAAATAAGCTTATTGTAAATGTTAAGTAGCTTAAGAATCAATTTCATATATTACTTTCTTTCAGTTTGAAAATGAAAAACATTTTTCACTTTAAAAAAATAAATCTTCCGAGGTTTAAGGATTGATTAACTATTGCAAAAGAACATTTTCTAGCTAAATAAAATTCATCAGCTTTATTAATATTTTAATTGTAACTTATTAAAATATTTTCTAAATATGTTCAAAATAGGTTTAAAAAATTCACAAGCCTTGGTTTCACTAAGAAATCCAGAAAGAACAATCTGTAACCTAGCTGTTCATTGTTTATTAAGAGAACAAAGAATTCTTGAACGCTAAGCTCCTTTTTAATAAATTTATCATTTCTAGCTAACGTCTAAAAATATTACGCATATTCTTTCATCTGTTTATTAATTCCTTCAAGCTGTACTTTCTTCGATAAATGAAGCATATTTTATCTCTATATTAGATTCTCTAAATTGGTCGCTAATTTCTCCTTAGGGGATGGAGAAGGAAACGACGCATACGGAAACAATAATTAGGCCTCGTATTATAATGATGATTAGACGCAGGGAAATCGGAAGAAAAAAATTTGACTGACAGTCTCCAAATAAAGATATTTTTAATTTTTTTAATGATGAAATTAAATTTTGTACAGAAAGATGAACATTCAGATTAACCAACCTTTTCCAAATCAAACGCTCAAGGTTTCCAAATGAAAGATTTCTTTTGCTTCCTTTGCTTTTTTGCTTCACGTTCCTAAAGTTGACAGCGAATGCGACAAGAGAGATTCCTGCTCTTTCGAGACGGTAGGAATAGATGAACGCATATCGAATTAAGCGCACATTTGGCGTCTATTGTTAGGCAATTGCAGATGCTGCCTTTGCGAACTTGTGCAGATGTTGCATACGAATGCTATTCTATAAACAGTTGGGTCTATGTTATTATTGTTTTCCTCTGTTCTTCTGGTAGTTTAAAAAAAAAAGGAAGTTTGTGTTGCCTTGTCCATCTGATTGTGGTTTTATTAACATTTAACTTTCTCTATTTATTCCTGTTAGACGAAACAATTTCATTGAAATAGTGTACATGTGCGGTCCACTTTTCAAATAAATTGTTTAAAAGCTTTTATTAAACTTGCAATGTTAGTCTGTTTAGGTCAAATCTTGTTATCAATATTAAACCAACTTCCCGACAAGCTAGGGAGCTGAAACTTGACACACATACACAGGATCGAAAACAATTTTATGTTAACGAAAATATATTTCAAATCGGTTCACTGGTTCGTGTTCTAATGGTACTAATCTTCTTCTTCTATCTATATATATATATAAAGAAGGATGTTTGTGGGTTTGTGGGTGGGTTTGTTTTTTATACAAATCTACAGTTTTATTCCGATCTTGATGAAATTTTGCATACTTGACCTTCAAATCACTGTCTACCTCAGATTTCGGGAAAATAATAATTATCGATAAGAAATCGATATTCATGGTTATGGCAGGGTATATTAATGAGAAATATCTCATGACCAACAATGCAAGGCAAAGTTTGTGCAACAATAGGTATCAACAATGGTATAAACATGCAATCCACAAACACTAGGCAGGGATCAACAATATATATCTCATGACCAACAATGAAAGGCAACGTTTTGTGCAATATAGATAAATTTCAATTTGTAACAATGCATAGAATTTCTGTTATTCAGGTTTTCCTTAGAAAAGAGAGTTCTTAGAACTTAACAATTTCTTGAAAATCTTTAAAAATGATCAGTAACTGGAGATAATGGAAAGTTAGCAGACTATTGAGAAAGAGTGGAAAGACGACAGAGGAAGTACTCCTTTAGCAAATAGGAAGCAAGCAAACAGAAGAATCGGCGACCGCTAGATGAATGGACATTGCAACAACATCAAGTGCACATCTAAAGTAAGATTATGTGAGTAAGAATTTATTTAGACTAGCAGTGGCATCCTTGGAGAGGTCCATCCATTGTGAGCTTTTTAAAAAAATGTTTATCGAATTTTCATTAAGAATTTTCACTGCATTAATTCTAGGCGTTTTCATCTTTTCATTTTTAAGGTATTTCAAAATTTACTCAAAAAAAAACAAGGGTCACGCCGGGGTTATCACCTAGCTTATTGAGTAGCACAGCAGATCCAAACATTTCATAAAAATACATTTTGACTATATTCTGTGTGAATATGAATATTTTGGAAACTGAGATGATGATAATGCGATGATTGAACGTTTATTTTCAAGAAATAGTAATAATGAGCATAAAATGACGATGCAGTTACAAAACATAAATAACACAGCATCTATTGAGGAGGAAAAGGAGTCACACGTGTCTCCCTTGAGCTCCCAATCAAACATCCAGATGACTGGCAATAATTTATGTGTCTGGAAAGGAAACAGAAAGAGCGAGTATTGTTCAAAGAAACTCTGCAGCTAAAAGAGAAAAGACTATACGGGCAATGGAAACATCTGAACAACGGAAGTTTCGAATAGAGCAAGAGGATATAAGAGCTTCTGCGTCAAGGGCAAGAAGAACTTGAGTCTAAAGTATCTGGTAATGCTCCGCAGTGGTGAGGCAAGACAAGAAGAGTTTAGATAAAGTCCCGGTATATCACCTAGACTTCCTGTTTTTCGTATTTTTCTTAGAATGGATAGTCCCTTTACTCTGAGTTGTATTGATTCAGTTATTATTTTAACCAATTGGGAGTTATAATTTAATTTTTTGAGATTTATCTCTTTACCCACCAGTGTAATTAACCCGGGCAATGCCGGGTACCTCTGCTAGTTCATTAATACGAATTGTCCAATTATCACAACAAACAATTCGTTATGACGAGAGTTAAATGTATCTATTGTTTATTGTTGCAAAATTAAGCTTTATTTAATTCACTAAATCCAACTATAAATAAAATCTTGTAAACATTCCAAGGAGGAGCTTTAGCAGTGACGCAGAAATACATTTATGCGTTTATTAAAAAGAAATACCCCCCCCCCCCCGCCTCCCGAGTAGGATAAGACAAGTCATCTAATTTTAACCCTTTATCTGCACTTTTTACCTCTCCCCAAGTGTTTTTTAATCAATAAATTGATTTTCTCGAATGCAGTATGTAAAAAATATAAAAACCTCGTATCTTCTTTCCTTTCTCATCATTTCCGAACGTATGATATATCACATGCCATATGTTGCCATAATTCTAAGGATCAAGTGACTGCCACCCCCGCAAATCCGATCCCACTGGAACAATTGGGCCTAAACTTCATAGTAATGTAGATCTTGCCTAGAATAATCTGGATACTGGATTTTACGCCTTTACGTACCTAAATAGCACATAGATATGTTGCCCTCTTTGAATCCCACCCCCGTATACCAATCAAAACCAGTATGTAGCTCCATTCTTATTCTACTTACGAGGGTCAGTCAAATGAAAACCGGAAATATTTTTTTACAGCTGCTTTATTACAGACAGAGATGGTACACTATTTTTCAATGTAGTCCCCATCTTTTCGATGCATTTCCGACACCGAGTCGGGAAGGCATGGATACCTCGGGAAAAAAAATCTTCATATAATGGAGATCTTGCTTATAGGAATCTGCATACCGAATTTCACTCCTTTATATGCATAAATTCACCTAGACCTTTTGGTCCCCTCTAATTTTCACCCCCAAAACTCCGACCTTAGTGGGCTAATCACAACCAAACTAAATAGTGAAGGTACACATGCCCATAGTAAGCTACATTTCGAATTTCAAACTTCTACCTCAAAAAATGTAGAAATGATGAAGGGTGATTCAAATCGTGTGTAAAATAAGACCAATAAGTAGCTCCATTTTTCCGCTACTTAATATTAAGCTTATAGATTATGAGCACTTGAGCAATCGTGCGTCGACAAATCGATTTCACGTGCGCGCGCCGATGTCAATAATGCTTAAAAGATGAACAGAAAGTAACAATGTATCCTTTCTTGGCAAATCCATTGTTATACGACATGCCAGTATCTTTGAATTCTTTACACTCACTGTTTTAGCACGTGAATTCGACTTGAAGGGGTCCACGAAAAATTCTGAAAAGTTGATACGGCCCAGCTAAGACTTTGATGGTCATATTTCTGAAAACAGAACTTGAAAAAGTTAATCCGTTTTCAAGTTATCATGCAAACGGCGGACGGACGGCCGGATAAACGTACAGACCAAGGGCGCATTCTTATAAGTAGCTTTTATGCTAAAGCTCCTAATAAAGAAGAACATGCAACACCTCCTAGAAAGAAAGCCTCACAACTGAAAAGTCATACATTGTTACATCATCATAAGTCGACCAAATTTAAAGATTATCATTGGTAGAAATGCGGTTAACAATGATCGAAATAAAATGATGTAACAATGTATGACGTTTCAGTTGTTTGGCTTTAGGCGTGTTTCAAAACTCGAGGCAATAGAGGAGTTCGAAATTTTTCTGTTCTATAACTCGAAATATCGCTTCGAGAGATCGCACCCGTGAACCGGATTTGACGTCACTTCCCGTAGATTAAGTAAGGAGAAGGAGACTTCTGAAAAGGTCATTGTTCAAAACTCGAGGTATCGCGTCCATGACGCGAATTTGATGTCATATCCGGTAGATTAAAGTGAGGAGAAGGAGGCAACTTAAAATCGCCTTATTTTCCTCATTTGAAACGTCATACATTGTTACATCATAAAAAGACATTGTTACTCGTATATCTACAAATAATAAGCCCTAAATTATGATTTCTTATGATCGTGTAACAATGTATGACGTTTCAGTGCGCAGGCTTTCTTTCTAGGAGGTATTTGTTGGTAGAAGTTGCAGTTTCAAAAATCGTTTCGAAAATAAAAAGGGGGGGGGGGGGGAGGGGGCTCATTTTTGTACCCACCCTGTATATCAAGTTATATTTTTATCTTTTTAACATTTTTTTCTGGATATACAAGGTGATCAAAAATCAGTTCACCCAGTTATGTTTGAATACATTACACTTTCGCTAGTAATGTAGCTTGAAATGGGTGAAATTATTTAAGTTACATGTATTTGGGTATGTATAGACTTATGAAATTTTTTATTTTATTGAGGTTGTGACTGATGATTTTGGGAGATATAAAAGACAAAGCCGGAAATAAAACTTGAATGTTTATAATTCTCAAAATAGTTCCAAAACAAATGATAACTCATCAACATATAGGGCAGTGGGGCGCATGCTTTTCAGGGGAGCAATTTCGTGTTTCACGGGTGCAATAATTCGGAAGACTGTTTGGACCAAATCAATGTCCATTAAGCTTCCTCGTCATGAAAAGGAGTTTACTTTTTATAAAATAATAAGAATTCTAAGGAGGTTACTTTATATCACGGAGGGGGGGGGAGTCAGCATTTTAGGAAAACCATACTTTCAAAATACAAAAAAGGGGGAGAGAAATGTTTCACCTGAAAAACGGATGTCCCCAGTTTAAAACGGATAATAACTTAAGGCAACCCTACTTAAGAATACCCACTTAAGCAGTTACCAAGGATAGATGAAAGGGAGGGTGTATCCATGCCTCCCCCCTCCCCCTCCAAGAAAAAGGTTTGGGAACGAGAAATGTAATTTTTCCATTAAAATAATAATAAAATGTATTGCCATTAAAAGATATCTGCCTTCGCCGTTGTTTTTTTAATCTGAAGTGACTTTTAAAATCGTCTAGTGTGCATTCACTTATCGTCGACTCGATATAATTCATTATTTTCGCTCGTTTCTACGGAGACGCACGCCCATGATTAGGCATGTTCAAATGTAGCAAATGTATGATTTCGATAAAATCTTCCTCCACAGCGCTAAATTTCTATACTTACAACTAGGAATAAGGTTAATTCTTACTAACCTTCTTCTCTGCTTACAAAGTTAAAACAATTTGGTTGATTAGCCACTCAGCGTTCGGATAATACCCAGTGGCTGAGATAAGAACTAAAGAAATGACCTCATATTGTTAATAATCACGCCGTTTATGAAATGCAGGGTGATTATAATATAAGTTCGCCTACTCAGAGCCCTCTAGATTAATCGGTTATTAGATTAATGAACCGATTGTGATGCAAATTGAAATGTAGGCTATTCAGACCATTGGGGAGAGAAATCCGGAAAGAAAAAACATTAGTGCAAATTTTCATCACGAGGTGAAATTATAGCGCTGTGGAATGACAAATGGAGATTTTATTATTATTATTATTATTATTATTATTATTATTATTATTTAGTACAAGCACTCACATAGGAGTAAAAACAATATAAGACTTAGGAATCAACCCAATATACTCACTAACCAAAAGTCATGGCACACCCCTCCAATCAGGTTCCCTGTCTGCAATGAGACAGATCCCGCTGCTTCCATTCTCAGAATGCAGATGCACAGGGCTCCTTGATATCATCAATGAGTTATTGTAAGCAAAACTAGCTCCAGAAATGGCAGCACGCCAAGAACTATCTGCATTTGAACGGGGGATGATTGTTGGTGCCAGACGGATGGGTCCCTCAATATCACATGCAGCCAACACCCTGCAATTTTCCCGCACAACCGTTGCAAGGGTCTATCGAGAGTATACCCAACGAGCGGTTACAACCCATGTCGGACAGCAGACGAGCCGCCTACGCCTCATTGATGTCAGAGGTGTTCGTGGGGTCACCCGGCTTGCAACTGCTGACTGAAGAGCGACATCAGCCCAAATCACCATGCGGTACAACCAGGAACGTCCCACAACTGTGCCCGTGATGACAATTCTTCCTAGCCTGGGCCAACCAACATTAACATTGGATCGCTGAGGACTGGCGAAGAGTTGCCTGGTCCGACGAGTCCCGGTTTCAGCTGTATCGAGCCGATGGTCATGTCCGTGTCTGGCGCAGGCGACACGAAGCTATGGACCCCGCTTGCCAGGTGGGGACCACTGAGGCCGGAGGAGGCTCCATATTGGTCTGGGGTGTTTTCTCATGGCAAACAATGGTCATCTGACATCCACTCTACGTGCTACTTCCTACGTCGATCTACTTGGGGACCACCTGCACCCCTTCAAGAGCTGTTTTTGCCCTGCGGGCGCCGCATCTTCCAGTAAGATAATGCGCCTCCACACAGCTTTTGTGACACAGCAGTGGCTAGACGAACTTCCTACCGACTTCACGACAATGATTTGGCCTCCACGTTCCCCAGATTGCAATCCCATTGAATAATTGTGGGACGTCATCGAACGACCTGTTAGGTCGTCACCAACACAACTGGTAAAGGCAGCATCGTTATGGAGTGCAGTGGAGGCGGCATGGTTTGCAGCACCTGTGAATGTGTTCCGGAGACTGGTAGACTCTCTTCCACGACAGGGGCACAATACGTTACCCCCCGTGCCAGAGAGGCCCCAATCGTTTATTAGGCAGGTGTGCCATGATTTTTGGTGAGTGAGTGTATATGATACGAGGGCGTTTTGAAAAGTAATGCCTCCATGACTGTAACTTTTTTATTTATTAACCGATTTTCAAAATTCTTTTTATATCTGATACTTACATTTGTCCTCTATGTAATGCACTATTCACTTTTCGGCATAGTCCCCATCCCTTTCCACGCACTGTGCCAACGCGTGACTAGTCGGGTGAACCCGTCGGTGAGGAATTCCCGGGTTGTTGTCGACACGAGGATTAAATGGCATCTTTCACCTCGTCGTCAGAACGCAACTCATGTCCCTTAAGGTGCTCTTTCTTCTTTGGGAAGTGGTGAAAGTCGCAAAGTGAAAAGTCTTTCATTTTTGAACTGCAGTTTTTCATCTTTGAACTGAAGGCGCTGCAATGCCTCTGGTGTGTACCGATCGTGTGCGAGCGGTCGTTATCGTGTTGCAGAAGAGGATCCAAAGCTGCCATTCAATCCTTGTGTTGACAACAACCCCGGAATTCCTCTCCGGCGGGTTCACCCGACTAGTCACGCGTTGGGCCACTGCGTGGAAAGGGATGGGGACTAAGTCGAAAAGTGAATGGTGCTTTACGTAGAGGACAAATGTAAGTATCAGATATAAAAAGAATTTTGAAAATTGGTTAATAAATAAAAAAGTTACAGTCATGGAGGCATTACTTTTCAAAATGCCCTCGTAGAAACCAAAGAGGAGCGATCATGGGTCAAAAAAGACAAAATAAAAAGAAAAAAAAAACAGAATAAGAACAAAGTAGGCCAAGAATGGGAAATATAAAACAAAAAGAAAGAAAAACTAATTTTATTTTTCAACTGGTTTTATTGTTTTAAATAAGCAGGCAAGGTTTTTTGTTTGATTACAGCTTATGTTCGTTCTCAATATCGGCCTTATTAGCAGAAAGTTTATTCAAATTAGAAAGTCAACATACTAAGAATAGAATATATTGGTCCATTCATTACATTATGTTTAGTGAAAAGCTTTCACGAAAGAACGCGGAATGTTGGTAAAGTTGTTTTACCAGAATGATAGCAGCAGTCCAGCCACATTGCGAGCATATCGTCGTCTAAAAAGACTGCGAAAAGGGCCCATGTCAGATACTGGGTTGCGAAAAATGATAAAGAAATTTGAATCGACTGGCGATTTGGCTGTCGCACCAGAAAGAAGACGGCGCAAGTTAGCAGACGAAGTTGTTGAGGACGTGGCTGTTGCAGTGGTGAACAGAGCTTCCTCTTCCTAACATTCTGCAACAAGTGCTCGAGCAACAGCACGCGAATTGTCCATCCAATGGGCCACGGTGCGAAAGGTCTTGTGGTCCATCTGCATTGTACCCATACAAGACTCATGTGGCACAACAGCTAAAACTGAAGATCCATCTCAACGCGCTGACTTTGCTTATCGCTTTCTGGCGAGGATAATTGTTGATATTCACTCCAGAAGGAGCGGTGAACACGCACAACTGCCATATATGGGATGACTCTCCCCCCTCCCCTTGTTGTGCATGAAAAGCCATTGCATTCTGCATACGTGACCATATGGTGTGGATTCACCGCTGATTTTATTCTAGGCCCCTTTTTATTTGAGGAAATGACACAATGAGGTCCTGTAAAAATCTTCTGTGATACGTGCACGGTATTGTGAACTTCTTTCACAGCATTTGATGCGAGAACGACAACAAGTGAGGGAACTGATTCATTTCACCTCTTCATATTGGTCGATAAGTGAGGGAACTGCTTCGTGCCAACTTTGGAAATTTTAATTTGCGAATCTGGATCCAATACGTCCATCCAGGACCTGTATGGCCAGAGGCCGACGACTTGGGTCCCTGGACGGACCTGGATTCACGACTGCTCTATGATGGTCGCAGCAGCCGGGGGAGGGGGGGTGAAGATGGTCACCCATCCGGTGATTAGCCGTGCCTGATGTAGCTTAACTTCACTGTTGAAGTCAGTGAAAGCCCACCAGCCCAAATGATCGTGTGATCTCTAGAAATTTTCCAGATGCGTGGCCTCTACGTTCTCCGGATTTGAACTCGTGCGATTTTGGACTCTGGGGATATTTGAAAGATCGAGTCTATCAACAAAGCGTACGGATTATGCCTGAGCTGAAAGCCAGCATTAGACGATATGTCTCAGTTATTCCCTGGGAAACGCTTCATGCAACAACTGATCATTGACGCAGGGGGCGAACATATTGAACCTATGCTGTAATCAAACAAAAGCCTTGTGTGCTTGTTTAAAACAATAAAACTAGTTTAAAATCTCAATTTCTCATTCCACAGCGCCACATTTTCACCTGGTGGTGAAAATTTGCACTAATTTTTTTCTGTCCGGAATTCTTTCTCCCATGGTCTAAATAGCCTACATTTCAATTTGCATCACAATCGGTTCATTAGATTGGGCTCTAGAGGGTTCTGAATAGGCGAGCTTATTTTAATAACCACCCTGTATATGACGTAGACTCATAGAGCTCAGTTTACTAGGAACGTTTTTTTTTTAAATTAATTTTGAAAAATGTATTAAATATTCTGGAATTTAATAAAACAGATTATTTCCGATTGTGAATTGAGTAATTGTGCTAACATAAGAAATGACAACCTTAAAAACAGTATACAATTAAATTCGTTATTTTTTTAAAAAACGGAATTCATAACTTACAAATAAATACTCAATATTATTTTATAATAATTTGTTAGCTCTTGTAGAATTTTCTATTAGCTTATGTTTATAGTTCTTCATAAATCTTCCCTTGGTTGGTTTATCCTACGTTTTACTTGCTTGTCAGTTCCCAAAATTTTATTTTGGTTTGATACCGCTTTGCTAGATTATTTTTATTTAATACCTGTAACGTTAGATTTATTTTAAAATCTTCTTCTTGGCAGAATCACAGACTGTGTAACTCTAACAATGGTAGAATTTTAAACAATAACGAAAATTCATCCAATCACAATTGGTACTTCTTGTATGCCTCACTGGTGCGCTGCAGGACATTTAAT
>JAHWFO010059474.1:0-11805 GCA_023313115.1 Rhysida immarginata
AAAAAAAAAAACTACTTTTAATTATTTGAAATGACATTATTTAAGCTGATAAACTCCCGTTTCTGAAGGTAATATGTTGATATATACAGTTAAAATTTTGTGAAGATATCGTTTCCGATCAAAATAATTTTGTGAAGATACTGTTTCCACTTAAACTAATTTTGTGAAGGTACCCTTAAACGGTATCAAATTGACCCTAGATAGATCCCTGGTAGTGAACTTGTATTATATAAGTCAAAATTTTTGGGCAGTTTCTATATTATTTTTATATTATTTTCTTTAATACCAAAATATTACGGTAAACCTTTCAGTGATGGAAATCGCCTTCCGAAATTTCGTGTCATTTTTAGCAATTTTAGGGCCGATTAAAGATAACAGAAATTCGAAATCTTAAATCACCCAACAGATTCATGCCACAAATGCCTTCCTAGTAGTACATAGTTTACTAATCCACCATGTTGAGGTTTCCTTTTTATTTTATTTTTTTTTCATAAGCTCATGATAGAAAAAAAACTGTAGTTAGATATGGATTTAGCACAAAATAAGCATAAGAATCAGCACTTAACGTTAAAGAAATTTTTAAAAAGTTATTTTTATTGGTCTATGTAATTCACACTGAAATAGATATTTTTTATCCCATAAACTGCAATGGATTTGAACATTCGATAGATTAATTGTATAAAGGTCATTGTGTAGGATCCAAACGAGAGACTGAACATTATGGGAGAACTTGCAAATTCACGCCCCCTCCCCCCTTTGGAGGGGGAGACCAAAGAAAGGGGTTCCTCCTGATAGTTGCGTTTCCACGAGTTTCCTCATTTCCTCAAGTAACGAAGCAGGTGTGTACGCACACGCGTTTGCAGCGTTGCATTACAGGAAATAGTGTAACACAATGGGCATTTGCAACTAGTTTGTTCTAGGCTTAAGGAGGGGTCAAGGGTCAACACCATCTGTATCTCCTCTTATATAAGGAAGTGCTGCAAGGGTCAGGGAGGCTTATTCATTCCCTTCTCTGCCGTATAGGTTTCATCACAGCAGCTCCCGTTATGAACTTACAATGAACTGAATTGTTATACACCGCCTAACAGTGGTTTGAGTCTACGGACCATATATTCATGTCACATATTCTGTAACATATAATATATCCATTTAATATATAATAAAAATATGGTAGCAGAGCGTGGTTCCAAGGATCAGCAAGGTGGTTAAGAATTTGCAGCATGATCACAGACTTACGCAGACTTTGAACTGATTTCGACAGCCGGACAAAGAAAACGGAAGAGAACATGGCGACTTCCAACTATGGGTCTTCAAGACAACTGGAGATGCTTCCAGGGGACAACTACCCAACATGGGCATTCAAGGTAGGAGTTGTATTTAAAGCCCGGGGATTATATAAAACTGTAATGAGGGAGAGGAACCACCAATTGTTGAAGGGGATGCCGACGCAATGCAAAAACGTACCTTATGGGAAACCAAAAACTATGAGGCTCTAGAAATAATTGTTTTATCACTCTCTCTATCTCAAGCGTCCTTATTTATAAGGGAATATAGTGCGAAAAGGTTATGGAAAAGGTTAGAAGAAAAATATGCAGGAAACCAAGAAGATAGAAAAATTAAGCTAGCCTTAGAGTTAAGAAATATAAAAATGAAAGATAATGAAAGTAGGAGAAGTTACGTTGATAGAGCCGTAGCAATGACTGAATCATGCACGACGTTGGTTGAAGACATAACTGATAGAGAATTGAGCCATATTTTAATAAACGGGTTGAGTCATAAGCTGGTTTTACATTAGGTTGCTTTATTAGCGGGAAAGGCTACCCGGGCTGCGCTAGCTTTGCTAGAGCCTGCCGTAGCCGCTTAACTGTTTACATTAAAACCATCTTCCCCGAGAAAGTTTTCTCGAGTACGTAACGAAGGCAGATTTATTTTAATCGTCATTCCTATTCCGTTGTAACAAACATGGAAGCCAACATGTCAGTAACAATAACACAAACTCGAAAAATGAATTTCACCTTTATTCTTTTTACATACACCATTGCTTCGTTGCCCGGCTTATCTTCCGCCATTTTTTTCTTATGTTTCAATCACTTCAACGGAGATGAGCCTCGTTTTCGCGAAGCAAGCCACACCACCCGGGAAAGCCAGCTCTGGAAAGTTAGCATGCTCATCTTACCCGCGCACGGCCTCGTTTGTGAATACTGTAAACAACTTTCACGGGTATGGCTCGTCACTTTCCTGGGAAAGATTGCTAGTGTAAAACAGCTATAGATACAGCCATGTGGGAGCCGCATTAAGGGGTTGCAGAGGCCTCAGTATAGCGGAATTAACACAGTGCCTTGAAGAAGAGGAGTCAATCCTAGAAGGGGTCAAAAATAGAAATGATGAAAGCGCTTATTACAGCTAATGAATTTAGAGAAAGAAAACTGGAAAATAGTGTTACATCTGCAAAAGGGTGGGCCACTTAGCCAAAAATTGCTATTATCGCCATGAAACGGTCCACAAAAATGAAGGAAAAGGCAGAGGCCGCCATGAACAACGGGAAAAAGGAAGAAAACGGCACAGCGACAAGAATCAGGCAAACGTGGCATCTAACTATAAACATTCAGCCTTAGGCGTGGGGGCGTTATATGTAAGTAAAGAAAAACCTAAAAAAAGAGGTAAACTGAATGCGGGATGCTTGTGAGTTAGGGAGTTTAGACTCTGGGTGCACCACTCATATGACATATAATGAAGAGTGAATTTCAAATTGGCAGCCTGATAACGGCATCGTCAATATTGCTGAGGAAGGAAGAGAAATCCACGTTGAAGGGAAAGGAGATGTAGAATTTGTCACTACAACAAGCAACGGAGCCACACATCAGTTAACAATTGAGTATGTTAAATGCGTACCCAAATTGAGAGCCAACTTGTTATCCGTTAGAGAAATAATGAAGAAGGGAAATAGAGTAGTTTTTCAAATGGTAAAGCTCAGATAATTAATGAAAGAAGGGGGATCGTAATAGCGGAAGCCTGAGAAAGAAAGAAAATGTTTGTAATGAGGGGCATAGCGAAGCCACAACAAGAACAGAGATTCGACTTCGACGTGCATGAATGCAAATACAAATAAAATAAGCAAACAAATGTGGCATCACAGATTAGGTTATATTTGTGAGAGCTATCTACATAAAATGAATAAAGATAGCATGATACAGGAACTCAATTATGAAAATGAAAGATTGGAATTCTGAGAAGCATGTGTTTCGGGGAAATTGTCCCAAGAAAAGTTCATTAGTTTAAGGTATGAACCAGCCAATGAGATCCTACAGTTCATTTACATGGACATATGTGGTCCAATGCAATTCAATAGGAGGGGCTAGATATATGTACGTACCGTATATCTTCTAATAGAAGCCTAGTCTCCAATTGTCGCCGGTCTCTAATAAACGCCGGGTTTGAAAATTAAGATTGCTAAAAAAACGCTGGTCTCTAATAAACGCCAGGGATTCTTTTACACTCGGCTGTTCACGGGCTTGAGGGGAGTCCAGCACATTGCTTTGAGTTATGATATCATAATCACTCTGCTGTTCAGCCCTTAGTTCTCAAGGCATCCTGTTCGTAAGGAATGTTTAATGCGCACTACTGTACCAAATTCTGTTTAAAAACAAGCATGCCTCCAAAGCGGTTAAAATAAACGCTGGTCTCTAATAAATGCCCGGTTAGTATTTCAGTTGAAAATGTAAACGCCGGGGGCTACTATTGGAAGATATACGGTAATTGTAGACTCGTACTCTAGACGTATTTTTACATACTTCTTAAAATCTAAGAATGAGGCATTCGATACATTTATCGAATTTAAAAATTATGTTGAGAAATAGATGGGTAAGCAAATAAGAGCAGTCAGAAGTGACAACGGAATTGAGTTCTTAAATGCAAATTTTGAAAATTTGAAAAATGGCATTAAACATCAAAAAACGGTTCCGGGGATGCCTCAAAGTAATGGGGTCCCAGAACAAGCAAACCGTACAATACTTGACAAACCGTGAGCTATGTTCATCCATTGTCGATTGCCTACAGAGTTTTGGGCAGAAGCAGCATCAACTGCAACATACTTACATAATGAGTCCAGTTAAAAACTGAGGAGAATTAACTCCGATAGAAAAATGGTCAAAGAGAAAGCCTACTGCCAAGCACTTAAGAACATTTGGATGCACAGCTTATTATTTCGTCAAGAAAGGAGAAAGAAACAACTTAGATCCCAAAGCTAAAAAAGGAATATTTGTCGGATGTTCCCGGACGAGAAGGGCATATAGAATTTTTATCCCAGGAACGAACCGAATTAGAGAAGTCAGAACAATAAAGGTTGATGAATCTCAATTAGGTTTTGCCTTATTGAATAGCCAAAATTTTGGAAATAATTCTAGTAGTGATATGTCCATTTACATGAATGTAGACAACCAAAACAGAACAATACTAGATCAGGAAAGTATAGACGGGTGAAATCAAAAACCGCAGCTCTGACAACTCACAGATAGAGCAAGAATCAATAATAACTAGAAACAATATTGATGGGATGGAGGAACGAAGAAATGATCACTCCAATGAGTTAGAAATAAACGTGCAGCATAACGCCCGCGGAAGGAAAAGAGGACAGGATAATCAGTTAATAGTTGCTAGGCATAAAACAAGGGTAATGGAAGATGAAGAAAGGTTGCGAAATTTAAATGAGACGCTCTCAGAGATTAATAGAAAGAGCAAGCACACATAACAATCGGCCAACCGATAAACTACAAATATGTAGAAAACTTGCCATTTAGAGTGGAGTGGCACAAAGCAATGGCTGAAGAAATAGTCATTAAAACTTCACCAGGTGTGGGATTTAGTAGAATTACCAAGATTATAAAATCAAAATGGGTCTTCACAGTGAAAGAAAATCCCGATGGGACGGTGGATAAGAAGAAAAGCACAACTAGAAGCCATGGGGTATAATCAAATTAACTACCAAGAAAGATTTGCCCCAGTTATGAAATTAGTCATTTAGGACACTTTTAGCAATAGCAATGAAAAGGGAATTCGAAGTACAATTTTATGACATTAAAACAGCTTACCTGCACGGGGAATTAGAGGAAACAGTATATATGACACAACCTGAAGGTTTTGAGCAGGGGGGGGGGGAAACGTAGTATGTAAACTTAAAAGGGGATTTACGGATTACCGCAATCGGGGATATGTTGGTATCAGAAATTGACCGAGACGTTAACACAGTTAGGCCTTATTCAATTACAGAGCGATCCTTGCGTTTACATGAGTAACAAGAAAGATAAATTATATTTGGGGGTGTACGTTGATGACGTGCGTCTTTGGCAAACCGGAGACAATAGCAAAGTGGATAACAAAATTAGAAAAGAATTTTGAAATAAAGAGGAGTACAAAAATGATATACTTTTGGGGATACAGGTTAATAGATTGGGCAATAAAGTACATCTCCACCAAGAATCCTATGTTGCAAAAATCCTTGAACGTTTCAGCATGCAGAGTTGCAATCCTACAAAGACTCCAGGCGACGTCAACCAACGCCTCGACACGTTTGAAGAATCACCGAGAGTGCCAAAAGAAAATTATATGGAGATCAACGATATGAAATGAGTAGATCGCTTATGTGGCTGCCATCTTTAGGGCAAATTGAAGGTGGCGAAAAGTGGAACTAATCTCTATTGTTAGTGTAGGCGCCATTACCGTGGTTGGCAGAATAACATCGCCAGCCAAAGCGCCATTACTATATATTTGCTTTGTCGCCAGCTGAGAAAGCACCAGAACATCGTGCTTGTAGCCTGAAATTTCTTAAGCGACCTCTCCCAAACGTAGATGCTTTTTAATAAATGCAGTATATAATTTCATAAATACCTCTAAACAATCATTCTGGTATCACTGAAACGACGGTAACATGGTTGAATATCGACATCTTGTATATATCAATAACCACGATATAAAAGGCGACCAGGATTTTTACATGAGAAAAACATTTTTAGACTCAGAAAGATAAAAACACACCTGTGAAAGGTCAGTGGTGAACCTTTAATATATCTATTACTACAATTTAAAGCTGGAAAAGAAATCTTCAATGAGTTTTACTGTTTGTCTACACAAACTTCAAACGTAAACAAACTGTGAAGGCCATTTTTTGCCAACCAAAGCAATGGCCGACAGGCTTTCAAATGGGGACGCGTTGGTGACGCTGAAAGCAGCTCATGAGCGATCTACTCATTTCATATCGTTGGAGATGCGGGGATGCTTAATGCATCTGGCTGTATGCACTAGACCAGACATTGCATTCAGTGATCCTAGAATGATACACTTAACAGCCCTTAAACGAGTGTATCGTTACTATAAGGCACTGCTAAATTAGGGCTACTGTACGAGAACAAGGAAGGGAAATTGAATATACCGTATTTTTTCGAACATAGGCTGCGGCTCTAAACCCAAAAAAATCGAAAATTTTAGGAGTGCGGCCAAAAGTGAGTACGGCCTAAAAAATTTTTTTTTTTTGGAAATAACGAATTATCGATAATTGTGTACATTTCAAAAAGATCGAAATATTTCGTTTTAGCGTCCCATAGCATTTTAAATAGTAATTTAGCTAGTAATTTTATTATTTATAGAGCCATCTTCATTACTATTATATATTTAATGAAACTTTTATAAATTTATTAATTAAATGTGTAAATAATTAAAGTAATCTCATTTTAATGAACGAGCGCAACTCCTTATTTCTTCGGTAGCGGCCATGGCTCTATCAATGCACTCACTGCTGAGTGCTGTCCAATAGCGATAGAGAGCATTCTATGACATAATAACATCTTCAACTAATCGTAACCACCGAGTACAGTGAAGTCACGGCCAGCAAATCGCCGACATTAACTTTTTAACACTTGATTTTCTTAATAATTTATGATTGAAAAATTATGTGACTGGTTAATTATTGTTCCGAGATGTTAGAATATTAATTTCAATGTTAGAAAATGATTGAACAAAGACTCATTAATTTAAAACCATCAATTCAAAGGCCATCGCGTTTTTATCTACAGCAGGGAAGTCTGATAAAACCATCAATTTTTTTTTTTAAGGTAAAATGATCTGCAATTTACTTTTTCAAAAAGTGTAACAAAATTTTCTTATAAAAAAAGATAATAAGCAAATTTAAAAGAAAATGGGTACGATACACGAACGTATTGGCGATCAATCCAAAATCATTACGTGAACGACGCTACTCGTCTACAGCGAAAGCGGCAGTTACTTTGGGAGGGAGGGTCGAAAAAAAGAAGTTAATTCGACTTATTATAGTGAAATCATTTTCATGGTAGGGTACCTCATTTTGTCAAAATCATTTTCGTCATATACAGTTGGACTCAAAATCGTTTTGTTGATAGATTTACTTCGTTACTCGACGCACTTAATTTTTTTTTTTACACAATTATTCTTAACGTTTTTTGTTGGGTTTTTATTAATGAAAAGTTAATCTTTAAAAAAAAAATTGTGGAGTTTTCTCGCAATTAATGCGGCATTTCATCCACACACTTATGAATTCGTCATAATAACGAGGATTTTAAAACTATCTAGAATACCGTAAGTAAAGAAATAAACCCATTTAATTTTGCCAATATTTCTTAAAATTTCACTGCTAAAGAAGACTGTATTTAAGCGCGTCGAGTTACGAAATAAATCTATCAACAAAACGATCCTGAGTCAAACTGTATGTGACGAAAAGTGATTTTGACAAAATGAGGTACTCTACCATGAAAATGATTTCACTATAAATAGGATAAATAAAGTCGAATTAATTTCTTTTTCGACCCTCCTTCCCAAAGTAACTGCCGCTTTCGCTGTAGATGAATAGCGTCATTCACGTAATGATTTTGGATTGATCGCCAATACATCCGTATATCGTACCCATTTTCTTTTAAATTTGCTTATCTTTTTTATAAGAAAATTTTGTTACACTTTTTGAACGAGTAAATCGCAGATATATATATATATTTTTTTTTCTTTTTCTTTATTTTTTTTTCTTTTTAGGTAAAACTAGCAGAGGACCCGGCGTTGCCCGGGATAATTATGCTTGTAGGTAAACAGAACAACCTCTAAAAGCTAAATTAAACCTCCAAATTGGTTAAATAATAACTCTATCACTACAATATAGAGCGAAGGGACTATCCATTCTAAGAAAAATCCGAAAGACAGGAATTTACCTCTTCACTAAAAAAATGCATTCTAGGTGATATACCGGGACTTGATTTACCGAAAAAAATTTTTTTAAAGGCTCACAATGGATGGACCTCTCCAAGGATGCCTTCCAGTCTAAATAATTTTTTGCTCACGTAATCTTACTTTAGATGTACACTTGATGATGTTGCAATTCCCGATGTCTCGAAGCAAAACTTGGCCATTCATCACTGTGTAGTCTAGCGGTCGCCGATTCTTCTATTTACTTGCTTACCGTTTGCTCAATACAGCACGGAGCTAAAGGAGTGCTTCCTCTTTCGTCTTTCACTCTTTCTCAATAGTCTGCTAACTCATTATATCCAGTTACTGATCATTTTTAAAGATTTTTAAGAAATTGTTAAGTACTAAGAATTCTCTTTTCTAAGAAAAGCCTGAATGACAGGAATTCTATGCATTGAATTCTATATTGCACAAACTTTGCCTTGCATTGTTGGTCATGAGACATATATTGTTGATCATTGCATAGTGTTGGTGCATTGCGTATTGACACCATTGTTGATACCTATTATTGCACAAACTTTTATTTGCATTATTGGTCATGAGATATATGTTGTTGGTCCGTGCAGAGTCTTTGTGAATTGCGTGTTGATACTTATTGTTGCAAAAACTTTGTCTTGCATTGTTGGTCATGAGATATTTCTCATTAATATGCCCTGCCATAACAATGAATATCGATTTTTTTATCAATAATTATTATTTTTTCTAAATCTGAGGTAGACAGTGACCTTCCTCATTCTATGAAGGTCATGTATGCGAAATTTTATCAAGATCGGAATAAAACTATAGATTTGTATAAAAAACAAACAAACAACCAAACATCCAACCAAAACAAACATATATATAAAGAAGATTATCAGACTTCCCTGCTGTAGATAAAAACGCGTTGGCCTTTGAATTGATGGTTTTAAATTAATGATTCTTTGTTCAATCTTTTTCTAACATTGAAATTAATATTCTAATACCTCGAAACAATAATTAACCAGGCACATAATTTTTCATCCATAAATTATTAAGAAAATCAAGTGTCAAAAAGTTAATGTCGGCGATTTGCTGGCCCTGACTTCACTGTACTCGGCGGTTACGATTAGTTGAAGATGTTTTGATGTCATAGAATGCTCTCTATCGCTATTGGACAGCACCCAGCAGTGAATGCGTTGATAGAACCATGGCCGCTGCCGAAGAAATAAGGAGTTGTGCTCGTTCATTAAAATGAGATTACTTTAATTATTTACACATTTAATTAATAAATTTATAAAAGTTTCATTAAATATATAAAAGTAATGAAGAAGGCTGTATAAATAAAAAAATTTACTAGCTAAATTACTATTTAAAATTACTATGGGATGCTAAAACGAAGTATTTCGATCATTTTAGGCTAAGTTTTTTTTTTTTTTGCGGCCTAATGTGAATCGCGGCCTATAAAGTTATTTTTTCCTTCCACCGTCAAATTGCGGCTGCGGCCTAAAGTGAATGCGGCTAATATTCAAAAAAATATGGTAACCATCGATGCCAATTGGTGCACAACACATGATGCGAAATCGTTCTCTGGCTATGCGATAAAAATCGGAACTTCACTTATTGGGTGGAAGAGCAGAAAGCAAGTTTTGGTTGCTCTTTCAACTTGTGAATCAGAGCTTATTGCAATACGTGAAGGTACGAGAGAACTGATGTTGGTAAATAGCCTACTCACTGAACTACAGCTCGACAATTATTGCTCAAGACCACTACAATTGAGAACTGACAGTCAAGCAGCTATACAGTGGATTATAGGGACTGCCCCACATATCATAATGAAACTCATCAATCGGAAATACTACTTTGTTAAGGATGAGTTGAAAAAGGGGCACATTAACATAACCCACGACTGTTCCAAGGATATAGAGGCAGATATCCTAACAAAGCATCCTGGAGAATCTGCCACCGACCGATGCCGCCAAAGGCTAAGCATGTGTTTACTACAAGACAAGAAAGGATCCAACAATCGTCATGTGCGCCCAAAGGAGGGAATTTGTTGGAATATGCGTGCTCATGATGACAGACAACACGACAACTGACTTCACCGCCCACCCGGATATAGGTCATCGTTCTAAGAAGACAGAGGGGTCAAGGGTCAACACCCTCTGTATCTCCTCTTGTATAAGGAAGTGCTGCAAGGGTCAGGGAGGCTCTTATTCATTCCCTTCTCTGCCTCCATGCCGTATGGGTTTCATCACAGCAGCTCCCGTTATGAACTTATAATGAACTGAACTGTTATACACCGCCTAACAGCGGTTTGAGTCTACAGACCATATATTCATATCACATATTCTGTAACATATAATGTATCCATTTAATATATAATAAAACATTTTCTGGTCTTCTTTAACAAAATGCCTGCGTCCTTCATTTTTTTATTTTAAATTTTAGTTAATTCTTTACAGTAAATCAAGGAAGTTATACAGGTATTGGACATTGAAACTGAAACACCTTCGCAAATAGCACTGGTTACCCCCAGGGCTGAATAGAACCTTCTGCTAGGTAATTAATCGTATGCATATCAATGAATCACGTGTCAGAGGTCTTGGTAGTCACTCCAGTAGAAAAGTTCGATAGTAAGCTTCAAATTGTCTGTGCAAAGTGCTATAATGGGAGACATATCCGACTTCAAAAGAGGGCAGATTGTTGGGGCGCGTCTAGCAGGTGCATCTATGTCCAAAACTGCCACACTTTGTGATGTCTCACGTGCTACAGTATCCAGGGTGATGTGTGCATATGAACAGGAAGGACGAACCACGTCCAGGAGGAGCAACTGCAGGGGAAAACGGAAGTTGTCGGAAAGAGACGTCAGGACATTGACCAGGATTGTTGCACGAAAGCGGAAAACCACCGCAGCAGAAATCACCGCAGAAATGAATACACACCTCCAGGAACCTGTGTGCACGAAGACAATCCATCGTTACCTGCATAAATCCAACATCCATGGCAGGGTTGCTATACCAAAGCCTTTCATCAGTAGTACAAATGCCTCCAAGCGGGTTCAGTGGTGCCGGACGCATAAAACCTGGACGTTGGATGACCTCAAACGCGTCATATTCTCGGATGAGTCCAGCTACACTGTCTTCCAAACAACAGGGACGGTATTCGTCTGGAGGAGCCTCTCTGATGCCTACAACCCAGACTGCTTGGCACCCACAGTCAAACACGGAGGTGGATCAGTAATGGTCTGGGGTGCAAACTGTGCAGGACCTCTACCGATCCTTCCCAAGATGTGTTGCTGCTGTGCTGGCTGCCCACGGTGCCCCAACACCTTATTAAATAAAGATTTTGGATTTCTACCAGGTGTTTCAGTTTCAATGTCCAATACCTGTATATTTATATAGATTGATCATTCATGAAAATTCCAGATGAGCAGTTGCTAAGATCTTTCTCTCTGGAGAATAATTTATTGACAAAAATATAAATAATACCACTTAACTGTTTATAAGATCAAATAATAATTTGTTTTAATATTTAAATACAGCATTTTTTCCATTTTATTTGTAATATAGTAATTTCTGTAATAATGATGAT
>JAHWFO010059478.1:0-25105 GCA_023313115.1 Rhysida immarginata
TGGGATTTGGTCGGCCCTCTCGTTTAATCCTCCCAAATTTTGTGACAACCAGTAGTTGACAGTGTACCAGTCAGTTGACGATTCACGATTTAAAGGCTTTTAATAAAATAACAAGGCAAGAAAAGGGACTGGTGTTGCCACCTCGTATTAAACGATGTATTAGGCTTCCCAGAATAGCAAAAAACCAAGAACTTTGCTCTCTATTATGGCCGCAAACACATGATGAATGTTCAATGCCTTCCCGAGTCGAAAAAACCTTGTAATGAACTACTACGCGAGAGTTTGATTACTTGAATTTATTTCATGAATGTTATGCAATATTCGTTATTAATTTTACGTGAACCTTTTTGTGTGGTCAGTGGACAATACTTCTAGTCATAACAGAATTTCACATGACTAATGTGTTAACTGTTTTAATCCACCGTCAACTACTAGAACCCAGATATGTAGTGTCACTAGTAATTGACATAATCTGTCAATTATTGATAATTTCTGTGTTTAAAAAAGAAACGAACAAAATATACTAATGTTATGTAGAATGTAGGGTAATAATAAAGGAAACATGATGGTTTTAAGTACAACTTCTTAATTTCTAGTAATTGACCTACCTGTGTCAATTAAAGGAACTTGACTGTCAATTTCTAGATCATCCACTTTAACATAAATCTTCTAGGCCCTATTCACCGAATCTTTTTTGTTGGTCCTGAATCTTATCACAGAGACGATCAAAAGATAGCCCAGAACAAGTTATCTTCCAAGAAGAAAATTACTACTGGTTTTCTCTTTACTACGATAAGAATAGGATGAATTGGATGAATTTTGCAAGTGGGAGAACAAACGTTAAAAATCAAGTATTTTTCTGAACAATTTGTTGGCCAATATCTGATGATATTGAACTACTGGAAAACACCTTCATTTTGTATGGTCCTTGTATTCTACATGGGAGTGGACTGATTTTATTTATTATTTCAAAAGAAAAAAAGATAAATGATCTATACGACCAACTTAAGTTTTAAAGAGCACAATTTTATTTAATGTTAAATACTTTACACATTCTTAAAAATGCTTGATTTCAACAGCTACTTTTGAATGTTGTCAATTTTTTTTGTAAAAATATATAATAAAATGTGCAATTAAAATATTGTCAATTACTGGTGAAACTGCCTGTTAATTTCTGGTGCATTAACTGTCAATTACTGGTGATTTATGCATTAGTTAGGAAAAAATCTAATAACTTAATGGGTTTTAAAGATATAATAATTGTTTAGAGATTGGCATATTCTGCATTATATTTACAATTTAATGGTATAAATAGAAAATTTTCAAAATGCAATTTGATTTACGTACACAATTTCGTTTCACAGTAATGTCTTAACTGTCAATTACTGGTACATCTACCCTACTTTCAATCAGTATAATATCTTAAGCAGACTCCGATTCATCATCGCTAAAAAGCTGGTTATCCGAACCGCTACACGTAAATTGACATCTTAGGCCAAGTTCCTTAGTGTAGCGGGCTTAAGATGTCCGGATAACGAACGTTTAAGCTACGGATAAATCGGTATTTGCATAAGAAATTATATTGAAGGTATATGGAGCTAGTGCGTTAACATTTTGTTAAGTTTTATTTTCCGTAAGTATTAACGAATCCTCAATCAGTATGAGCCTTGGTATACTAAAGTACACTTATACCAATAGCATTTATACTCTTCCCACCCCGAGAGCAAAATTTCGATTGTACATTTGTTTAATTAATCCTCCCGAGGAAGGTAGCGGAAGCCCTGAGATCATCTATATTTACCCGTTTATTTCACGTTTTAACCCCCTCTCAATTTTTTATTTTATTTTAATTGATTGTAATCCAATACGTCCATTCAGGGCCTATATGGCTGGAGGCCGACGAGTTGGGTCCCTGGATCGACCTGGATTAACGACAGCTGTAAGATGGTCGCAGCAGCCGGGGAGGGAGGGGGGTGAAGATCGTATCTCACTGATGGTCGCCCATCCAGTGACTAGCGGTGCCTGATGTTGATTAACTTCCCTGAAGTTGTATGTTCAGTGGAAGCCCGCCAGGCCACGGCCTCCCAAAATGGGATTTCTATATCGCTTGAGACTTAAACCCCATACTCACATTCTTCCACATCAAATTTCTTTTGCATTTAGACATTGAATCAAATCTCATTTCACATGTGGCGGGTATTTTCAGTTTTCTTGTTCATTTTTAAAGCGTATTGTGACGTTCCAGAGAGTTTAGTAAAAGTCCTATTAATGAAAGCATAAGAGTTCTAAAGTTTGCATAATAGATTTAATTTAAAATTTTCACACTACAATAAAGTATTATAATATCAGATATTCACTACAAAGAAAGAGGACTCAACACGTGGTAAATTTAAGATTATAGATCAATAGCCTTCCCAAATTGTAAATTTACAGATCATCTTCATCGTTCCTTCAAGTAAATTTCGCCTTTAACTATGATAAATTGGTTGCTCAAGAGTTTAAATTAATTATACTCGAATTGGTAGGATTTTAACACCTCTGACAATATTGCTGACTCAATTAACAATTCCACAGACTTTATTAAATAGATCTGTTTTTTCACAGTACATAATGTTTAAATTCTCTTATATCTTGATGGTCTTAAAGATTAAAATTGTTTGACAGTTTCCATGTACGACACCAACAATTATTTACACTCCAAAGAAAGCCAATGGTTGGAACAGCGTAGGAGATATCTACGAGATCACTAACATTACAGTTCCATTATTTATCGTGTGGCTTTTCTGCCTCTCCTCTGGCTGTGGTTTCCTTCATATTCTCAGACGCTTGCATAACTAGTGAACCATCCCCAACTAGTACAAGGGAATTTTCATCATATACAGCTATTTCATTAGGAAACTGGCTCTCCTTTGTACGACTTGTCTGCAGCTTAATTCCCTTCCCCGACCCAAGAGTAATGTCTTCCTTTTTTTTTTTAAATTCCCATTTTTTCTGGAGACATCTCTCCTATTACACTGTACAACATAAAAAATGTCCGTTAGATGAAAATACGTGTTTCTTGTATATTTTTGGCTGAAAATAACGAATCTGTAATCTATATATTAAAACTCTTGCGTGTATTTATTTATTTATCTGTAATTCTATCTCCTCCTAGAAGGTTTGAGCTAGCGACTTGAAATTTTCACGGCAGGCTTATCAATAAAGGACCTGCTCTATCGTCAAAAATCAGTTCCCTACGACCCCCCTCCCCCTTCCCCACTTTCTGGGGTTTTCATTTAAAATTATCTGCTTTTGCTTTGTAATTCCCCTCAACAGATGGTGCGGGCGGGCGAAGCCGCGGGTAACAACTAGTTACGCTGTAAAATAATGTGGGGGTAAGAATAATTTTCAATTTAATTTAATTCTCCCAAATAAAATTTCAATAAATTTTGAAAAACCCCACATTTAAAAATGAGAATAAAAATTAAAAAATAATAAAATATTTAATTTAAAAATCTAATGCTGAAATGATTTCCATATTTACAATTCTATAAGAAATTTTCCTATTTACAATTCTATGAAATTTTATATATAATCTCCCTATAATTTACAAACAATTCCTTATTGATTTAAAATTAAACCCAATTTACTTAGCTGCAAATAAAAACTTTCATTTAGGAGTAGTTCATTTCAAAAAGGTTGTAGGAATTATCAGATTCAACTCGTTGTTACAACAGCGAGAACGTTCTATATTGCAGGTCAAAAGAGGGATTATTTTAGCCACAAAGGCATTCCCTCGATGGAAAAACGATGCTTTTAAAAATGGAAATCATCCGCAATTCAAAGGACTGAATACCACATAATTTCAAATTTAAAATTTTGAGATGCGAGCCGAAAAACAATTTGAGACCAAAAAGACTTAAAACTTGGAAATTAATTCACATACATTTTATAAAATGATTTCATGAAATACTTTTAAATTTTGAAACAAACCCGAAAGAAGAACCAATAATCTTATATGATTATTTAAAATTCTGTACAATTATTACCATTAACTTAAACGTTTTCAAGTTCCGGCACTCATCATCAGAAGTACAAGGGAGAAATGATACAATAAAATGAGAAATAAAAATACTAAAAGTTAATAAAATACAAGACATGGTAAGGGGAAATTTTAATCACATGATCATCCATTTGTTGTCTAAGTCATGTGATGCCGTCGCCAGAGTATGCTTGGCTTTATTGATAAGCTTCTTTTATCAATCTTTTCTTTAATTCTTTCTCTTTGGCCAAAATCCTAATTCCTCTCCATTTCATTTTATGACCTGTAGCAGAGCAATGTCTGACGACAGCATTTTCTACAAGGTGATTCAGTCAATTTCTGACCCATTTCAGTACTATGATTTATTGACCCATTAATGTTTACAAACTTAGCATTTCAGTATGATATTTTAGGCAGTTCGGAGTTTTTATTCCCGTAGAAAATTCTTAATGATATGCTCAATGTGGCCACCACGAACGTTTTGAAGTGCTCGCAGCCGAATGGTGACGTTGTTCATAACTCTATCCAGGGTTTCTGCTTCCACAAGGGTGCAGCAGTCGACGATGCTTTGTCGCAGCTGGTCTAGGGTTCTTGGTGCTGTAGTGAACACACTGTCTTTAAGGAACCCCCAGAGATAAAAATCACATGGGTTTAGGTCAGGACTCGTAGGGGGCCAAAGAAAGCCACCCCCGAATCGATCTGGAAACCTGTTTGAAATGGATCTTATACGGGAACAGGTGTAAATCCTTTCTCAAAATTCGTCACGTCGTGGTATACGACAGCCCTTCTTCAATGGATAGGCGGCGAACAGATTTTTTGGTAGGGGAATCGACCAACTTTGTGCGAACATTTTCGACAACTTCGGCCGTTCGAACACGAGCTTCGCTCCCGCCTTTTTTCTTGCCTTTAACACATTCAGTGGCACGAAATTGTTTGACAAAATCCATGATTGCTTGCCTGCCTGGTGCGTCTCGACACTTATACTCCTTCCGGAACTTTCTTTGCACGGTTACAGGTGATTTTGTCTCGAAATACCATTCGACAACCTGCATTTCTGCTCTGTTGATGAAGCGGGCGCCATTTTTCAACAATACGATTTTCATGCAGCGCCGTTGCAACAATACAAACTCCAACTATTTAGAAATTCGATATGGCGCTCATATTCTTTCAATTGTTTATTGCTAATGCACGTCATTGGAGTGAAATGGTCAGAAATTGACTGAATCACCCTGTACATAATTCAATCGAATTGTTCTCTCATGTTACTCCAAACGGGACATGAGAGGGCGCCCTGCTTGTCCTACATAATTAACTTCACATTCTTCACATGGTATTTCATAGACCACATTAGTTGTATCGACTAATTTTCGAAAATTTTGATCTTTATATAATTCTTTCAGTTCCCTGTATCCTCCACCATCCAAAGATCTATTTTCCTTATTACATTGATGCATATCAATAATTCTTTTTTTAATTGTGTTATTAATCTTTGGAACTAATTGAATATTCTTTCCTACAAAACGTTTTTTGATTCTTTTAAACATAGAATCATATGCTATTGAAACTCTTTTTTTTAACATTAAGTAATTGCTGATAGTTTTTTTGTTTCCTTTGAAAACATGCGATTAGAACTCTGTCAATTACCTTTGAAGGTTATTTATTAAATTTCATTTTTTAAATTAACTTTCTAATGTATCCAAAAAGGAAAATAGGAGAGCAAAGCTTCTTAGCTCTTTCAATAAAGTTGGTTATTGTATTAATTTTATAGGTAATAGGAATCTTTGAATGGTAGTGGGGAAGATTATTTCCTTGTGTCTCTTTTTCAAAAATGTCAAATAAAAACCATCATAATATCTAAAAATAGACAAATCTAGAAAATTTATCATCTCATTTTTCATGATATTGACTTAAATTCGAAATCTGAGTTCAGGGATGCATAAGCGACTAAATTATTAAGATCATCTAAATCTGTAATTATCAGAATGTCATCAACATAACTTAACCAGCATTTAATATTCAAAGAAAAGGGTGAATTGTTAATTATTTCCTTTTCCCAATTGTTTAAGAAAATATCTGGGGACAGTGGGCTGCCCATTGGCAAGCCATTATATTGTCTGCACACCTTCACCGCGTATAGTGTCATCATCAGCTGGGAATGCGAAGCCAGCAGCATCAGCACAGCAGGATCAACTTGCGACGGCCAAGAGTCCTCGCAAGAAAAAGCCCAGACGGCATCGCAGCAGAAGGGACGGGATTGCTTCTTCTTCTTTCGAGCGAGAGCTGCGTAAACCATCATCGCAGCTCCTCATCCTCTTCGAGTCGAAACCGATCACCAAGACGGAAGGCGTCGGACCATCCAACTACATCAGAGAGGCTTCAGTCTCTATCAGATACAGACCAGCATCCTCCAACATCATAAATCTTCAATGAAGTTCACTGCCCTGTACAGGCCAGACATTCTCTTGCTCCAAGAGGTGAAGCTTGCCCCTTCACAAGTGCTACGATCTTCCCGGCCTACACAGTCAATACCCATCTGGACAATTTTTCATTAACTCTTCGTCGCCGAATGGGCAAGGGGTTGCTATCATCATTTATAATTCCTCCATTCTTATGTCGAACGTGTGTATGACTGCGAGTGCAGGGTAATCAAGTTGGATCTCAACATCTGGTGCCAGTTTCCGATTGCTTAATGTACGTATATCTACCATGTGCTTCAGCAGGGAAGCGAACATTCTTCAGTGATACTGACAGTTTTCTGTGCTCATCTCTGCCTATAGTGATTGATAGTGACTTTAATTGATATCCAGACGATAATAACATCTTTTCGTCTGGACATGTGCATCGTTTGTGCCAACAAAATGCATTGTTTGATTTATGGACACGTTCTCCACAAAGTAACCAGCGTGGGTCCACCGACCATCAAGGGCCCACTGTGTCATCAAGACTGGGCTTATTTCTCATGTACAATGTATTAGCTGGCTCATCTGGTTTAATGGAGGTTATTTCATATTCGTTTTCTGACCATAGTACCATCATGTGATCATGGAATCCTCCATTTCCAGGATCAACTACAGGTACTGCTTCCCATCACAACTGGTTTTGAACATTTCTCTGCTCGACGACGAGGAATACAAGGTTATGTTCGGTCAGTTTGTGGAAAAACATCTCCACAATTTGCATCCTATGTTAGCTTCGTGGTTAGTGTTGGATTAAAATCAAACGTTTCTTTCGGAAGATTGGGGTGGATGTTGCCACACGCTATCGGTGCCATCTTCTCATGCTATAAGAGATCTTGCGACTCCTCCACTGTTCCATCCCTAAGGAGGAGTATGCTGCTGATATTCGTCAGGTGAAGAGCGAGATCAATGCTCTAATGATATGCAAGGCTGCTGACGCAGCACTCAGGGCCAAACTTACGTTTTTTGTTGGCATTCGCTGATGAGAGGAGGCGTGCCAACAAAAAACGGTGTCATCGCCTGGTCGTGGAAGATGAGGAAATGGATTCTGACTCCGACATCTTGTCAGCTTTCGACTCCCATTTCTCACCAGTCTTCAACATCCCAATTGTTCCGTACGACACTACGAAGCAATGGATTGAGGAACTGAGACCTTTCTCTGAGGATACTGGCCTTTTTATCACCCGTCCCTTCTCCGAAGATGAAGTCGAGAAGTTTCTGTCGGTGGATGGCCATCATCAGTCCAGCCCGGGCTTAGACGACATCCCATATTCTTTCTTCAATGCGACATGGAAACTTCTTGGGCTTTTCCTGGTGCGAGTGTTCAATTCCATCATTCAAGATCCTTCTTCCATCACATCGGACTTCACCGTGGGGAATATCATTTTCCTCCCCAAAGTACCGGATCCAGAACTAGTGACCCAGTGGAGGCCGATAACCCTCCTCAATAAGGACTATAAGGTCTTCACTCGGGTATTTCAACTGCGTTTAAAATTATTCGCCTATCAGTTCTTCGATCCAGGACAGTCCTGCTCAATACCATCTCGCAGGATGTCCGATAATCTCTTAACCATCTGGTGTGTTATGGAAGAAGCGCAAGTTCGCAAACAAGGTCTTCGATAAGGTGAATCACAAATTTCTCTTCCAAGAATTTTATCATCTTCATCCTCGGAATTTTGCTGCGATTATCTCCACACCGTATGCTTTGGCCACATCGTGTGTGGCGATTAATGGCTCCATTTCATCTGCCTTCGGACTGTTAAAAGGTATCAGACAGGGGTGTCCATTATCCCCCCTCCTGTACATTTTTATTTTTTTTTATTTATTTTTTTTATTTTAATTTAAATTATTTTATTGTATAATACAATCAGTTTATAATAATTACAATACAATACAATACAATACAATACAATACAATACAATAAAATCAGTTAATACAATAAAATGTAACCACTGAGCCTAAGCTCGTAGGGTTTACACTAAAACTAAAAATAAAAACTAAATCTAAAAGGAGGATTAAAAAATAATAATATAAAATTATGATGGAAAAGGAAAAAAAGAATCAAAATCATTATTTGAAGAGACCCATTTTTTATAACTCTCCGCCAATTTCCTTTAAGGGAAATATTTTTAATATATATCGGAGCAGAATTATGAATTCTTCTAGAAATAAAATAATATTGATGAAGAGAATTTGTATGTACAACAGCTGGAATCGAAATTGCATTAGTCGCAACATATCTAGTTTTATAATGGATAGTTAAGCTTAAAGGAATATTTTTCTCCATAATTACCTTTATCATTATTTTCAATACATAAATTTGTTGAAGATTCATAAAATCAACTGAATAATTATGACCAAATAAAATCTTAAGTATCATTTTATGATAATTCTGTAATTTTAAAATATGAGACTTATAAGTCCCACCCCAACTTACAATGCCGTATTGTAAGAGTGAGTAAAAAAAATGCATAATATGCTATTTTTATTAAGGAGTGAGGTAAAATATATTTCAGTTGAATCAAGGTCCAACCAATACGTTTTAATTTACTTAAAAGTGTTTGACATTGTAAGTCCCAATTTAAATTTGAATTAATAATGATATCTATGTAATTAAAATTATTTACATTTCTAATTTCTCCACAAAGATCCAACCAAGATCCATTACATAAAAAATCATGAAAAAGTAATGCAGAATGATCCATAAACATATTTTTATATTGAAATATTTGAAATTTAGACTTAATTGGATTTAAGCGCAGACCATTATCAAAAAGCCACCTAGCTATCCCTACTAGATCACTCTTTAAATTTCTAAAATTTAAAATTGAACTCTCCTAAGTAAAGAATATCATCTGCATAAGCATAAGCACTACCTAACAAATTAAGAAATATAAATTAAATAATAATGGTGCTAAAATAGTTCCCTGTGGTACCCCACGCTTAACTTCTAGCGAATCACTTAGTTTATTATTAAGAAATGTATATTGCGGTCTATTTGTAAGATATGTTCTGAACCAATTATTAACAATTCCACGCACCCCAATTGCATTCAATTTTAACAGAAGAAGATCATGATTCACGGAATCAAATGCTTTAGCTAAGTCAACATATACTGCTAAGGGATTGTTACCCTTATCCATAGCTTTAGCAATGGTAGAACTTACTAATTGTATTATTGGTTCGGTCCCTCCATTTTTACGAAAACCGTATTGTTTACCAGAAATAATATTACAATTATTGATAAATTTACTTAGCTTACTCATCATAGCCATTTCAAACACCTTCGCAAGTGGTGACGTTAAAGTGATAGGACGATAGTTACCAACAAAATCTCTATCACCTCCCTTATATACAGGTATAACAATAGAGTTTTTTAAAATACGCGGAAAAATACCACGATCAAACGACAAATTTATAAGGAAAGATAAAGGTTTAGAAATAAGATGAACAATAATCTTAAGAACATATGAACTAATATTATTAAAGAAAAACCCCGATAAGGTTTTCAAATTCTTAATATATGATACCACCTCAATATGTGTTACAGGGGTCAAAAAAAAAGATGTAGGGTTATTAATAATCACAAATATTTCCCATCCCAAAATCTTTGCAACAATTTATATAATAATCATTCAATGCATTTGCCTCAAAGTCAACTTTCTTATTATCAGTTGAGGATTTAGAACATTTTCTGTTCAATAATTCATTTATAATATTCCATTTTTTATTAGCATTATTAACAGCAAAATTAACTTTAGATTGATAATAAAGACTTTTGGACAGTCTAATCTGTTTGGTAACCTCATTTCTAATTTTTTTATACTCATTGCTTAAACAATTATTTCGAGAGTATTTCAATAATTTTTTACGCAAATAATTTCTTTTAGATATCAATTTAACCAAATCAGTATTAATCCAAGGTTTTGAGATTCTTTTCCAGTATTGGAAACCACAACATAACTAGCTTCATCAATTGCTACCCTCAAAGACTCAACCAAAATATCCATTGCCAAATCAATATCATTAGTTTTTAGTGTAATATCCCAAATTATATCAGCCACAACATTATACAATTTTTTAAAATTAATTTTTTGTGAGATAGAGTTACAATTTCTTAAATGATCACCTTTTCCATGCAAACAAAATAGAATAGGAAAATGATCGGTAATATAATTTTTTATAACACAAACGTTTACATCTTTCCTTAAGTTGGAAGAGATAATACACTGATCCGGTGTCGTAACAGAATCACTAGTAACCCTTGTAGGAATGTCTATAAGAGCCTTCAAGTGATATAAATGCAGTTTCTTTAAAAAATTCACAACGTCCTCATCAAGTACATCACTCTGAAAATTACAATTAAAATCACCAATAATCACAATAGAGTCATTCCGAGCATTAAAAACCCTCTCAGTACATTCCTCAATGAAGGTCTTAATTCAGCTAGAAGGACTTCTGTAGATTGCGAAGAGATCAACAGAATTATCTTGAGAAAAAATACATTTTAAATGTAATATATCCGCAGAATTAAAAATCAAATTCATATTACAAGAAAAAACACTGTAATGAGTATAAACCATGACACCATTTGCTCTATTTAGATCTGCACTATTATAATACATATTATAATTAGGTATGCTAAACAAGTCTAAGTTCTTCCCATAAAGCCAAGCTTCAGACAAAAAAAATGACATAAATTGTAAATTCAATCGAAGAAAGTAAAATCATCAATTCATCAAAATTTCGAGATATACTCCGAATATTTACATGTAAAAATAAGTAATCATCACTACTGAAAATCCGAAGTGAAGAATCATGAAAATCTTCGTAATAATTAGCATCCGTAGATGCAGATTCATCAACAGCTTTAAACATCACTCATAAGATGAAAGTTGATTTAAATCAGCTTCAGTCTTAATCCGAATAGCCTGCGAGCTATTATTCTTTTTTATGAAGATCAAGCCATTCTGATAAAAAAGGGAATGTCATTCATACAAGTCATATTTTTATAAGATGTTTAAATCATTTTCATAATTAATTATTACTGGTTTCGAGGTAGTATCTTTTCTCATCAAAATTTTTCCTTCAACAGTCCATAAGTATTTATACCCGTTGGATTTTTTAATTCCTCTGGTTTTTCTAAGTTATTTCGTTGTGGTGATAAATGTTCGTTAATGAAGATGGGGTATTTCTCGCGGAAAATCTCAAAAGAATCAGTAGACATTGTGGTTAATGCTGATTTCTTGTTAATCATGATCATGGTCCTATATTTCTTTCTAAAGAATTTAACAACAATGGGTCTAGACTTTTTCCCGTTGATATCCTTTACGCCAAATCTATGAATTACATCAGTGTCTTCTGAAGTACAGTAAGTCTTCGTTTTGTCTTTCAGGAATGTCGTTTATGATTAAATTGGACTGTGTCTTTGTGTCTTCCATCTGTAGCTTCATAGCTTCCAACTCCTTTTTATAATTATCATTTTCTGATGTTATTTCAGCTATAGAAGATTCACATTTTTTTAGTTTCATTTGAGTTTCCTTCAAGTCTACGTGTAAGTCTCCTATTTTCTTAGACAAAAAATTCACCGACGTAGCAAGGTCCGTGACAATTGCCTTCATTTCTGATAGATGATCTTTGATACAAGAAGAGATGCAGTCCAGAAAAAGTTTTTTCGATACTGGTTCATTTTCTTGAAACAATGGAAGATTATCAGGGGGGTCGTTGGAATTTTGGTGTTTGCCTAGGTATGATGAACATTGCCACACCAACTCATCTTTTAGGATAGCATTAAGATGACAAACGGTAATTTCCACACATCTGGCATGAAATTTTACATTACAAATATAGCACTCTAGTGTAATATTTTCCAACTTTTGCGACTTGCCTGATGGTAGTTTTTGGGAACAAATCCCACACAGTTCAGTTGAAGGTGGCATTTCAGTCAATATAGGGATTCAAGATAATTGCCATATTATAAATTAACAATTGACAACTGTATTTTAAACCCAACAATGCGATTGTCAATGGGTATTGACAATCCAAGATCTAACAATGGCTGAAGGAAGCAATAATGCCATGGCTGCCTAGGTAACCCGGTTTCTAATTATAATCCAAACAGATCTTCGAAAAGAAATATCAGTAATTCTAAGGAACTTACGGTTGTAGCAGTTAAGTGGAACTTCAGAAAGGGGCCCTGATATCTTTACCAAAGTACTCCGCAAAAAAATAGCAATTGAAAACGTCTCAGTTAAACAAAATTCACAGATTTATCAGGAGCGAAATGAAGTTGTTCTTGTAATCTATATTTGGAGCCATTACTTCAATATCTACGTGTAAATCGCCACCCAGATGTTCGGGGATATGATTTGCTAGCAGCGTTTATCAACAACCGAACGCTGGCATACGCGTGACGTGATACTTTTGGCGTCTGACGCATATTCCCTGAGCATCTATAAAGAAACTTTCGATCACTTTAGCACTTCGACGAGGAGTTCCGTCAACCTCGTCAAGTCTAAAGGCATCGCTATTGGGAAGTGGACTGTTGACTATCTTAGGACCTTCCCAATAACATAATGTGGCCAAGTGACAGCGTTACGCTACGTCTTTTCCTTTCTACCGGACATGGACTCTCTGCACTGGCAACAAGTGATGGGAAAGTGTTTTACTCGCCTTGAGAGAAGTTTGCGTTTTCCAACATCTATGTTCGTCAAGGCGAGGTTCATGTTCTTCCTCTAATAACTTCAAAGTGCCTGTTCACCTTGCCACCGGCAGAAGGTCTTCGGAGACTATATAATGAATGTGAACTGTGAGTGGGGGACCTCTGTTCATCGTCATCCTTTACGAGCAGCATTTCTCTTCGTCCCCTTCGAGAGAGGAGGGATAGGTTTACCTCCCATGTGGGCGAACTTTGTTTTTTCACACTTACGGTTCTTTTCAAGGTGAATGGGCTACCGTTACCTTCCTTGTTGTCAGTGATCATGGACACCTGCTTCCGAATTTTATCCAAAGAATGAAGTTTTGTAAAGGGAACGACCCTATCCTCACCAGAGTCAAAAGATCAACTCAATTCTTATACCTTAATTTACTGATAGAGATACAATTCAGAAATTTGGCAGATTTAGAATTAGAAGCCTATCATTTACATGCGTTTTAAGCAATTCTGTACATCCCATTTTGTTTGACCAAATCCTGCATAAGGTGCACGTAGTCAATTAACACAAAGCAAAAACCAAAAGATACAACGCACAACGAAAATTTGGTCGATTAAAAAATTCGATTACTTCACCTGAACCATGTGAACCACTGAATAATATTATCAAAAACCATTACTTCACCTAATGGTTCACACCACCTAATCTGAATAATGATTTGAAATTCATGTTTGCTCTAACTTTTTAAACCAGAATAACGACCTTAAATTGTTATGTAAAAACTAGTTATTACACAATTTAGCTAAAAAAAAAACCCTCCTTGCACCATTGATAGAAACATTATGAAGTTAACCCGTAAACATAAAACTAGAGACTGCCAGTTCATTAAGGATGATAAAAGCAATAATATTGTAATTATGAATAAACGTGATTACCAGAATGGTGTTGAAGATTTTTTGAAAGAGGCTGCTTACCAAATAATTAGTAAGAACCCTTTACCAAAGTGGATAAGAAAAGTTCATCAATGTGTCACCATGTAAATTTTTTTTCGAGGGCAAAAAAGGAGTCAGTAAGTACCAAGCAATCCGTGTCTTCCGAGACCCTACTCTCTCCCGAAAACACAAACCTGGGAATCAAATGCGACCCATCATACACAATGCAAACTCTCCATCTAGTCAGCTGATTATAATTAAAGTCCCTTTGTAAAAATGCTATAAAAAAACAACCATGAGTCCGAATGACTTCAAATTTGGACTGAGCATTCTTGAAGAAGGGGCATTTGATATGGATAAGAAAAAAAATAGTTCCAAAATTTATCACTAGATGGCGCTGTAAGCGGCATATTATGCCTAGGAGGATTTGTACTATGCAAATTGAAAGATACGCATGCGCATGAGACATTGCATGTGTTATAAAAACGCAGGCCTCATGGCGTTCTCGTCACTTCTAGCTGAATCCGCTTCCGTTATGCCGCTTACAGCGCCATCTAGTGATAAATTTTGGAACTATTTTTTTCTTATCCCATATCAAATGCCCCTTCTTCAAGAATGCTCAGTCCAAATTTGAAGTCATTCGGACTCATGGTTGTTTTTTTATAGCATTTTTACAAAGGGACTTTAATTATAATCACCTTGTACTTAAAACTATAACGCTCCCTGGTAAGAACTTTTCCATAAAGAATAGTTGGGAATTTGTAAACATTTTCGAAAAGGAAATAATACCAGAAGACTCCCAGATGGTTTCTTTTGACCTAACAGCCTTATTTCCAAATATCCCGATTAAAGAAACTATTTCCATCTTAGAAACTTGTTTACTAGAGAATAAAATTCCAAATGACCTTGTCAAAGAAATTATTATTACCACCAATTTAGTGTATTACAACAACTACTTTCAATACAATAACCAGTTTTACAGGATGGAAGATGGAACCCCTATGCTGCCTCAGTCCCTTCCTGGCAGAGCTTTACGTTAGAAACCTCTAAAAAGAAAAACATATATGATATCCTTAATAACATTAATAGTTAAGCACCCTCCATAAGTTTCACTATGGAAATGGAGTCACATAATAAACATTCCCTTTTTGGACTTATTGGTGCAGAAAAAGGATAACTCCCTTGAATTTGCTATTTATAGAAAGCCCAATTTTGTACCAGCATTTATTTCAAATGATTCCAACCGCTGTTATGCCCATAAGATGGCTGCTTTCCGGCATTTAATACATCGAGACATTTATTTTCCCATGGATAAAGAGAAAAGGGGAAAAGAATTCGTTCGGATCAAAGGTTTTGCCCGTCAGAAGGCAGAGACAAAAAGAAAATGTTTTTCACCCTTCCCGCCAACATATGCCTAACTAAAGAATTAACCAAGATTATCCATAATTTAGGACTCGGCATCACCTACAAAAGTGGCCAGAATTTAAAACAGTTCTTAAGTAATACTAAATATAATATCCCCCCCCCCCACCTGTGAAAGATCTGCAATGTACGAATTAAAATGCGGATCCTGCCAAATGTGCTATAGTGTACAAACTAGGAGGCAAATTAAAACCAGAATAAAGGAACATTACTCCAGCATAAAAAATATAAAACAGAAAGGTCAAAATATGCTCAACATATCCTAGATAAAGGACACAAACCTTCCATAGGGTTTATACGGAATAGGACCCCTCTTTGAACCTAATACAGCTGATACGCTTAGGAACAGACAAATACAAATCACGAACTACGTATATTAATGTCCATTTTATACCACTCTTCAACCAAAATGGTTGCTAATGCCTTGGCTGAAGCAGCCGGTGGAAATCTGCTAACCGCAAACTCGCTCAGTAATATTCAGATCCGGCAATTGGGATGGACAGGGTTTTACTTCACTGTCATGCTCCACGATTTGGCACGATGTGGAGTGTTGATTGAAGCATCGTCGTCCTGGAAGAGTGCATCACCATCGGGAAACAATGTCTGAACCATGGGGATGGCGTTGGTCATTGAGAATATCCAGGTACCTCTGAGCTGTTACACAGCCTTCAAGAATGACTATTGGTCCGACTGAGTTCTATGATACGGCTCCCCACACAAAACAGGAACCTCTACCATGCAATGATTTAATGACATCAAAGGCTGGGCTATAGCAATCCTGTCATAGATGTTTCTTTGTGCACACCAAACAGGGTCAGCAGAATCGATTCTGCAATAATTGCCGTCGCCGAAGTATTTTGTTTTCGGGTTACAATTAGATGAAGTGTTCTTCTGTTCCCGTCTTCTATCACAGTTGTGCCTGTCTGCAGATGTTTTACCGGTCATTGCTTATTGAGATGTGATCAGGGGTACAGTAAATCTCGAAACACGACGACTCGGATCACCGTTGTCTCCACTAAGAGAGCACCAAAAATTATTCCTCTTTGAAAGTCTTGTTACGTCCGGCATATCACGCCATAACAACAAAACAAAAAGGTCTGTAAACAGCAAGAGGGTTACTGTATATCGACACTGATGTGGTCTATGTGATTTATTAAGAAATGAGGCGTTGCCATTCATTATACAATAAATCAATCCATAATTAATTCGATATTATTAATGTGACAAAGTTAGCTTACTATAATATAAAATAAAAACAGTTAAATAAGAATTTTAATAACAATAAATTGAAAACAATTGAAAGGAATCACAAAGGAGGTACTCAAAAGGGAGGCAGCAGCCCTATTATTGCATGTAAATATGATTAAAACAACTTAATGTGGAAATTAAATATGACCATTTGCCTGTGATAGAGTACTGCTAGAGAGAATCACTTTAAACTGGCAATAAAACTTACATTGGTTTATTTTATGTGTTAAACAAATACAGTAGAACATCGTTTATCCGTCTCCCAATTTACTGTCGTTCTCGTGAATATAAAAAGTATTACCTGTCATGTACTAGGCTCAAAAAAGTGCCTGGATGAGCCAAGATATTTTTAACTCGTGGTTTAACGAAGTTTTTGTGCCTCTAGTCAGAGCACATTTGAAGGAATTGGGGTTGCCTCCTGAAGCAATGCTGATCATGGACAATGTACCCACCCACCCTAATCAACTAAAAAGCAATGATGGAAAAATAACTTGTCATGTTTTGCCAGCAAACACGACTGCGCTGATCCAATCCATGGATCAGGGGCTCATTGAATCAATGAAAAGACGTTACAGGAAAAGATACATTCAGCAACTTGTGACATTGATGAAGAATTTAGTAATGTCAAAATTTTCTGGAAATGTTACACCATTAAGGACACTATTTTCAACTTCGCTCAGGATTGGAACGATCTCTCTTCCGTTACATTGATGAGAGCTTGGAATAAATTGTGGCCACAGGAAAACGAGGAAATCAATGACAAAGAAAGTGACAGTATGGATAATGACACTATTTTGCACCTGTGTGAAGCTTTGCCTGTGCGAGAGAACATTGGAATTAATGATGTGGCTGAATAGATAAATATGGACAAGCTTGACGCAGGTTTTGAGTTCCTAGGTGACGATGAACTCATTCAGTAAGTGTTAAATAAAAATGAGCCCGAAGAAAACGATGAAAGTGAACAAGAGACCGAAGAACCTGCAAAAAAACATCACCCATGCTGAAGCAGAATTCATGCTGTCCAAGTGCATTGAATAATTTGAACAACAAATGTAAGCAGATGCTACTCAGCTATTATGCTTCGAAAAGTACGAAACACGGCAGCCGAAAAAGCACACAGTGTTTATACAAAAAAAATTAACTGACTTTCACGACTTTTATTTGACTTAAATAAATTCACTTAACTATACTTGCTCATTAACTCTAGTCGTGTAAAGAGAAGGGAGAGGGATGGAAACTGAGTAATAGTAATTATTACTTTTAATAAATTCGGTGGTAGGATTTTACAAATTAATATGAAATATTCCTTGATTTCAATCTTTAATACATTTGTAGGAAAAACATTGAAATTGAGACAATATCGGGTTCCATCTATTTCGGTTCGGAATGAAGGCCTCCGTCACCACTTGTCGAAATTGCCAATGGCGTTGAATACGTGGTATGTTCGTCACCGCTACTGAAGAAGGCGGCGACCCCTGGGGGTTTATTAGAGCGTTGCCCGGAACTAAAAAATATATGAAAAAGCACATGTATCAGTCAATCATCAAAAGCAATCAACGAACTGTGAAAACTACGGAAGCAATGAAATTAGATCACTTTAATTCTCAACGAGGATAGTCGTAATCAAAGAGAAAGGAATTAGTTTTCAACCTAATGAAACTAATGGTTTTAAGTTCACTAAGCTTAGCCGTTATTAATTAAGGTTTACAGTACCCTGAGACGGGGACGCTAAAGCCGAGCGCGGCTCGCAGCTCGAGATCTCGGCCGAACGCGCGCTCGCGAAGCGCTCTGTATCCGTATGCAAACGGTCCGGGTCGCTCGGCAGGCTCACTGCGTTGCTTGCAGAAGCTGAATCCGTAGAATCAGTTGTGGCTGCTGCTAGGCCGTCGATCTCCTCCTCCGTTAAAGAGCGAGTCGAAATCCGGGCGTCGTTCCCTTGGTCCGTCGACTCTCTTGCGTTGCGGTCCTCGGAGGCTGAAGCACCGACGACGGCGTCGGCTGAGCTCGTCGTCGTGTCGGAATGACGGCAGTCGTTTTTCTTCTCGAAATTTAGCTGGACAGGCTCGGGTCCGTCGTCTAGCCAGGGCGGGTCAATAATCCGGGACGATTCCTCGGGCGGCGGCTGAATACTTTCGTACCTCTTTTCTCCTTGGTCCCGTGGCGAAAAGCACTCCTGACGTCGGGTTCGTTGCCCTCTCATCGGAGTCTTTCGTCGGCGAGTATACGGTCTAGTGGAGTTCACGAAAGTTCTATCCCAGTAATTAATATTACGTTTACTTGCCTGAGAAAAGCCATGGAAGTCCTGTCTTTTAATTTCACGGGCCGGAGTTTTAATTTTGGAATGGAAACGCTGGCCGGAGACGCTAACGCTCGAGACGCGCACTTCCTTCGGTTTTCTGAAGTCGCTCCTGTCTCTTCCTCGTTTTTCTCCTCCGGTTGCGTTCGCAGAAATCACCTTATTTCTTATAATATGCCGTGAAACTTCTCTCCGCGTATCTCTTCGGTTTTCCTTCCAATTTCTCCCACGGTCCACATGCTTCCATTCTTCTCCTCCTTTTGAGATCCTTTCCCTTCGGTTCCAAGACTCTTTCTGTCCCTTCTTTTTCTCTGTCACCTGCGCCTTTCCCGTTTTCCACCAATCCGCCACTTGGTCTCCTCCTTCTCGCTCTCGTGCCTCTCCTACTTTCTTCACGGGGTGGCAGGATATTCGATTTCTTCTTCGTATATTTTTTTCCTTGCTCTTCCTTCTCCCTCTATCTGATGTTCGAGTTAGATCGTCGATTTCTTCTTTTATATTTTTATTTTCCCTTCGACGATCTGACACTGACTTTTTTAAACAACAATAATTTCACAATTTATTTTACATAACCTGTACGTACATTATATGTACATGTAGTACAATCGTTTTTTAATAATGAAAAGTATGAATAAAAGGGTGATTTTTTTTGTAAAAAAAAAAAAGTTCCTTTCTCGCTTATCCGTCTATTCGATTATCCGTCAATGGAGGATCTCGTTAATCGAGGTTCTACTGTAAAAGAAAACAAAATTGCAGACAGCAAATATGTAAATACAGTCTAATATTAACCTAATAATTTAACAGGTTAGTAGGTTATGATATTGCAGTAGAAGTAAAAAAAAATAGTGTACACTAATTTCATATAATTGATATGCGCTCTTGAAACCATACAATACAACGATGACTACACACCAAAGAGCTGGCTTAAATATGAATCTAATCTTCTTTATCCTTTATACGGCATTTACAAAGACGAGATTGCCCTCCGAGAAAACACTTCATTCACAACGCTGGAAAGTGTCGTGTACCGTTTGTCTATTATAAGAAGGCACATGACCTTGTTTGAGCGAGAAACTTCATAGTTCAAATTCCGCCAATCAGGTTCGCCCTTACCCTCCAACTGCCAGCGCCTGTTTTTTACTATATAGTGATTTCATTCAGGTCAAAGCAGGAGTCAAAGCTGTATGGCTTAGGTGACCATAAATTAAAGTTACCTTGAATAGAGACTGAGTTAATTCTCTCGCGTTACCCATGGCAGCATATTGGCTGATGTGCCAAGATAAATTAGACAGACTTTACCTCTTTTAATATCGGGAGGAGCACCAACAAATGTCTAAGGCTGACCTGCAGAGATATGAAAATGGCGATACAAGTAAACACCCTTCTGGTATTCCTTGTAAGGAATAAGGTAAGTTTAACTGAAGCAGTATCGAAAGACGCAGGGCATCCTATATCCAAACTGTCCTAGGGGTCTAGGCTGAACTCATCGACAAGCTGTCGATCTCGACAAAATCTAACCGTCAAAAATTGGCATATTACGCATTTAAACACAAGTTTGCACACGTATGGCTAGATAATATACACTGATATACACATATTTACACATAATTTTACTCATTTATCCATGTATACATATAAATACATACATAAACACATGCCTGTAGACACACTCTATTATTATTTTCACAGTTCAAGTTTCGTAGCACAAGATAGTACTTCATGTATGTAAATATTTTTAAACATTTTTTGTTAATATTTTTAGAAAATGTGTATTCTTGAGCTATGTGTATTTAGCCTGCAGGCCGGAAACGAAGGAAAAATGATTTTAATAAGAAATCTGTTGCTAAATTTTGAAATAACGATCGCCAAGCGCATAGTCGACTGCTCTTGAATTGTAGATAAGAATGTGCATAGTCGACTGCTCTTAAGGCAGTTGTCGATGGTCAAAGTCTACACTAGAAAATCGACGGTGTAGAGTCTGTACACTGTAGACAAGTAGACAAGTCTACACTGTAGACTCTGTAGACAGTGTAGACAAGTCGTGTTCATGCTAGCTCGAATCGACAAATGCGTCATTAACCACGTGACCATCAACACTTGTCGACAGTCGACTGCTTGTCGATGAGCTCAGCCTAGACCCTAATTCGTGATGACAATTAATAAATTGAACTGCATTAAGGAAAAGTTTGTATCGTGGCTTTCTTTTCGTTGGCTCTAAAAATAAACGCGATTTATTGCCGCCTAATATAGCCGTCGCCACCATTAGCCGGGTACTGTCTGAGTGAGCAGCCTCGCGTGGTATCTGCTCGAGCAGTCGGGACGTTCCTCGCGCGAGACAAACGCACGTGCTGCCTCGCCCAAGCCATGCCGACTCGGTTTTTGTCGATGCTCAAAGGCGCCTCAGAACGAATGCTGAGCACACTCAAGAGATATTTTGCGACGCACTCTCGTAGCATAACTCATGCCAATAATGTAACTCCAAACAGGTAATGAATTGGCTGACATTTGAATGGATACAGCCTGTACGGTTTATGGGAAACAAGCCGGCACTTAAATAGGCAGAATATTCGTTCACAATACCTGCCTTCAACCAAAGAACATAAAAAACATTCGGTTTCCATCAATGACATATACAGAAAACACGGTTTTCTGTATATGTCATTGGTTTCCATGCTTACCATCGAACACCCAATTTTTTCTGACGCATTCGAGCCGTGTTGCCACGTAGGCCTAACACCCGTTCCGAAGCTCTCCATCGGTTTGCTACGCTTGCGCTCGTGAATATCCTCGCACGCTTCCATCCTTTAATTCCCCATCCTTTTACTCCTAGACAAGTCCTCCTTGCTCGCGTTCACCTTCCCCGCTTGCCTTCGTCTCCTCTGTACCCGATCTTTCTTTCTCCACACTTCCTGTCGCGTCACTTCCTTTTTCCTCGAGCCGGGCACGCTGGGAGCTTCGCTCCGATAAAAGAGCATCATTTTCTGTCGAAGCTCTACCGAACCACGTGATACCTATGGAGCCCTGGGTATATGGGCTGAGCCCTTGGAAAATAGCAACTGCCTAGGAAGACCATTTGCGGCATCTGAGACCTCTCAATGCGAAGAAGTAGCTTAATACCTAAAGACTCCCTTATTTTGCTGCTGTGCACTTTTATCTGTTCAACGAAAGAAAAACTGGGCGTGTCTAATTAAATTTCTGATTTCAATTGTTAGACATTGTTGCTAAGTAAAATTAACAACGTTTAATAATTGAAATTGGATATTTAACTGGACACGCACAGTTTTTCTTTCGTTGGACAGAGTATAGTAGGGTAACACCTGCTGCATATTTCAAGAATCTCATTTCGGCCGCCTGCACCCGTGGTCTCACTCTTTCGATCATTACCCATGACCATATGCATGTAAGGATGGGGACAGAGATTTGAAAACAGAGCTTGGTTTCATTCCTAGCTCACGTTTCTTTACCACGGATCATCACAATTCCTTGCTGTATCGATTCGAGCATCCAATTTTGTCCTGCCGCTCATCACTCGTGAATAGAATTCTGAGATACTTGATCTTCTTCACCTATTTCAATGAAGCTTCCCTAACATGGAAAGCACACTGAGCAGGCTGTCTTGAGCAGGACCAGAATCTCAGTCTTAGCCACACAGTTTTATCCCAGCCTCTTCAAACATGGCTGCTAACCGATCTAGTGCATGTTGAAAGTCAGTGCAAGAAGACACAAGAAAGATGACTGTCAGAAAAAAGCAACCTCTCCAACAAGCGACATTAATACGGTTTCATTTCGGCTACCCCTGTCTATCCAGTCTGTAGAGATAATGAACAGGAGAGGCGACAGTACGCACTCTTGGCGGGAGTTCAACACCCACGGTGAACGGTCTTGATTTAATGCCACACATCCGGATGCACATCTCAGCTTTCGTACAGCTACAGTAATTGCTCATCCACTCCGTACTCTTGCATGACTCCAGAGCTTCTCCTGAGGAACTCTGTCATATGCTTTATCGAGGTCCACAACGCAAGCGTAGATTTGTTTTGCATACTCCCAGGATTTCTCGAAGATTTGCCTTAATGATGAGATCCGTTGTGCTTTGGCCAGGTCTGAAACCACACTGCTCCCTCACAGTTTAAGGTCGACTATTTCTCGGCTTCTCCTGAGCATAGACTTTCCCAGAAATGCTCAGCAAAGATATGGCTGGATGGTTATTGCAGTCTCTTCAATCACTCTTTTTAAAAATAGGGATCAAAATATTTGTTTGCCATTGCTTAAGAGCCTGTCCGGATAACCAAACAACTTGACACAGTCGAATCAGTCACAGGATACCATAACTAGGTAATAGCAGCAATTGAAGCACATGAAATACATCTCAAATCGGATTTCATTATCACCTGCAGGTTGACCAGTCTTCAACGATTTAAACGCTCATCTAACTTCTGCTTCGGTGATACTACCGTGACTATTCTCCGCTCCAAGGTGCATGTCCTGTGCTTCAATTGCTGCTATTACCGGGTTAAGAAGAAATTCAAGTGCTCATTCCTCCTGTCCAATGCACCTTCCTCCGTTTTCAGAAAGCTCCCATCTGAATTCTTAATAGTGAGATGGCGAACGGTCTGCCAGAATACTCTGTTTACTGAACTATAATCTGCATCCTTTTTTTCTTCTAACTTCTCCCAGGCCTTGACTTTAGCTATTGCTACCACCTTAGCTGCTAATTTTGCGCCTCAATGTGCCGCACTCGAATCGAAGGTGATTTATTTGCAAGCCATAGCAAATAGGCTTCCTTGTTTTCCTGGACAGCTTCTTGGACTTCACAATTCCACCATGTAGTCCTTTCCTCATAGCCCTGCGCTACTCTCAACGGCTTACGACCACAGTTTAGCCGAAGCGATCACAGCTGTTTTAAACAACTGCCACTCCCTTTCAACTAAGGAAGGTTCTTTAACCTTGAATATATCGTCATTGTCAAACCAATATCTGCTATGAGCCAAAAGAAAACTTTTGAGATACTGAAGAAATAAGTTCTCCTGTAAAATCTTGTGTGATTGTGAATTTTAAAAAACTATTTCAAATTGAAGTTATTGATGTTAATCGTAATATTATTTGCTTTTTTAGCATTGAAATGTAATAACTGATTACTGTCACATAGCAGTTTTTATTTGACAATATTCTAGCTGCTGCTGTATATTTTATAAAGTGGTCATGACTCGTCGTATAGTGGTTATAAGCACATAGCAGTTCTTTTATATGCAAGTTTGGTTACTGAACTTGTTGCAAGGGTCAAAATATTGAGATCTCAAAAAAGTGCACATAGCAGAAGAAATACGAGGAAACCACTATTCCACATAAAATATTTAATGGGATGAATGCACATTTCGGCAACCAAGCTGCCTTCTTCAGCATACAACCACTATGATCGAAGCTTCCCTTGTACGCTGAAGAAGGCAGCTTGGCTGCCGAAATGTGCATTCATCCTATTAAATATTTTATGTGGAACTAGCAGAGGGCCCGGCGTTGCCCGGGATAATTACGCTTGTAGGTAAACATAACCTCAAAAAGCTAAATTAAACCTTCAAATTGGTTAAATAATAACTCAATCCATTCTAAGAAAAATCCGAAAGACAGGAATTTACCTCTTCACTGAAAAAATCCATTCTAGGTGATTTACCGAAAAAATTTTTTTTTAAGGCTCACAATGGATGGACCTCTCCAAGGATGCTTTCTAGTCTAAATAATCTTTTACTCACGTAATCTTACTTCAGATGTACACTTGATGTTGTTGCAATTTCCTTTCTTCTTTCGATGTCTTGAAGCAAAAATTGGCCATTCATCACTTTGTGTAGTCTAGCGGTCGCCGATTCTTCTATTTACTTGCTTACCATTTGCTCAATACAGCACGGAGCTAAAGGACTGCTTCCTCTATCGTCTTTCACTCTTTCTCAATAGTCTGCTAACTCATTATCTCCAGTTACTGATCACTTTTAAAGATTTTCAAGAAATTGTTAAGTACTAAGAATTCTCTTTTCTAAGAAAAGCCTGAATAACAGGAATTATATGCATTGAATTCTATTTTGCA
>JAHWFO010059480.1:0-11141 GCA_023313115.1 Rhysida immarginata
TATTTGTTAATTATTGTTTTATTTTTCAGTTGTTTTTATTAACTATTTATTGCATTCCAAGGTTTTTGTGTCTCGTCCTTTTCTCTTATAAATATCCATTCAATGTACTGAGAAATTAAAATTCTAGCATATAATTTCTGATTGCTACAATCCGTACGTTTACCCTCCATTATTCTAAATCTTAAGCTGCTCAGGAAGTAAGTTCCAAAAGTTAATTGTACAGGGTGAGTCAAAAGTCGTTGGACACCTTCCTATCTTGGATACCAATATAGTTATGCAAATTCCAATACAGGGAATAAATAGGAACTTGAGGGTGCTCTATCTGTTGGAGCATCTTTCATCATCTCAGATATGCAAATTAGGATACATCCAAATTCTAGCTCGAAAACCGTAAGATATACACAAAAAATTCCAATTGCATATTTGTTCAACAGCAAATTCCAAACAAAACAAAAAAAAAGTTCACCAAAATATGATGAGCGGATCACCCACAATCCTCATTACAAGCTCTGCAACAAGACAATTGGCTCTTCTACATTTTGTTGCTTACAAAGTTAGTCTTTCCAAAGTCATCTGATACAAAGTAAGTCTTTCCATCAATCCAGATAGTGACCAATATGAAATCCACTTGCACCATAGCATAATTCCGCACGACATTTCAACGATGCCTGGTTGTTGCATGATAATTTTGCCTCGCCTCTCCAAAGCAGAGGACCATGTTGATCATTTCCTGGTTAGTGTACTGTGCCATCTTGCTTTGGTCTGAACTTTTCTCAGCTTCAACATGCCTTTTTATACCAATTGAGGAAACTGGTGACTTTATGATAAATTGTGAAACTTTCCAGAACAGGATGAGGATGGTGCATGAAATAATTTGCAGAGCTTGCAAATGGTATTCAGAAGAAGAAAAAAAAAACTCGGTGGTTAATTCCGAGACTTGAACCCAGGATCTTTGGTCTCTCTTGCTCTTGTTTCCTCCTATGGCCACTCATCCCTTGACTCAATCTTAATAGGAATCAAGGTTTTAATGTTGCAGAGCTTGCAATGAGGATTGTGGGTGGTCCGCTCATCGGATTTTGGTGTACTTTCTTTTTTGTTTTGTTTGGAATTTGCTGTTGAACAAATGTGCAATTGGAATTTTTTGTGTATCTCTTACGGTTTTCGAGATAGCATTTGGATGTGTCCTAATTTGCATATTTGAGATGATGAAAGGTGCTCCATCAGATAGAGTATCCTCAAGTTCCTATTCATTTCCTGTATTGGAATTTGCGTAACTACATTGGTATCCAGATAGGAAGGTGTCCAACGACTTTTGACTCACCCTGTATTTTGCAGAAAAAATTACTTAACATAGCAGATGCAATCATGGAAAGCATGAGTTGTATTGTGTGATGTTCGATCTGAAGAAGACTTTTTGAGCCAGGTTTAAACTAAATATATCTATAATATGTTATCTGTTCCAAATTGGTGAAATCTATGATGCTTTATTTGAACTTCGAGAAGATGAAAGAATGGATAATCAGATGAGATATCAGGCTACAGATTTGTTTAGCAAAATTACCAATTTTCATTTTTTCTGCTCCTTAGTACTGTGGTATGATATACTTAACGAAATAAATGTTATTAAGTATATCATACCACTGTACTAATGAGCACATATAGAAATATAGAAATGGATATTGGAACCGCATTGAAATCTGGGAATAATTTAATTATTTCCATGAAAAGTATCGCACCGATGAAGGTTTAGGAAATTTAATACAAACCTTGAAGGAATTGGCTATCTTACTCGAAGTACCCATTGAATTTCAATGCTTAAATAACATACGAAAAAGAAAACAAAAACAACAATTCAATTATGAACATGAGGATGAAACGCTACAAAACCCAAAAATAATTTTTTTAAATCTAGTTTTAGATACAATTATAAATTCTTTGGAAGAAAGTTCTGAACAATTAACAGTTCACAACAGTTATTTTACTTTTTTATATAATCTAGAAAATCTACAAAAATTAAATAATGAAATTAAAAACCACTGCGACGATTTAGAGTTTTATCTTAAAAGATGAAAAAGATGGAGATATGATTTCATGAACTAATTTCGTTTAAAGACGTCTTCCTCTCAGTACATTAATTACATTTGTAAAAATAATTTGGAATCATTGTTCGTTTATTTAAATATTGTTCTACGGCTTTTATTAATCCAACAAGTAACAGTTGCAAGTGGGGTGAGATCTTTTTTTTTTGCGGTTAAAAGTAGATCAAAAGAATACCTATCCGGATTTGTTTTGATTGCAACCGAGAGTGATATTTGTGATCAGATTGATAACAATAAAATAATAAGAGACAAGTGCTAAAGCACGAAAAGTTAAGCTTTACCGAGTTCTTGTGACATTTTTTTTCATGATTGTTATGATGTACGTTTTATTAAATTATTATACATGTATACAGAGGGTTGATTCAGATAAAATGAGACGACTTTGCAGTTCTGTTACGATGGTGTAATACCATGGCGCCACCATCGGTTGTGTTCGATGTGAGAACCACGTTGTTGGACTATCGCCCGGCACCGTAATTTCCACTGAAGTAGGCTGAGTTTGAGGGACTCCATGGGAAGTTCGTTCCACACCTGCTGACACACTTTCCATAGCCCATCAACGGTTCTTGGTCGGCGAATTCCGAGCCGTCGTTTCAGGAGACCAAAACCACAGAAATCCATCGGTGATGCGTCAGGAGATTTTACAGGCACATGAGAGAAGGGAATAACTCGTATGCCCGTCTCCTGTTCCATCTTCCTGTAGTAAGCCACAGATGACTTGGCCACGTTGTTGTACGATTTATGACGTCGCTCCAGCCCAAGATTGTCCTGAATTATTCTGGAGGCTGTTGCCTGTGAAATACCTTTCCTTTGGGCAGATTTCTCTGAGTGTGGGGATTTTCTTTCAGCACTTCAGACCGGATTTCTCGCACCACCTTAGCTGGGCGTGTTGGCTGCTGCTCTGCTCGTTCACGTTCATTAGATGGTCGCAATTTGTTCTTTTTGATTATTCGACCCACAGTAGCTTTGGATACCACAATACCATTTCGTTTGCATAATTCCACAATGCACGAAAGACTGAAGTTAGCGTTGGAAAGGCCAAACATATATCCTTCCCAAAAAGCTGTGATTTTGGAAGCCATGTTTCAGCACGAAATGTCCCAAATAACAGCAACAAGTATTTACAAAGCTAATCCCCATGAATAGTGGACGAGTCATGCAAATCACATTCCGTCAAGGTCATACGCGTCGTTTAAAGTCGTCTCATTTTATCTGAATCAACCCTCCGTATACAGTATATGGGTCATTCCACGTCAGTTCAGGCAGGCATTGGCACTGACCTCTCGGATTTTAATGAAATTTGGTATATACAATTGCCCTAGGGAGTTGGTAATGAATGCCAAATATTATTAATTTTTTTTCATTTTTATGAAAGTTACGGACATTTATAATTTTCGAAATTTGAGTGGGAGCCTTGTCTATGAAGTACTGTAACTTCGGTTGTATTTTACTTAGAAAGATGTAATTGGTGACATATGAAAGCTCTTTAACTGTAGATTCTATATGAAATTTTTAAAATTATATTACGCATGCGCAAATATTTGAATTTAATAAAAATATTTCATTTACGCAAATTTCTCAAAAGGTGGATATTTTTTATCGTTAAAAAATTATTAATATTTTACACATACTTTCATAAGAACAATACAAAAAATTCAAAACTGTGTTTTGTTCCGTTTTGAAGATATTAATTTTTAAAGCTTGAGCTCAAAGCAGCGGGAGTCAGGTAGTAGGGACTTGACTACTCGTACAGGGAAGAGAAAGCGTGTAACCTTGGGGCCATTCATTTATTTACGTTTTATTATTTATATCAATAGTATTATTAATTATAATTACACAAAAAAATAAAATCAATAATAGCATTACAATAATAATTATATCAATAGGAAAAATGTTTCTTAGAACTTCAGTTTGTTTTTTTTCAGAAGTCAGAAAAGTATTGAGCACCGGTTAAATAAAAAAGATAATTTAATAAGAAAATGTAAATTTGCACTATGATGTTGAATTGTTAGTAATAAAGAAAGTATATTTACTTTACATTTCCTCAGAGTCAGTCACTTCTGAGTTACCCTGAAGGACGACATGAATTGCAGAGGCAGCTGAAGTTGATACAGGCTTCATTACATAGGGTGATTCAAAAGTTAGTGTGCAGTAGTGCATGGAAACGTGTATAGTACCCAATCAATGCACTTTCTGCAGGACGTCTTTGCCGATCAAATCATCGCGCGTGGCATCTGGCCTGCACACTCGCCGGACCACACACCTCTCGATTTCTTTCTTTGGGATGCAAACAATCCGTACATTTTGCCTGAGCTGAAGGAGGAAATCACAACTGAAGCTCAGCAAATCTCACCAGCCATATTGAGCAGAGTGTTTCACAACGTTCAACTGCTCTTTTATCTCGTCATCAGGGATTGAATGTTCCTTAAGGTGCTTTTTCTTCTTTGGAAGTGGTGAAAGTCTCAAGGTGCAAGATCTTTCATCTTTGAACTGCAGTTTTTCATCTTTGAACTGTAGGCGTTGCAACACCTCTAGAGTGTGGCGACTGTTTGCGGGCCAGCATTATCGTGCTGCAGAAGATGGTCCGAAGCTGCCATTCAATCCTAGTGTAGACAACAATCCCGGATTTCCTCTCCGACGGGTTCACCCGAGTGGTCACACGTTGGTGCAGTGCATGGAAAGGGATAGGGATAATGTCAAAAAGTAAATAGTGCATTACATAGAGGACAAATGTAAGTATCAGATACAAAAGAATTTTGAAAATCGATTAACAAATATAAAATTTACAGCCATGGAGGTATTATTTTTCGATCAACCCTCGTATCTTCTCTATATTTATTGAATTTTCTTTTAAAAACCTAATGAATTCACATTGAAAGGAATAAAAAATAGCTGTAGAATGCTTAAGACAATCGGATATTACCACAAGATTTATATTTCTTAGGATACCTTGTCCATCTGAAGAACTGTAACATACAAACAGATGTATTGTGGCTTGGAACTCGAGCTTTAAAAATTAATATCTTCAAAACGGAGCAAAACACAGTTTGGAATTTTTTGTATTGTTTTTATGAAAGTATGTGTAAGTTACTAACAATTTTTTAACGAAAAAAAATTACCTACCTTTTGAGAAATTTGCATAAATAAAATATTTTTATTAAATTCAAATATTTGCACATGCGTAATATAATTTTAAAAATTTCTTATAGAATCTACAGTTAAAGAGCTTTCATATTTCACCAATTACATCTTTCTAAGTAAAATACAACCGAAGTTACAGTACTTCATAGACAAGGCCCCCACTCAAATTTCGAAAATTATAAATGTCCGTAACTTTCATAAAAATGAAAAAAAATTAATAATATTTGGCATTCATTACCAACTCCCTAGGGCAATTGTATATACCAAATTTCATTAAAATCCGAGAGGTCAGTGCCAAAACTTTAAAATTTCTGCCTGAATTGACGTGGAATGACCCATATGCTGTTACTTGTACGAGTATTTGTTGATTTTTTTCTTTACACTTTTACAAAATTTTATTTGTATGCGTATATAATAAAATAAAATTACAATAAGTAGCATGCAAAAAGTTTTGGTTTCTTTATTTCAGTATACTATGATGAATACGCTGAAAATATGCAAATTTATATAATATTATTGAATAAATGTTTTAATGACAGTCATTAGTTTGAAAGGACGCCTATTTTAGGGTTTGCATAGGGGCGCCGAAGAAGCTAGCGCTGCCCCTGGTCTTGACAATTAGAGAACTATACAAGGGTTAATGGAGATATAGGATTTATACTAGCCAAAAGTGATGTCGTTTGTTTACAGAAACTCATTTATGTATCTGTATGATAAGTTTTCCTACAATCCACTAACCGGAGCATATCCTTATTTTGAAGTTATACCGGTCAAAGATGATGCAAAAATCTAAAAGATTCGTTTTGCTCCGAGACAAAAACGAGTTTTATCACTGAACCATTCTACGGTCATCTAGGATATTCGGGCTGAACATTATGCGACCTTGCAGACTCTACGATAATAATGTAGCTATGTTAGGTTATGTGAATACAAAGGAGAAAAGGGAGGAAAAATTCCGCGATCTGGATTCAAACCAGGGACTATGCGTATGCTGGCACCGCTCTAACCAACTGAGCTATCGCAGACAATGAATTGCCAAATGTACTTCATTGCAGTCACAAGTTAGCTCAATCGGCAGAGCAGGCCTCCGACTCGAAAGTCGGAATCCTTCTTACGCTTAAACCATTAAATAAATTAATGAAAATGAAACCATCAAATGAATTTCCATCAATTTATTTGATGGTTTAAAGGTAAGGAGGATTCCCGACCTTCGACTGGGGGGCCTGCTCTGCCGGTTGAGCTACCTTTGTGATTTCAAGAAAGCACATTTGGACACACAGTAACAGCTTGGCAATTAGCGATAGGCATGGTCCCTAGTTCGAGTCCAGGTCGTGGAATTTTTCCTACTCCTTTCTCCTTTGTATTCACGGTTTGTTTGAATTATATCTTCAGTTTATTATTATCTCCTCTTAATGTTAGGCTATGTTGAATAATTCTTCTCTCCGTTGTTTGAGCCTTCACTTTTTCGATACAAGTGTATACAAGTATATATATCACACGCAATTTCAACTAAATTTTTAATTTCTTATTTAATGTTTCGTCCGCGCGGCAAACTCTTATCAAGAGACATTTTCGACAATTACATTCCAACTGCTGTATTAAAACACAGACTTCATCCTCTTAATATATTTCTATTTCTCCATGATAGCTGGAAGCAAATATACTTTGGAAAATCCGTATAAAGATAGACGCTAAAAACTTCTGGGTTAAATTTAATCTTAAAAAAGCCCTCACATTCGTTATATTCGAAATCCTATTTTTGTTTCATTGTTATTCTCACTTTCTAATAATCGATTTAATGAGAGTTATAATTAAATATTGTTAAAGATTGCACATTTTTCATTTACTGTAATTAAATTTACACCATCCTTCCATTCATTTGAACGGATATTCTTCTTAATATCAAGATTTAAGAAAAAAATGCCCGAATTTCGTCAAAGTTAATATCGATTTTTTTCTTAGAATTACTACTATTACTGAATTTAGTGTAGCTTTTATTTATTTTTTGAAATATTTCTTGTACAAATTTAAAATTTTCTTAGCTTTTTGACTCTTTTATTATTTTAGTATTAAAGAAATCCAAAGCAGCAATTCGTGAACATGTAAATAATATTCAATTGGAAAAACTAATCAAGTTTTTCAACTATGTCGCAGAAAGTGGACGTGCAAATGTAAGTTCTGAAGAATGTAAAGTTAATTTTTTTGCTGCTTATTACCTTGTTTATTTGTTTTGTTTAACATTTCTTCTTTTTTTGTATTTCAGAGAGCCAGAGTTACTTATCTCGGTGTAGGTCTGATGACTTTATACTTCGTTATGAAACCCAAAAAGCAGTCTACACAACTAAAGAAATAGGCCCCATTGAGTTACCTAACGAAATTATAAGAAAAACGTGTTTTCTTTGAGTAAAACTGTCATTATAAACTCGGAAAAGAAAGTTATGATTGAAGGATGATGAATCGTTATGAAAATATTCACGTATAATGTCCTAAATAAAATATTTATTTCACAGTAAGCGCTGATATTTCTGATTTTTATAATTAGGGTTAAATGGTGAAGCTGTTTCATTAGAAAGATTCCTTAATGAAATAATTTTTAACTTAACTTTTTTAACGCTAATTTTTAAGAAACTTTTAAAGTGTATGTTTATACAAGAAATTAATCCTCCCGAGGAAGGCATAGGAAAGTAGCGTAAGCCCTGAGTTCATTTATTTTTTCCCCTTCCTTTGCACTTTTTAACGGTGTCCTCCACTTTCGCCCCTTAAATTTTTGCCCGTTCCACTTTCGCCCCGGCGCCATTATATGGTAATTTTATCGCCAATATATTTTATCGAGGCCCTGAGGAGAGGCTAAGGCTAAACGCAAGTAACTTGAATACAACATAGCCAGGGTTTCAAACTGTGATGGTACTTCAAGCAATGTTTTTCACGAATAATCGCCCAGTTGTTTTAAGTGGTTTTTAGTGGTAGGCGGTACCCTGAAAAATTGAATCGTTTAATAATCAATTAATTTTTATGCAATTTATTTTTGATAGTAACGATTAATCGATTCCTGGAATCGATTATTGTGAAAAATTGAATATATTTTAAAAAATATTAAAATTAAATCTGTTTATTGTAATTTATTTCCATGGTTAAAAGAGTAGCAAAATAAACATAGAAGAAGCCATACATGAATTTTTATTTAATAACAAACAAATGAGAAATATTATAACAATGTATTGTGAAGCAGATAAAAAAAGTTAGATTGATTGATTATTTGGTATTAAACTTCAGTTTACTGTCCTTGTGGGGTGGTACTTGTTCAAAAATTTTTGAAAACCGTGGGCCTATAATAACCAGGCTAACGACTACTGTGCAAACCATGGAATTTTAAATGAATGAAACATAAATGATTTTCTAAACCCTATTATTTCTTTTAAAACAATTTAGATTTTAGGAAAGCTTTAATTTAAATCGTTCTTAAAATGTTAGGTATATTTAACGTTGAAGAATATGATATATATAAAGATTCTTAAAAATTATTTTTTAACTTCAACAGGTTTTAATAAAAACAAAAAATTATAAGAAAGGATTATAAAACTGACTACATCTGCTATCGTACAAAACTGTTTAAATATAGGAATTTAATACTCAATATAGTTGAGCCGTTATCAATAATTATAAAAACCTTCCATCCCCCGAAATATAAAAATTCTATATCCAATATTTACATTTAAATGAAAACCATCCCATTATCTAAAAACCCTTGAGCAGCACTTTAAAATATATACAAAATATATGTTTAAATTATATACAGAAATATACATTTAAAATCAAACCATAGATTCATATAAGCTGCACTGTCTAAAATCCTGATAATTTTAGCACTTGACTAAAAATTCGGAACTTGACTTGTGAAAATTTCCTTTACAGGAGTTGAAGAAATGTTACACCTTGTAAGTGGCGAAAAATCCGTTTTATACGATAGAAAAATGTCCTAAGTCCAAGATATATTCCAACAAATGTTATCTTTGAAGTCAGTTGAAGAATCATAAATAATAAAAATAAAATTTCATCATTTTCACCATGATTAACGTTTTCGAGGTCATCAATACCTCATCATCAGATCGAATACACAAATCCCACTCTCCCTCCCAAACAATGAAGTTGTCAGTTTTATAATCCTTTCTTATAATTTTTTGTTTATATTAAAACCTGTTGAAGTTAAAAAATAATTTTAAGAATCTTTAAATCGTTCTTAATTAAAAGGAGAATTTCGCGGGTTAGGCTAGGTAAGTATTCTAAATAACTGAATTCTTAGTTTTCTATTTGACTTGTTAACCTCTCTGCAGGGTCTTTTTTTATGAAAGTGGGTCTTAAAAGTATTTTTGCAGGGGGCGAGTGTGGAAGGGGCGATAGTGGACGGGGCCAAAGTGGAAGGGGCGAAAGTGGAAGGGGCCAACTTCACGGGGCCAATTTATTTTCTTTTTATAAAAAAATTGATTTTCTCGAATGTAGTATTTAGAAAATATAAAAAGACCATATCTTCTTTCTTTTCTCATCTTTTTCGATCGTATATCACATGCCATATGTTGCCATAGTTCTAAAGATAAAGTGACTGCCACCTCCACAATTCCGACCCCACTGGGACAATTTGGCCCAAATTTCACATTATTATAGATTTTGCCTAGAGGAATCTGCATATCGAATTTCAGTCCTTTACACACATAAATATCATATAAATCACTTGGTCCCCTCTAACTCCTACTCCCGTAATTTTGACCCCAATGGGCCCATTCAAAACCAAACTAAATAGTGAAGGTAGTTAGCTACATTCCGAATTTCAACGTTCTACCTCAAACAATGCAGAAATTATGAGGGGAACACACCGAAGGAAATTGTAAAACCAAAAAATAGCTCCATTCTTCCGCTACTTAATAATAATTATTATTTGAATAATTACGTCAAAATAATTTAAATGGCTATACAAATATGCAATTATGTGATCAACGAACTTAAAAAGTACGTTACTGAATTCTATATTTCTGTATCTCCGCATTTTTTTTAAGGTGCTGGATATATGATGTATAAAATGAATGTGTCTTTCATTGCTGACTAAGAATATATTTTTTTTTAATTTTAATTTTTTTTTAAATTAAATTTATGAATCGGGATCCAATACGTCCATCCAGGGCCTTATGACCAGAGGCCGACGAGCTGGGTCCCTGGATGGACCTGGATTCACGACTGCTGCATGATGGTCTCAGCAGCCGGGGAGGTGAAGATGGTCTATCACTGATGGTCACCCATCTGGTGACTAGCCGTGCCTGATATAGCTTAATATCGCATCCACATTTCTGTGAGGCCGATAATTCTTGAGCTATCGGCCAAAAATAGAATTTCCAAAATATGTTATATCTCGAAAATGGCGAGTCACAGCAAATTGGAATTAAAATCGTTTAATCGTATACATAAAGTCAATAAATTTTTGTATTGACAAGTGGTCAATTTTCCGACTGATACTATCGAAAAATCATAATTATCGATACCGATGCGACTTAAATATATGCTTATAGTAAACTCAATAATAAACTCACTGGGGAACAAAAAAAAATTTTTTTCGTGGTGCCTGAAATTTTTGAATTAACTCTGGGTATTTTGAGGTTGCTGATTCCGAAAATGCTATTCATTTTGTTCTAGCAGCTCTAGTTTATGAGAATTGTTGAAATCATTATAATTTGCTCTTATTTCTACTTTGTTTGTATCCCATCATTTGTAAATTGATTGTTTGCACAATACATAATACTGATTAAGTTTCTTCCATCCCGGCCCGGGTTTGTTGTTCCTCCGGATCCTCCAGATACTCCGGATAAGTTCAAGAACACCATCGTTTATTACTTCCAAAACGGGAATAAAGACGAG
>JAHWFO010059485.1:0-13107 GCA_023313115.1 Rhysida immarginata
TCGCGCATGATGGCATTTTGCTGTGTAAACGCAATATTCCTCATAATAGATTTTAAAGATTGGACCTTGTGACGTCATGAAGTTGGCAATATTCCAATTACCAACACCTGATGGGGCGATAGTCAGTTTTTCTCTCGGACGGCGCTACCTTTATTCTTTATACCTTGCTTTATACCTTTATTCTTTATACCTTACTAAATCAAGACCGACAGAGCCCAATGCTTTCCTCCTCTTTGTTCCTCTACTTCCTCTCGCGCCCTGGCACTGCCTTCTGCACTAACGCCATCTACTTCCGGTATCGCCGCTCAGGAGAAAAGCGCTAGCATTGGAACTGTTAAGAGTTTCCCAACCTCTTCATCTAATAACCATGGCAATAGCATGCTCAGTGACTTTCGCTTGCCCCCTGAGAAACTTGGACCAATCAAAACAAAAGGTTTAAATAATTTCAGTTTTCACGCCGTGCAATCATATTGCATTTTCGTATCATTAACACAATAACAAAGAAATTATATAAGTTATTTCTCGAAATTAATTTTAAATACACATGTATTCTGAAAAATTTTCAAATCATTTTTATCAAAAATGTATATATTTTATCCAATTTTAAACACACAATTATTTTATACTTATTTGAAACAAAAATATAATTTAATTACATATATATTCTTAAAAACATATTTTTTCATAATTTTAATTGATACAAAGTTCATAATAAGTTATTAAATTAAATTAGATATCTTTGTAATTGCATTAAAGATACGAAATACGTTATGAATGCACGGCGTGCAACTGATTGGCTGTTCTGGAAGAAGCGGCTAGCGACACGGTGGAACATGACTTCATGGCAAGTTCCTGTAACCGGCCGAGGGGAAACCAACTGCCCCCTGTAACCAAATAGGTTGGGGTATATATCAATTATTTACCCCCGGAGGGGGACGTCGTAGACAGAACGCCGAAGGCGTTCGAGTAACGGAAAACAGTGAGGCCCGCAGAGCAGACGTGAGGCGCGAAGCGCCGAGAGTGGTAAAAGTTTGTTAAATTTAAACACGGCCTGCCAGATAGTAAAAGGCCTGTGCGAAGTCTTTTCTGCAGAAAAACTGATAGAAAAACTGCGCTCTCCCTTCCATTTTTCGCCATGACGTATGTTCTGCCGTGTCGCTAGCCGCCAGTGTTCTGTAGGCAAAGCGCAAATCTCAAAATCAGTAGGAATTCATGTGTAACGACATGGATGAAAGAAACAGGATGGATGACTCCTATGAGTCGTGCGTGAGTTTTTTTTCAGTGGCGCCCTCTGGATTCTTAAGTGAAAAATACCGAAACGTTTGGTTTCGCTTCGCGTGGTTTCTGCTTACACAGCTGTTAGAGGAGAAAAGCATGACCGCCTATCGCAAAAATATTACGTGTTTCATTGAGTTCTTTTGAATTTTTTTGTATTAAAGTATTTTTTATTATTTTATTGAATTAGTTTATTGAAATATTAAGTTTTGGAGTTAAAATGTAATTTTTATTAAAATTACATACGATTCTTTTAACAATTTAATTATATACGTATAAAGTTTTGCTTTAAAAATTATATTTAAAATTACATTAAAAGATATCAAAATGAAAATGGAAAAGATTTCTTCATTAAAACATAACTGTACACATGATCTAAATATATATTATAAGTTTCAAAGAAATCGCAGCTGTTTCTGGTCTCCTAGTAATATGTCAACAATAACCGTGAGCCTATGGACAGCTTCTCTTCTCCCTAAGCAGACGACAGATGCTAGTTTTCATGCAAAAATCCAGATGTCGCTCTAAAATCAAACTTGCTGGGGAAGTATAGGGAGTCGTCCATCCTGTTTCTTTCATCCATGGTAACGATGTTTCTATCATATATCGGCCTTCACGCCTTCAGGGAATCAAAGGTTGAAGTTCGGCAAGAATGTTCACATCCTCACAGAAAACTGTCCATTCGAACAGTATCAATATTAACTAAATTATCGGAAGCATTAAAAGAAGTACTGTAAAATGGGAATAAGATCTCAATTGGGGGGTTGAACAGAACAGGCGATTCTTGAATGCTCATGAGGAGGTTGACTCACTTGTACAATAGCGGAAGCTGGTACCCATTTCGCCTCATCCGCTACAGAATGCTGGCGCTGTTTTGGCATCAAAAATTTAGCATTGGAACAGTTAGAGCTTCGCTTCCCACTAACGTTCTTCCCTGTTCGAACTATGTGCAAAAGATCAAAGTCGCTCCTGATTGGCCAATTTGAAGAAATCAAACGGTGATTGGTTTCCGGGAGAAAATAAGTTCTCTCAACGCCAACTGGTGGAAACAACATGAAACAGTCACTAGATCAGCAGACATCGATGCAAAAACAACGCAGTCAAACAACGCAGGAGCGGCTCCAACAACACGAACAACACACGCTTTGTAAAATTAACAAGACTCAGGTGGGCTAGGCTTAAACAAGTGCAATGATAAATACATAATAAAATATATAATAAATGATAATTCTATCACAATTTGATGTGCTATCATTGTCCATATCACTCAGCCAGTTCCAGAAGTCTTGTGAAGTCTCATCAGATGCTACTCCACCTGTTAGTAATAGTTGGGAAACGAGTGGCAGTTGTCAGTCCCAGGTCATGGAAACTCGATGCTCGTGGAAGGTCTAGCAGATCCATGAATAATCTATTTTACAGACAAGATGCATGAGTATATACAAACGTATGACTATATACACTAGGACTAATTGAAAGACACTCTTACAGCTACCGGTTTTCTTTTCTTCCGTGGCGGAGAGACGAGGCAAGTTAGGTATTTCGGAACGTTTGGAAAGATTGTAGGAATGGCATCACTCGTAAGCGTTATTCGCTCCCTTGGAATTTTGACTTCTTTCCCATCAATAGTATGAACAAAATAGCGTTCGATGAAATGTTCATATAGATATATAACTTATAACTTATATATATAAATAATAGATATATTATTGTATTGTGTATAAGCGTGAAGTACAATAAAGTGCTTGTACCTTATCAATACAACTGCTAAATTATAAATTTAAGAAGATGAAGATTATAACCTCTTATTTATTACTATTATTATTATATCCTAAGACATATGCTCTTACCTGAAAATGCAGGTCACAAACAACACCTTGGCTCCTAAAAGTGCAATTTTTTCCAGGGATTTTTCTTTCCCATGCTATCGGACTTTGGCTTGAAGAAAGAGCGCTTTTCCTCACTTGCCTGGTATCCAGACTTGCATCCAGGCACAAAGCAACACTTCCCCATGATTTTGCCTAAATTTTCTTTAAAAACTTGGACATTATCATTTCAAAAAGCAAGCTGTTTATCGAAGCCTGCTGATCTGTACAGAGTACTCGCAGCCATTAAAGTCATTGAATCCCCCAACCTTCTAGCAAACCGCCGCCCTAGCGGACAAAATAGGCAGTGTGACAAACTCCTCCATACCCCCGGCCGCTTTCGGCTAGACTTGAGTGGAAATGATTTTGCTTCCGTTAAGAAGAGTTGAAAATGACAGGAAGAAAGGACGATGAGTGCAGGAAGAGAAAACGTGCAGCAACACTTCACTCTCAAAATATTACAAAATTTTTTAAAACTCAGAAAGATCAAGATCACGGGAATTATTATGGCGATGATTTTCTGATTAATTCCTTGGAGGATCAACATAAAGAAGAGCAAGTAGAACAAGGCACAACAGACCTATGCAGAAAAGGTTCGTAACGTTTATTTTTTTCCTTTAATTATAAACATGGATAAAATATCATAGCTAATATTAAAAAAGCGTTTCAAAACAATATCAATCGCAAAATATGTAGGCCCTATTCATAAAATAAATTGTTAAAGATACTAATGTTACACTAACATAGGCAGTTAGTGTTCCAACTAACTAAATACAATGTGGTTCCAAGGGTGGTTTGTGAACTGTTAGTTTTGTGCAACGTGGTGCAAAATATATAACCAAAGGACCATCACAAGGATTTTAAAAAAGAGGTCGTTCCATAAATTTATCAAAGACAACACGACTTTAAAGAAAATCAAAGGGAAGTACACCACGATATCAATACCCTTTAATAATCAATTAGTTAAGGGCCTTAGCTCCATTTTTAGTAATCACGACCTAGCTTTATCCTTCAGCAACCCAAACCAAGCAAAACTATTACTGGGTAACCCAAAGGATAAGGTCCCCCCACTTCTGCAGACTGGAATCTACAAGGTTAAGTGTCCTCAGTGCCCCAAGTTTTATTTTGGACAGACGGCCCGCAATCCTACCATTCGATTTAAAGAACATTTGGCCCACTTGAAGTATGGAAGAAGAAACCTGTCCGCTGTGGCGAAACACTCGTTGGATACGGGACATAGAATATCGTTCAACGATCTTGTACTTGTTAAAGCAATAAAAAATAATCGCCTTCTGGATGCCTTTGAAAGTTTAGAAATCTCATCAGCCAACAGCAAAAATTTACTAAACTCCGACAAGGGACCCATTGGAGATTCTCAACTGATTAACTATTGGTCCAAACGGACCAATCACTGATCTAGCCCCCTTAGTGGGGTTTATCACTCTTTCTGTCATTGGTGCTCTCAGACTATAAATATCGGTCTTGTTCTTTTTCACACTCAGTATCATCTGGTGTGTTACTCCCTTCTTTTCCACCTGCTGAATGATGAGAGCTTCGCCCTCGAAAAGCGCTTCTAGGATTAGGTTGTATTTTTCTTTTTACTAAATTTTTGTTGTGGTTAAAGAGTTGTTATTTATTTTGCCAGAGTGTACTGATATTATGGAAAATGAAGTTGTACCAATGCACGATGACATAGGATTTTTCGTTAATGGGACTATGACACCACAAGAAATTGAGTGCATCGTGAAGAACATATCCTCCAGTCAGAAGTACTTCTTGCTCACAAAACATTTCAAGTCCTAAGAGTCGCAAACCTTTCCTCAAGCGCATGTTGGAGGTTGCTTCCGGTCATTCAAAGTTCAATGGTTACATGAATTCAACTGGCTTGTTTAGAGTCCAAAATTGAACGCATGTTTTTGCAACGTATGTGTACTATTCTCACGCAACAGGGATGCATTAGGTTGTTTAGTTAATAAATCGTTCATCAAATGGCACCAAATGACCAAAACCCTGAAACCACATTGTGAGAAGAAATATCATCTTAGTGCTAAATTGGAAGCAGAAGATTTTTGTAATAGCACTGAAAACCATTTGACAACCTTTCCTGTCATGACGAATTCCTTTAAAGCGAAAAATGTGGAAACAAATCATCACATCATAAAGTGTATAGCAGAAGCTGTGTTGCTTTGCGGAAAACAATGCATAGTTTTTCGGGGGAATGAAGAAAAATTAAAAGATGTAACGGAAGGAAATCTGAAAGGAAACTGCGGTAATTTCTTGGCTGTCCTTAAAGTTATCAGCGAACATGACGAAGTTTTGGCTGAACATTTACGCCATCCGAAGCTGAGAAATGTAACGTACGTGTCTCCGAAAATTCAGAATGAAGTAATTGATGTGATTGGCAATCATATTATTTTTGCTGATATTGTCAAAGAGATCCAGGCAGCGCAGTTTTATGCTGTTATGGCAGATGAAGTGGTTTCGCACAAATGTTAAACAAATGTTTTGCGAATTGTAGAGAATAACAGGTGCCCATATTGCGAATGCAATAGTAAACGCATTGAATAACCTGGGTTTCTGTAAAGAAGATATTCGAGGTCAGGGATATGATGGCGCTGCCAATATGTCAAGTGGTAAAGTTGGAACGCAAGCAAAAACTAAGCTACTGTGCAGCGAAAAAGCAACATATGTGCACTGTCATAGCCATGCCTTAAACTTAGTCATCGCTCACTCATGCAGCTTGCCTCCTGTAAGAAATGCAATCGATTCAATCATATGTGCATTTCTGTTCTTCAACACCAGCCTAAAGAGGTAGACATGCCTAGAGAAGTTTCTTCATAAGTGCATTGGTAATGAGAGTCGAAGGAAAGCGATGATAGATCTCTGTAGAACCCGTTGGGCAGCAAAGCACAATGCTTACAGTCATTTATACACGTCATTTGCCCCATTAGTGGAAATTCTCGAATTTATTGGTCTGGGCTTCATTCAATCGAAGGAGAGGACTCAGCAGCCTGCACCTGGGAGTCAGAGTGTAAGAAACAAGCAGTGGTATTGATGACCAGGTTAACGAGCTTTGACTTCATTGTTACATTCTTGGTTCTGTACCAACTTTTCTCACCTTGACGGCATTACTGTGAAACTGCAAGGAAGGTCACTCGACATTCTTGAAGCATTCCAACTTGGCATCAAGGATGTGAAAGTGGTGTACCAGCATGTAAGAAGTAACGTCGAAGAGGAGTTTCACAAGATTTATGTCCATGCTGAAAGGATGGCTTCTACAGTTGATGTGCAGGCATCCACATCTCGAATTGCATGTAGAAAGAAACAAAAGGAGCAAAACACCAGCAGAAAGCCTTGAGCAATATTATTTGAAAATTTAACAATTCCATTTCTGGATGATTTAAACACTGAGCTGGATGAACAATTTTCCAGTGTTGCGATAACATGTTCCTCTCTGTTAAGCTTGATTCCTGCTGTGATCAGTAAGTTAGAAGTTGTTGATGTTAAAGCAGCAGTCACACTATTTGAAGACGACTTTCCAAGTCCATCAACTGTCCAACCGGAGGTGTTCGTTGGAAATTTACTTGGAAAGGGAAGGACAATTACCCCAAACATGTGCAGAAACCATAAGGAAATGTGATGCGTTACTCTTTCCCAATATTTTTGTTTTGCTGAAGCTGCTGTGTACCTTGCCAGATACCTCTTGTGAATGTGAAGTGCTAGCACCTTACGATGCCATGTGTCATTCAATGACAGAAAAAAAAACTTTCTGCACTAGCACTCATCCACATTCATCTTAATCATACGATTGATTTAAGATTGTGTTGTTGACATTTCCTCAAAACTGCATTCCAGAAAACTAGAGCTTGATAGTGTTTTATCTTAAATCTTCATTTAATAGATCCAAACACAGAGTAGATGTAAATAAACTTGTACTTAAAAGTTTCAATAAATATTTTAAATGCAATAGTTGTGGTCCATTTTTTTTAGACCGCAACTCCATGATAAATACTCCCCCCAAATAAAAACTCTGGTTACGGCCATGATTGCTGGTATTTATTTAGGGTAGTATAGATATGTTAGTATTGAAAATTAGTGATGTAAACTTACAGGTATTGGACATTGAAACTGAAACACCTTCGCAAATAGCACTGGTTACCCCCAGGGCTGAACAGAACCTTCTGCTAGGTAATTAATCGTATGCATATCAATGAATCACGTGTCAGAGGTCTTGGTAGTCACTCCAGTAGAAAAGTTCGATAGTAAGCTTCAAATTGTCTGTGCAGAGCGCTATAATGGGAGACATATCCAACTTCAAAAGAGGGCAGATTGTTGGGGCGCGTCTAGCAGGTGCATCTGTGTCCAAAACTGCCACACTTTGTGATGTCTCACGTGCTACAGTATGCAGGGTGATGTGTGCATATGAACAGGAAGGACGAACCACGTCCAGGAGGAGCAACTGCAGGGGAAAACGGAAGTTGTCGGAAAGAGACGTCAGGACATTGACCAGGATTGTTGCACGAAAGCGGAAAACCACCGCAGCAGAAATCACCGCAGAAATGAATACACACCTCCAGGAACCTGTGTGCACGAAGACAATCCGTCGTTACCTGCATAAATCCAACATCCATGGCAGGGTTGCTATACCGAAGCCTTTCATCAGTAGTACAAATGCCTCCAAGCGGGTTCAGTGGTGCCGGACGCATAAAACCTGGACGTTGGATGACCTCAAACGCGTCATATTCTCGGATGAGTCCAGCTACACTGTCTTCCAAACAACAGGGAGGGTATTCGTCTGGAGGAGCCCCTCTGATGCCTACAACCCAGACTGCTTGGCACCCACAGTCAAACACGGAGGTGGATCAGTAATGGGTGGATCAGTAATGGTCTGGGGTGCAAACTGTGCAGGACCTCTACTGATCCTTCCCAAGACGTGTTGCTGCTGTGCTGGCTGCCCACGGTGCCCCAACACCTTATTAAATAAACATTTTGGATTTCTACCAGGTGTTTCAGTTTCAATGTCCAATACTTGTAAGTCTAAAAACACTAGTCCGCATAGAGATAATTTAATATCTACCTTTTATTAATAAACAGCATTTTTAGACAAAAAATTATAGCCCATGGAGGCTGCCATCTTTCCCCCAATTCGCAAAGGAACACGGAAATTATGTGACGTCAGGTATGGCCTGCGCAAAACAAGGCCAACTACGAGGGTGGGCTGAAAAGTAATGCCTCCATGGCAGTAACTTTTTTATTTTTTAACCGATTTTCAAAATTCTTTTTGTATCTTCTACTCCCATTTGTCCTCTATGTAATGCACTATTCACTTTTCGACATAGTCCCCATCCCTTTCCACGCATTGTACCGACGCGTCACTAGTCGGGTGAACCCGTCAGAGAGGAATTCTGGGGTTGTCGTCGACACGAGGATCGAATGGCAGCTTTGGATCCTCTTCTGCAGCACGATAACGCCACACGTCAGAGGGGGTTGCAGCGCCTACAGTTCAAAGATGAAAGACTTTGCACCTTGCGATTTTCACCACTTCCCAAAGAGGAAAGAGCACCTTAAGGGGCACGAGTTGCGTTCTGACAACGAGGTGAAACCTGCCGTTCGGTTTTGGTGTCGACAACAAGCCGGGAATTCCTCTCCGACGGGTTCACCCGACTAGTCACGCGTCGGTACAATGCGTGGAAAGGGACGGGGACTATGTCAAAAAGTGAATAGTGCATTACATAGAGGAGAAATGTGAGAATCAGATACAAAAAGAATTTTGAAAATCAGTTAAAAAATAAAAAAGTTACAGCCATGTAGGCATTACTTTTCAGCCCACCCTCGTATTTTATCATTCGCACGTTAAGCCTAATGCGATCAAGTTCGGCAATGTATTTTAACCTTGTGCCTTTTTTTACCGCAATGTATATAAGTATTACTGACCTTTCATTTTGAATTTTAAACTTACTTCAAATCGGTCGTTGTATTTCTGGAGCTGTTTGGATAGTATTCTCCTTGGTGTTTGTTAAGGTTACCGATGAACGAAAACCTTCGGTATCGCATCCGGCTTCAGGAGACATGGACAGCGGCCTACTTCGCTTTTTGCGGCCCTTAACAATTCTGTCTTGAAATCTCTGATATAACAGGATTCAGTAAAATGATGCGAACACATGCTTACTATTTCCATGTTAATATTATGCAACCATTGCTTCGACAGTTGTTGATTTTTTAGCTACAACTTATGCCAACTGCAAGTTTTGTTTGTCGTAGACCTATTATTACAGCATCGCAGTAAACCACGTCATTTCTTACAGCTGGATCACCTGTTCTCATCTATAGTTGGCCTTGTTTTGCGCAGGCCATACCTGACGTCGCATAATTCCCGTGTTCCTTTGCGCATTCGATGAAAGATGGCGGCCTCCATGGGCTATAATTTTTCGTCTAAAAATGTTGTTTATTAATAAATAAAGGTAGATATTGAATTTTTTCCACGCTGACTAGTGTTTTTAGACTTACATGTATAAAATATCTAAAAAACTTCTTTGCTTCCATGGAATTCGAGATATCGAAGTTCGACTGTAGCTTGAAGACTCGTGCATAAAAATTCTCTTAGCTTTGTAGGCTATGACCCAATCCAAATAAAAAAAAAAAACAAAAAAAAAAAACAAGAGTTTCCTGTTGGGCAGAAAGACGAAAAGTTATCTACTTTGTGGTTTCTGCCATTATTTTTACGTATGTGGAATCCATGCCTTACTTACTCAGGGTGTGTCTAAAAAGTCCGACCAGTCGCGATCGCACAATGCTCGTCACAAAGCTCGTTTTGGAGCCACCAATGACTAACTCGAAATTTCGACTATGCCCGATCGACGCGGGAACGATGCAGGCATACGTAACTGGCTGTATTCATTTTAAATTTTCTCCCGATTCGGACGATCCTGGATTCTTAAAGTAACGTCCGGGCGCGATGAGCGTTTTCATAACGCGACCGGTCGCGCTAATCTCGACCGGAGTCCAACGTCGGTCGTAATTAGCGCAACCAGAGTCCAACGCCGGTCGCGGTCGGCTGCGTCGGTGAGTAGAATCAAAATGGCGGACGAAAGTAGAAAATTCAAGTGTTCGAATCCCCAATACGTAATAAATATATTTTGGAGAAAGGAGATGGCGAAATACGAGAGGAACTTTGCTGCGACGCCATTTTGAAGCTAAATGCTCACGACTGCGCTGTCCATGAACGAACAAACGGAAGCAAACGGCCGTCGATTGTACCACGTAAACTGTCGGCGACTGGTCGGATTTTTTAGACACACCCTTACTTTTCAAACCCGCTTATCCATTAGGGTCGCGGGGGGTGCAGCGATCGCGATCTTCCGCCATCAGGCGCATGTCCTCCCTGGTAATATCCAAGCGACTCGAACCCAGATTCTCCACGTAGTCTAGCCACCTGGTATCCACCGACCCCTTGGTCTCTTACCTACCAGCTTGGAAAATAACAACTGCCTAGGAAGACTAGTTTGCGGCATCCGTATCACGTGGCCATACCAGCGCAACCGAGATCTCTCGATGCAGAGAAGTAGCGGCTCAACATCTAAAGATTCCCTTATTGTGCTGCTGTACACTCTATCTAGTAGGGAGTGTAACACCTGCCACACTTCTCAGAAATCTCATTTCGGCCGCTTGTACGCGCGATCGCACTCTTTCGGTCGTTACCCAAGCCTCATGACCATAGGTGAGAATGGGGACAAAGATAGATTTGAAGGCTGAGAGCTTGGCTTTGTTACCCAGCTCGCGTTTCGTTACCACGGATCGTCAAAGTTCACGGACCCATGCCTTAATCAAATAAAATTTATTCTTGATTTGTAAATACAGGGTGGTCAGAAAAAACTGATAACAACATTGTACTTGTTCCAGAAAAAACTCATCTGGGTCATTCCCATTTTGATTTTAGAATAGACGAACTGGGCATTACAAGTAACGCACGTAAATTTATTTCCATAATTATTATGCAATTGTAACAAAGTATACAAAGATGTCTAATCAACGCGAGGAAATTTTGACATTACACGAGCCAAGAAAACCCAATTGCGAGACCGCGCGATCGCTCAATATCACCCCACCAAATATCAGGAGAACAATTAAGCAGTTCCAGGAGCTTGGCCATGCTGCTCGATGTCTAGGAAGTAGCAAAAAACGTAGTGTCAGCACACCCAGGAACCATACGCATATCAAGAAGCAATGATGCGGAATCAGAGAGTCTAGACGAGAAAGATCACTCGTGAGACCGGCATTGCCCGTGAATCGGTTGGCTTAATAGCTACCAAGGAACTGGGACTCAAGACCTACAAAACTCCTCAAAGCGGATCCTCTTCAGCAAGCCCACAACCACCAATGGCAGAGTTTGGTCCACTGATACTCCCAGCACCTCTGCAATCATCGAACATTGCCAAAATCCGATGTCTGTGATGGTCTGGGCTGGCAGCAAAATCCCTTAGATTCCCAAGGCTGTCGTACCGCCGTGGGCCCAGCAGCACTTCGGTGACCAACACTGGACTTTCCAGCAAGATTCTGCACTGGCCCACAGAACAAAGAGGACGCACAAGTGGTGCAGGTTCAACTTCCCTGACTTCATCACGTCTCAGGAGTGGCCACCTTCCTCTCCAGATATCAACCCAATGGACACAGCGTTGGTCGATTTTGGAGGCAAGGGCTTGTGCAAAGCTCCACACAAGTTTGGAGGAGCTGAAGAAATCCTTGCTTCGAGAATAGGACCAGATAGATGTAGATGAATTGCAGCGTTTGGCCGGAAATTTTCGAAAGCGTCTGAGGCTTTATACTGAAGCGGAAGGAGGCCACTTCTAAAACACTTCTGAGAAAAGTGTACTTTATCATGACCCGTTGACAGAAGTTTGTTTGTAATGATGTATATGAAATTTGATTAAATATTATAGCAGAGCAATCTCGTAAATTGGCATCATACTGGGCCACCGTGACGCAGGGTGCCATCTTGCTGCAAAACGAAGGCCCAAATACACGCATGAGAAGCTAATTTATCTTCAGAGAATCACGTTCGTGTTCTAGTGTGGCATTTGAATTTCTTGTTAAGACCGGTTTCCATTTAGCGTCGGTTCGGCGTAGGTTAGGCGTCTGCGTCTTTTTTGGAATTTTTGAAAAACGCATTCGTTTTCCAATTAGCGTCTGTTAAGCATCTGCGTCGGTTCGGCGTCGGTCACGCGTCGTTTCAAGATCTGGCATGGCTAGATTTTTAGGAGTCTTTTTCAGGCGTCGTTTTGATCTAGCCAATCAGGTGTGATCTACTTGCTATGGATTCTGGGTAGTTGTCTTCGCCGATTCAGATGGAGAATCACGGCTGCCGTAGCTGCTGTTCGTCGACACGGGTTCTCGCGACTTTTCCTTCGTATAAACAGGTTATAAAAATTTGGTGAATCATTTATTTATTAAGTGAAAATGATATAGTAATAAATTCAAAGCGTGAACTTGATCGGAGTGGTTGATATCTTCTTTTTCCATCACCTTGAGAGAGCGACAATTGTTTGCAGCGACTCGACCAATCAGATCAGACCAGATTCAGATAACTGTTAAAAGTCGCTAAATAGAAAACGATCACGCTCGCGTGCTAATCAGGGCGCGTCTCACAGGCGACGATTGCAAAAAAGGACGCCGAAGCAAAAAGGATGCCTACGCTGAACCGACGCTAAATGGAAACCAGCCTTTAACTTGGCATTATTACAGTAGTCCCCGAAAGTATTCTTTTTTGTACCATTCGTTTTGTATTAAAAATAATGCGGGGGAGAGGGGGGTGAGTAGGAGGAATGATAAACATGCTTAAAACGTTATATCGTGCTTGATTATACTTATTTGAGAACGTTGTACATAAATTTATCCATTGCTTTTGTAATGTAGTCGAACCTGAACGAAATGAAACTATTTCTGGAAGATGTTGCGTCAAAAACCAAAGTGCATG
>JAHWFO010059486.1:0-38077 GCA_023313115.1 Rhysida immarginata
ATTATCTTGGTATTATTTTCACTTACTGTTTTAGCACGTAAATTCGACTTGAAGGGGTCCACAAAAAATTCTGAAAAGTTGATACGGCCGAGCTAAGACTTCGATAGTCATATTTCTGAAAACAGAACTTTTAAAAGTTAATCCGTTTTCAAGTTATCGTCCAAACGGCGGACGGCCGGACGGACGGATAAACGTACAGACCAAGGGCGCATTCTTATAAGTAGCTTTTATGCTAAAGCTTTCAATAAATGATTTTATATATACAGGATTTTTCAAAAATACTTTTACAATCTTTTAGGGAAGATAGCATGTGTGATTCTACGCAAAAGGGTTCATATGTACGTGGGCCCGAATTTGAACGCTAAATGAGATATGAAATGAAATAAAAATGCCGCCATCAAGATCAGAATGTTAATAATTCAGATTCTATAACATCTAGAATGATGAAATTTAAGTGAATAATAGGATACATAAAACTGTGTATACGGTTTAAATTTGATCGAATTCCAACGAGTAGTTTCCGACTTACGCGATCAACATCGTAACATGCGCTGGTAGTACTGTTACGATTTGAATGAATAACTCGTAAACTACTTGTTAGAATTCGATTAAATTTTAACGGTATACAGTTTTATTCCCCCAAATTATTATTCCCTGTGTACAGAGGTTCCTGCTCCTAGCAGATAGAAAATTGTAATTTGTCGCAAATGAGCTAGTTAAAAATGTTAATAAAATAATTCTATGCATATTGATAGGTAATAGATGCCAACATGGTGCCATATATTTAACATAGAAACTTAGTGCAAGCATTATTTAATTTTTGTGGGATTATAAGATATATATCATCCCATAAGTTGCAAAATTTATAAAAATAATTAAAAGCAGATAGAGAAACTGTTTTTAAATGCCCATTTATCATTTTTAATCATTAATTCAATTATAATAATTCGTATATGCATTTCATGAAAAAAAAATAATAGCAGCAAATTGGAAAATTGTAATTATAATTTGTAAATGAACTGCCCATTCCTACATATGTTAAAATTACTTTAGGAAGAATAAAGAAAAAAATAATAATTTGAAGAAGATGGGATTTGAACCCATACTTGCAAAATGAAAGCCCAACACTTTACCGATGGACCAGTACAACTTATTAGAATTCTACTCTCTTTCCAGAGGTTGCCCCCCCGGCGGGGGCCCCCCCGGGGGGGGGGGGGGGGGTTAGAGTTAGACGAATTCTGGACGAAGATCAATTACCACAAGGGTATATCGCAATTTATTAAGAGAATAGAGTGGGAAGAGACGTCAGTACGAATTTGAATGCCATAGATATTGGACCACCTGCGTCAGCCAGTATAAATATGGCAGAAAAATTAGTGATACGCGGGCTCCTTCGTCACTATTAGAAAAAGGGGACCACTGCGCGAGCAGCAGCCGCCGAAATTTGCAGGGTGGAAGGTCAGGGTGTGACCAATGAACGGACAGCACGACGGTGGTTCTACCGCTTTTCGTCTGGAGACATGGGCTTGGAAGATGCGCCAAGGAGCGGAAGACCCAAAGAAGTGGATGATGCAGCCCTACAGCAACAAGTGGAAGCCAACCCAGGCAGCACCACCCGCGGACTAGCGGCGGACATCGGGACATCACAATCGAGTGTGGTACGACATCTGCACGCCATGGGAAAGGTCAACAGGAGCTACCGGGTTGTGCTCCACGAGCTGACGCCCGCGCAAGCACAACAACGGGTGAAGGTGTGTCGTTAACTGCTGGAAAACCCCCGGGATTATCGCTACTACCGGCGTATCGTGACCTGTGATGAGAAGTGGATCGCGTTCCGTAATCCTGACATGCGTCGGCAGTGGTTGGATACTGGACAACAGGCAGAACCTGTCCCCAGACGCGACAGGTTCGAGAAGGTCATGCTGTGCGTCTGGTGGTCATGCAAAGGCCTGGTGCACTTTGAGCTGGTCCCTGATGGTCGTGGTATCACCGCAGACCTGTATACTGAACAGCTCGAGCGGATGTACGCCGCCCTGGCCGTCCACCAGCCTGCCCTGGTCAACCGAAAGAGAGCCCTCCTGCAGCAGGACAATGCTCCACCGCACCGGGCGCGAAAAACATCGCTTAAGTTGCAGTAGTTGGAGCGCATTGAGGTTCTGCCACATCCAGCATACAGCCTCGACCTGGCATCTTCCGACTACCATCTCTTCCAGTCCATGGGGCACTTCCTGCGTGGACGGCGCTTCGCCAATGTCAGTGAGGTTGAAGACGCCGTGCGTGACGTTTTCGCCCAGAAATCGGAGGAGTGGCTTCGCGAGGGCATCCACCAACTGGCTGATCATTGGATGAAGACCATCGAGCATGATGGACTCCACTTTGAAGATTAGCAATGAGTGGTTCCTGTCTGGTGCCCGTTTAAAAGTTTGCGCGGTGATCGGCCACTACTTTTGACTCAGTCTCCGTATGAACTGCACATAATGAGATAAACTGAGTTTTTTATCGGAAAATTTTGAGAAGTGTGTCGAATGGCTTTGCATGGGTAGTTAATTGGGTGAAAATTACTGCTAGATTTTTTTTTTATCAAATTCGATGTGGAGCATTACCTCCCATCGTTAGTCCCTGCTTGAGCTTTACCTTAACGTGATGGATGGGCTTTAGTGCTTCAATGATACTGGGTAGGGATGGAATGGGACATTTCGGCGCGACCCGTTTTGGCCCTTGTTTTGAAATACTGGTTCCATCGAGGACCGAATCAAACGAGGTACGGGGAGAGGAAGAAATACTGTTGTGGCGAAATCCAGGCTGTGCGTATGACATGCGCTTACTTTATCTTTACAAACATACACTGTCATATCACTGAATTATGACCACCCGCTTAGTAATGGGAGTAGCCACCCTTCGCTGCTATAACTGCTGCTAGGCGTCGTGGCATGGACGTAAGAAGTGCACAGTATGTGTCCGATGGTATGGCAGTCCATTCCGCTTGAAGCCCTGTCCACAGAGCTTCGACAGTCATAGGTGGAGGGTCCAGCTGCCGTACATGGCGATCAACGTACTCCCACAGATGTTCAATTGGATTGATGTCCGGAGAATTAGCGGGCCGAGGGAGCACTCGAAAGTCAGTAGAGTGTTCCTCGAACCAATCCAGAATGTGACGTGCCTTGTGGCAGGGTGCATTGTCCTTCTGGAACACACCATCGCATTGGGGGAACATCGTGAGCATGTATGAGTGCACCTGGTCCGCTCCGATTGACAGATAGCTACAGGCATTCAAATTGCCCTCTAGACGAATCAATGGACCTAACTGCTCCGAACAGAAGATCCCCCACACAAGTACACTACATCTACCAGCCTGCTTCCGGCCCACAATAGCCTCCTGCAGTCTCTTTTCATGGCGTTTATGACGCACTCGCCATCGCCCGTCAATCTTAGGGAGCAAAAACCTTGACTCGTCGGAGAAAGCGACCTTAGCCCGCTCGTCTGTGGTCCAATAGCGGTGCTCACGTGCAAAGTCTAGGCGTCGTTGACGATGACCCCTGGTCAACATGGATGCAGCAACCATGCGTCGACTGTTCAGGCCCATCCGTAGCAGGGTACGTTCAACGGTAATGTCGGATACACGTCTGTTGGCACCACTGTTGAATCTGGTGGTCAGTTGATGGACTATGGCTCTCCTGTCACCTTTTACGAGTCGTTGTAGGCGCCGCTCACCCCGTTGGTCGATGGCTCGTAACCCTTTACAGTGATGGCGTTGGGATGCGATTTCTGTCCCTGCTGTCCACTCTTTGAACACCTTCACTACAGCGGACCGTGAACAGTTCACAAATCGCGCAGTTTCGGAGATGGTGTCACCCTTGCTGCGAGAGCCTATTATCATCCCTTTTTGGATGTCCGTTAAATCCGGACGTTTACCCATCTTGAGGCACGTGCACCTGCCGTTTGATGCACCAGCTTTAAAAGCTTTCTCAGCCTGTTATGCAAATTTTGCAATGAGTAATCGTTGTTGGGGCGAACCATGCGTGTGCCTTGAAGGGGTGCTGGTCATAATTCATTGATATGACAGTGTATAACTAATATACTACTGTTTATAAAAATCGCAACACCCTGATGGAATAGCCCAATCTGCATTAAATTTGGAGCATTTGCATATCATGGGTCAGAAAAGAAACCATTAGATTTTCAGGTCAATACAATGCGTTTTATTGTCACATTAGTATCGGGTGAAACCACCGTGGGATGCACTTACAGCCTCTAAACGTCGTGGCATTGAGTCAAACAAGCTCTGAATAAGGGCCTGGGGAATGTCCTGCCATGCTCTGTCTACACGGGTATACAGTTCATCCACAGTTGTTGCTGCAGGAGTCTGACGAGCCAATCGATGAGCAACCCTGTCCCACACATGTTCGATTGGGGACATGTCTGGTGAACGAGCAGGCCAGGGGAACAAGGGCGTCTGATGTGCTTGGAAAAAGGCGAGGACATTTCTGGCCACATGCGGTCGGGCATTGTCCTGTTGGAATACAGCGCCTGGAAGGTTCTGCAGGAAAGGGATGACCTCGGGTTGTACAACTTCCCTGATGTACCGGTCACTGTTCAGATTGCCATGGATTCTGATCAGACGGGAACGGCCATGGTAACTGATTGCACCCCACACCATCACCCCTGGCGTTTGTCCTGAATGACGCTGCAGGATGCATTCTGGAAGGATGCTGGGTCTTCCTGAGCCTGGTCTTCGGTGTGCCCTGTTCTCTTCGCTCCACTGCCTCCATGCACGCATAATTGTCGTTGCATTACGTCCTACACGAGCAGCAATGTCACGATACGACCATCCCGCTTCACGCAGACCAATTATGCGTCCTCTTTCAAAGTCTGTCAGCTGTTGATATGGTACCCTTCGTCGTTGTCGAGGCATGGTGTTCTTTCAAGCAATTACTCTGAAAATCTAATCATTTATACTCTGACCCATTGTATGCAAATACTGCAAATTGCATATGGATTAGACCATTCCATCAGGGTGTTGCGATTTTTATAAACAGTAGTGTATAAACTGGCGGGGGAAAAAATCCCAACACCACGAAGGACTTGTTCTAGATGAATGAAATTTGGACAGTATATTCAGCTATGGTATTTATTCAATTGATTCAAGTTTTAAGGTTACAACTTATAGGTGGCGCTGGTGAACTTTAGTACCCGCTGTAGTCACCGCGCTGGTCTATGCAGGCCTGCACATGTGCATGCATACGGTCGTAGAGATGCCGAATGTCATTTTGTGGTATGGCATTCCATAACTGTTGTACCTGGATGGTCAGATCAGTGACAGTTGTTGCTGGTTGTGGAAGAGCCCTGACACGGCGTCCGACCATGTCCCAGGCGTTCTCGATGGGCGACAGATCTGGTGATCGTGCTGGCCATAATAAGATGTGGACACCCTGAAAGGCACGTTGGGTTGCAGCGCCAGTGGGGTCGAGCGTTATCCTGTTGGAACAGCCCCCCTGGCATACCAGCCATGTATGGCAGCACAATGGCAAATGTTTACAGCTCAACAACCATCCGCATGTAAACATTTGCCGTCATGGTGACTGGGATAACCACCAGGGGGTCCTGCTGTCGTAGAAAATCCCTCCCCATACCGTAACGCCAGGGGTGGGGCCAGTATGCCGACGACGGATACAGCTCGGTAACAGAACTTCCCCACTCCTCCTCCTGACCCTTGTGCGACCATCACTCTGACCCAGACAGAAACGACTTTCATCCGTGAAGACCACAGACCTCCATTCTGCTCTCCAAGTCGCTCTGGCTTGACACCACTGAAGACGTGCCGCACAGTGTTGAGGGGTAAGAGGCAAACATGCCACAGGGTGCCTGGAGTGGAGGTTCCTGGCCAGGAGATGGTTCCGAATTGTGCGTGGAGTGACGTTGGATACCACAGCAGCCCGAATGTCCGCTGCAGATGCTGTCCGATTTGCCACAGCCATCCTTCAGATGCGCCAGTCAACCCTGTCTCCAGTGGCCGGGGGTCGTCCAGATCCTGGTCTCCTGGTAATCCTGCCTTCCCTGAACCATTGCTGCCAACAGCTGTACACAGTGGCAACGTCTCGACCCATGCGTTCTGCAATAGCAGGAACGAAAGTCCACCCTCTCGAAGGCCCATTACACGTCCTCTTTCGAATTGGGTTAGCTGCCTATATTCACGTCGCAGTCGCCTTCGAGGCATGTTTTACTCTACCGTATCACACACGTCCACAAGTGTCTGAAGTGAAACAGACGCGCGTCTGATCTCCTTTATATCTGTCATTGGAATGTCTCATTTGCATGTACAGGGTGGTGCTGGTGGCGCCCCCTATAAGTTGTAACATTGAAACTTGAATCAATTGAATAAATACCATAGCTGAATATACTGTCCAAATTTCATTCATCTAACACAAGTCCTTCGTGGTGTTGAGATTTTTTTTTTCAGCCAGTGTATTAAAAAATAAAAAAACTTCTGAAAAATGCATCTCAGAAGTTAAATAAAGAAAAAATAAATACAGGTGATTGAAAATGATGTCTAGCATTTCATAACAAACTAACCAGACCGGGTTTAAAATACAAAAAGAATTCAAATATTTATTGATCCTAGCATTACAAATGTTCTATATGACTCCCTCGAGTCATACGGACAATGTCAAGACGATAGCCAGTCCCATCCTAAACTCCTTTCAGCATGTCTACTGTTACTAGTCCGAGAATAGACACGTTTACAAAGACATCCAGTTTCCAGAAATTGATCATACCACTTACGAATGCTTTTGTCAGTAGGGTAATCTTTATGAAATTGCCTACAAAATGCCACCTGGAGTAAAATTAGTTTTTTCTGCAATATGGCTTTTCCTTCACTGCCGCCATCTTTATTTTTATTGCGGCACTAGCAGCAGCAAAGCCTGCAATTGCGGGAAGATTAAAATATTTGAGTTTTCCTACTTTTTAAACCCTGTCTGGTTAGTTATGTTATAAAATAAATGCACAGTGAAATTTTGAAATGCCGGACGTCATTTTGAATCATCCTGTATTATTAAACATAATATGGCTTAAAGTAGATAATGCAATAATATTTTTGTATTAATATAAAAACTGAGAAATTAATAGTTAAATATACAAGGTGCGTCTATAAAGTTCGGTGAATGGATGGATATCTCAAGAGCAATGCGCAAGAAGAGACAAATGGAGAGTCAACACTTAGCAAGGAGCGCAGGATACCGACGAAGATTAGTCAGCTGCGGGCAGTCGAACGGCGTCAGTGCGAAAACTCACGTCAAATGGAAATGGAGCAACGGATCCACCAATAATTTGTCCCGGAAGGATAAACCGTCAACGCCGTGTTCGCCACAGAAGTTACAGGATTGGAAAGTGCAATCTGTTCATGACAACGCACGCCCGCATATTGCGATCTGTGTACGCAACTTCTTGGCTCAACGCCGTGTAACTTATCGCACATTCACCGTATTCACCTCATGTGGCGCCTGTAGAGTTCTCTCACTGTAAGGTGAAATGGAAGCGTTCACTTTATCGCGTTCAATAGGTAGAGTGTCTAGTGGGAGTGTCTTGGCACAACGTCGTTACTACGCATGCGCGTGCCAGGAAAACTTGGCGCAGAGCCAAGCTATCTGGATTAAAGCACAAGATCTGTAGACTTTTATCATCGAGAGTTAAATTTTCATAAGTTATGAGCATGTTCAATTTTTAAAAAAAAGATTAAAAGATCACATGTGTTTCATGTTTACATGTTTAATTGTAAATTCTGCTTTTAATTGAAAATTAAAAATTAAAAACTGTAAAGAAATATATCATTTAGACAAATTAAGCAAAAATTTTCATTAATTATTCCTAAAGTATCTATATTTGGTATCGAAAAAAGATAATATAATAATACAAAACTTTTCTTCAATATGTCCATAAGTTATAATTTATCATTAAAATATTAATTAAAAATATTAATTACAAATTTTTTTTTCAAGAATGAATTGAAAATCGTGGAATTTTATAATTTTTAAGCACTAGGGCATTCCTCTATTTTTTTAATTATTATTTTTGGAATTAATACCCACTTACTGGCAAAATTTTGTATCATTTATATTTTTATTATGAATAAAAACGTCTTGAAAAGATAATATTTGTATTCTTTTCTGGACGAAACCAAAAGAAAAAAGAAAAAAAAAACGAATCTTTTGAAAAGGTTCAATAAACTTCATTTTTTGATTTAAAAATAGTTTTGATTTTTGTACGTTTGTACTTTCATAAGCTATCTCTTCTTTGCTTTTTAGCTTAGATGTTAACAATTGAAACTTTTCAAGGTAACATTCATATTTAGAAATTTGGGAAATCATTGGGAAATACTATTATGAGCAAACTACTAGCGCTCCATATTGGCGTAACCAAGTATTTAAATTATATTTTGAGAAACGTGTTAATTTAGAATGATCAAACATTTCTAAATTAATATTAATTTGGACTCGAGTCTTGAGGGATTGAATTAGGAATTGACTATCCCATTAGCAATGACACCAGAGGATTCGAGTGCAAAATAATATACAAAATGTTATGACTTTTTTGCACGGGTTTCGCTTGTTGAGAAATAACAGAAAACAATGTAACATTGCATACAAAATTTTAATTTTTTTTATTTCTGATACTCTTCTCCAGTGGAAAAAAAAGAAAAACATTAAAATTGTGATTGTTTTATTTTTCTTGTGTCATCACCAGTGACAGATCAATATTTCTTAGAATTGCGAACAACTTTAAAAATTCAATATTCTAAATTTTAAAGAAACATCAAAATTGATTCTTTTTTATACAAAATATTAAAATACTTATAAAATATCTCTAAAATTTGGTTTCAGAAAACAATACAAATATTTTCAAGATGTTTTTATCAAAAATAAATTGATTCATAATAAAAAAATAAATGATACAAAAACTTTACCAGTAAGTGGGTATTAATACCAAATATTTAACGGAATATAATAATTAAAAAAATAGAGGAATGCCCAAGAGCTTAAAAATTTAAATTCCAGGATTTTCAATTCATTCTTGAAAAATAATTTTGAAAGTAAAATTTTTAATTTTACATTTTAATGATTAATTATAACTTATGGACTTTCTGAAAAAATTGTATTATTTTTTTATTCTAAATATAGACAGTTTAGAAGGAAAGTATGAAAAATTGTCTAATTTGTCTAAATGGAATATTTCTTTGCAGTTTTGAATTTTTAATTTTCAATTAAATGCAGAATTTACAATTAAACATGTAAACACATGTGATCGTTTAATTTTCTTTTTTTTCTAACAAATAAGCATACCCTAACTTATTAAAAATTTTATTAATTCTTTTATTCCCCATGATAAAGTTCTACAACACAATCGGATTGCTAAAGCAAAGCCCTAATCCATACTTTGATCCATGTAGCTTGGTTATGGGCCAAGTTTTCCTACCAAGCGCACGCGCAGTAAGTACCTTGTACCGAGACACTCCCGCTAAACACTCTACCTCCTACCTATTGAACGCGATAAAGTTAATTCTTCCATTTCACCTTACAGCACAGAGTAGGGAAGGAACTAATTCCATCCCTACTCTATGCTTACAGTGAGAGAACTCTAGACTTCTTTTTGTTCCCTCGCCTCAAGGGAGTTTCGAAGGGCACACGTTTTGCAGACTTACCAGATATCCGACGTGTGACATCTGTGCTTCGATCAATCCCAAAAGAGACCTTGGCCGACTCATATCGGAGTTTTATCAACGATGTCAAAAGTGTATTGTATCCAACGGATGTTACTTTGAGGGTGAATAAAGGTATTGATTTTGTTTCCATGTTTTGTTTTATTCGTTTTATGCTTCCATTTACCGAACTTTTTAGACGCACCTTGTATTTTAAAAAATAAAATGCATTAATTTCCTTTGAAAAAATAACAAGGGGAAAACATAATCAAAAACAAAAGATCCTCCCCGTGCGTAACTGCTTCCTTGTTTGTCAGCGATTGCATCATCCTTTTTTTGGTTGACTTTCATGTCTAGCAACGTAAACATTTTTAATTGAATACTTAAGTTTAAGTACTTTTTATAAAATTATCTTTAAATTAAAAATGAAATAAAAATTTCTTTAGTTCTTCGTTTGATGATCTATTTATTATTTAAAATTTATTTATTTAAAATTTTTCAAGAGAAAATAAAAATTAAATGATAAAATTCGTCATTTGCTTATATAAAAAGAAAATAAAAATTTATGTATCTCATTTGGAAATTGTGAAATAAGCTTCTCAGGTAAGCATCAATGGTTACAAATCTCATAACAGTTTCTTGTATTCTCTCTGCATTTCTATACAGGGTGTATCTAAACCCCTGTCACAAACTTCTCGTGGCGATTCCCCACAGATGAAAACAAAAGTTCATATAAACATGGTTCAGATAACGATATGAGATTTCCGCGGTTAAATGTGAAGTTTCAGCAGCTGGTTTTGCTACTCTGTAGATGGCAGGTGACATGCGGAGAAACTGCAACAAATGTTAAAGTTTCAGCAGCGAAGTGGTGATTCCCCCTAGGAATCTACAACAAATGGTTAGGTATATCTAAAGTTATTGGCAGGCACTTGTTAATAATCAATAAATGGGACGTTATTTCAAGAATTTGTTGTAGCTTCTCCGCCATACACAGAGTAGCAAAACCAGCTGCTGAAATTTCATTTTTAACTGCGGAAATCTCAAACGGTTCGTTGTCCGAACCGCGTTTATATGAACTTTTGTTTTCTTCTTGCTGAGGGGAATCACCACCAGAAGTTTGTGGCAGGGGTTTAGATACATCCTGTATTGATTTAATTTCCGCGGTGATTCATGGCCAGCTATTAACGCTTCATACGAGGTAATATGCGTTTCTACCTTTGTGAATTTTACACAAGTCATCTATAAATTATCCTATGGTAGGATGTTGCATTTCAAGTTCATAGTGAGGAAGCAATGCTGGAATGACAAAAGTAAAGGAGGAAGCCGTGGTGGAGATGACAAAAGCATATATTAGAGTTTTTTCTTTTTCATTTTATAGCACATTTTCTATATATAGAAATGTGCTTATGTGATCGGTTTGCCCAGCCGTCCGTCCGTCTGTAGACAATCCCACAATTCATTGTGTTGCATGTATTGAATTGCATGTATTGTTCAATCATGTCTTGAATTGCTGGAAGAAACGAATTATCCTCGCATTTGGTAAAACGCGTGTTGAGAACATGGGTTCGGTTCTGCGCGTGCTCTAAACGTTAATGACATGGTGTGCGTGCAGGATGCACGTGTTTGACGATTATTAAAAGGGCAGTTCGGTCCCTAAATCAAGAGAATTTTTTTATTCCTAGGGAGCTTAGCATTTATTACGATAACTTGAAAACGAATTAACTTTTTCACAGTCTGTTTTCATCAATCCATTAAAATGGGACAGAGTACGCAGAAGTAAGAACGTGAGATAGCAGGAATAAGTACGTGCTCTAATAGCACGTGCTTTAATGGTACCATTATGATACCCTCTTAAATATTTCCTATAACAAGATGTGGCATGTAATATATCAAACAAATTGTCACAACATATCATGAACGAATATAAAAGAGTAACTAGTGATAGCAAGTATCGGTCTAATGGCACGTGTACGTGCAAGGATGTCTCATGAATGAATATAACGGTATATAGTGATGTCTGAATTGTTTAGTAGTACGTGTTTTAATGGTACCAAGTGGTACCATTGGAACTTTCAATGCTAAGATATGGCATGTAATATATCAAACGACTCGTAATAACGTGCCATGAGTGAATATCACGTGTAAATAATAATAGTTATTGGTTTACTAGCACGTGCCCTAATGGTGCCCTATGAAACCATATGGTACCATTGGAAATTTCAATGCTAAGATATGGCATGTAATAGATCAAACGACTCGTAATAACGTGCCATGAGTGAATATCACGTGTAAATAATGATAGTTATTGGTTTAGTAGCACGTGCCCTAATGGTGCCCTAGGGTACCATATGGTAACCTTAGAACTTTCAATGCTAAGATATGGCATGTAATATATCAAACGACTCGTAACAACGTGCCATGAGTGACTATCACGAGAAAATAATGATAATGGTTAACAGTTTAGTAGCACGTGCCCTAATGGTGCCCTATGGCATGATATGGTACCATTGGAACTTTCAATTCTAAAACATGGCATGTAATATATCAAACCTCTCGTACCAACATGTAATGAGTGAATATCATGAGAAAATAATAATGGTTATTGGTTTACTAGCACGTGCCCTAATGGTGCCGTATGAAACCATATGGTACCATTGGAACTTTCAATGCTAAGATATGGCATGTAATATATCAAAAGACTCATAACAAGGTGCCATGAGTGAATATTACGAGAAAATAATGATAATGGTTATTGGTTTAATAGCACGTGCCCTAATGGTGCCATATGGTACCATTGGAAATTTTAATGCTAAGATATGGCATATAATATATCAAACAACTGGTAATAACCTGCCATGAGTGAATATCACGTGTAAATAATGATAATGGTTATTGGTTTACTAGCGCGTGCCCTAATGGTGCTCTATGATACCATATGGTACCATTGGAACTTTCAATGCTAAGATATGGCATGTAATATATCAAACAATCGTAACAACGTGCCATGAGTGAATATAACGAGTAAATAATGATAGTGGCAATTGGTTTTGTAGCACATGCCCTAATGGTACAATACAGAATTTATAGAACTTTTAATGCTAAGATATGGCGTGTAATATATCAACCAACTCCTTACGCGTTATTAGATCTTTTGTTATCCATAGCTTATTCGAATCAAAAGTATAGTACTCCTAGGCTTAATGGTATCTAAAACTCATTACTAATTAATTTAATAGTAGTTAATCGCTTGCTTCAATAAGACTTTAGTAATTTAATATGAAAATCTAATAGATGCTTACACATAACGCTTCAGCAATTGAGGCTCACTTCGTTTAACATTATGTGAGAATTCTTACAAATTAAAGAACTTTTATTTTTTTAAGTGTATGAGGAATAAATTCACTCTCCATTTACCTTTCATTCTTCAAGTTTATTCTTTTAAATTCTCTCTATACGTTAGCCTATTTAAATAGTAATTTACAATTTAGTTTTCATATTTATTTATTTACTCTCAAGTGTTTTAAAATGTTGGTTAATTCTATATATCCATGTACGATGCTATAACAAGAAAATGTGGTCCCTTTATCCGCTTTGGCGGTAAAATCATTCTTGTTATGTGTTGTTGTTTTAATAAATTTTTGTAATAAACTGATATTATATGATTCTTTTCCAATGTCGAAAACGCATAAATTATTATTACATTAAAAATAAAATAAATATGCGTTAGAGTGGTGGACAAAAGTTTGGGACCACGTTGTATTTCTGGAAAAACATTTACTTGAATATAATAATTTATACAGTAGAATATTTTAACATAAATGAATTATTTTAAACAAAAAACTGGCGTCCATCTAACAAAAAGTCAAGAAAAATTCATAGAAAGACACATTTTGCTATTAGAACGTCAGGAAAAAAGTTTGAGACCAGGATGATTTTTTCCTTTGAGAACAATTTTTATTTGGGTTTCCATTGCATTTAGTTTGAACTCCTCTATTAGAAATTACTTCGATAAGCCTGTTTGTCATTGACTTCACCAGTTCTTCAAGCTTTTCGGGAATTATTTGGTCCCATGCTAACTGGATCCCTTGTTTCAGATCGGATACACTTTCATATTGTTTTCCTCCAGCATAAACCAGTCGAACCATGTCACCCCACAGATTTTCTATTGGGTTAAGATCTGGACTGCAGGCAAGCCAGTTTAAAACTGCAATGTTGTTGGATTTTAACCAGTCCAAAGTTGTTGCTGATTTGTGTATTGGTGCATTGTCTTGTTGAAATACGAACTGAGGATCATTTAACTGGTCACGAAGAGGAAGGAGGAAGTTACCCAAGATGTCTTGATAGTCAGTCGATTTACTTCGTGGACTAACAAATGCTAGCTGTGATTTTGCTTGTTGTGTGAAGAAGCCCAAATCATCACAGATCCCCCGCCTTGAATACGTCGTGAGAGTACTCGTGGTTGATGTCGCAAATCATGCCAATAGTATTGGATACCGTCTGGCCCGTCTAAATTAAACTTTCATCACTAAATGCGACATGGTTCCACAGTTGATTATCACCAATGTACTGCTTGGAAAATTTGAATCTAGCTTCTTTGTGTTTTGCTGTCAACTTCGGCCGTGCTTTCATTTTGATGAATTTGTAGTTTTCTGATGATAACATATTTCTAACGGTCCGTGGATGAACAGACAAATGAAGTGAACGAGTAATGATGGTGGAAGAGGTACCTGTAGAAGTAGCCATTCTCAAGATTTGCCTTTCAGTTCTGGAACTGAGCTTTTTTGGCCGGCCAGATCTCTGTTTTGTGCCATACAGATGTGGATTTGCTAGATAATTATGAACTACAGTTTTTGATTTTCTAATTAGTCTAGCAATTTCTCGCTCAGACTTTCCGCATTGTCTGAAAGCATCAATTTGACCCTTTTGGTGATCAGTGAGCTGTTTTCCCGAACCCATCTTGATAAATGCACTTTGCAAATGTTAAGGTAGTTTCCACATACGGAAAAAGATAAAATTATTTAGAGTATCTTCATTTGCATGGACTTTTCCATTCTGGTCTCAAACTTATTTCCTAACCCTCTAATAGCATAATGCGCCTTTCCTTTAATTTTTTGCTTACTTTTTCGTAGTTGAACATACATTTTGCAGACAATGCTGAGAAACATGTGGACTATTCTATTATATGAACAAATTCATAATTAATTAAATTATTTTCTAGAATCAAAGTGGTCTCAAACTTTTTTCCACCACTGTATAAAAAATTTTCTTCGTTTATTGGAATTAATACGGACTTTGGTTTTGATTTTCATATAATAAAAAATAATGGTATATTAGAGGAAGCATTTTATCTTGGCAAACGATAGCGATTGAATCAAAACCTTTCTCGTAAGGTATGATCATAGCCTACGATACTCTGTCCAACAAAAGAAAAACTGGGCGTAAAAAACTATTTCCAATTTTTATTGTTAGACATTGTTGCTAAGTAAAATTAACAATTTTTAAACAATTGAAATTGGAAATTTACCTGGACACGCCCAGTTTTTCTTGCGTTGAACAGAGTATAGTTACAACAGGATAAAAGAATTTCTTTCAGTTTAAGGTCAGACTCTGCTCTGTGGCCGGTGCACGAAAGGAGGGGGAGCAATGTAACGCCAACTGGTATGGTTAAGATTCTTGAACACAGTGTAACGCTCACTGAATTTTGAATGGATTTCAGGCGAACTACACCGACAGTACAGATTTTGGAACAAAGCCAAATTTTGGAGAAAAACAGTAATGATTCCAAATTTTGGGGAAATAGGGGAGCTCGTCTTCCATTTCCTCGTCTGGTTTGACGACCAACATATGTACAGTATCTTCAACCCAATTAAGTAAATCTTGAAGTTCTTGTGCCAACGCATTCGCTAGAGCATCCACATATTCGTTAATCTTATTCAAAGGCGCAAAGGCTAGAGCAATAATCATTTTTGCTTTTAACGCGAATTCTGAATTAGTGTTATACATATGAGGGTTGGTCGAAAAGTAATTCCTCCATGGCTGTAACTTTATTTGTTAACCAATTTTCAAAATTCTGTTTATATCCGATAATTATATGTGTCCTCTATGTAATGAATTATTCACTTTAGACATACTCTCCATCCGTTTCAATGCATTGCGTTAACACATGACTAGTTGGGTGAACTCGTCGGAGAGGAATTCAGGGGTTGTTGTCGACACCAGGATTGAATTGCAGTTTTGGACCCTCTTCTGCAGTAGATAACGCCCTCCCGCACACGATCGCCACAAACTAGAGGCGTTGCAGCGCCTACAGTTCAAAAATGAAAAACTGCAACGCTAGAAATATATTGAAGGTGCAAAGCCTGAAAATTGGTGGCTGGCTCGTGGACAGAGTGTTTGAATGCCGCGGAAAAGTAGATGATGGCAGGGCTCCAGAGAGAGCGCTTCGGTTCAAACATGAAAGACTTCGCACCTTGCGACTTTCATCACTTCCCAAAGAAGAAAGAGCACCTTAAGGGGCATGAGTTACGTTCTGACGAGGTGAAAGATGCCATTCAATCCTCGTGTCAACAGGACTTTATATAGAGGACAAATTTAAGTATCAGGCACAATAAGAATTTTGAAAATCGGTTAACCAATACAAAAGTTACAACCATGGGGACATTCTTTTCGACCAACCCTCGTATTACTGAAAACCAACCGGCTAGATATTTTCGCATGTTTTGGGCTAAGTGAAAAACACATCCTCTTATTTGAACATCTGGGAATAAGAAGATGCACAGGATGTCCATAATTAAAGGACCCTATTGCAAAGCTGCCTACAGGCGAAAACAGTCATCAGAAAAGTGTGAAATTTTGTGGAGGGCAAAATGAAGAGATGGGAATTGTTTCAGCAGCAAAAAAAAATTGTTACGAATTTCGCAAGCTTTTTATGTTTGATAACTATAGTAAAAATGTAAATTTATGTGCCGTCATGCAGCGGGTGTTACCTATTGTATAAAACTGAGGAACATTCGCGGAGATCCTGTCTTCAATGTGTATGCCGCTCACAATGACGTTAAGTTTACGAGATCGCGCATTATTACAGAATGTTTTGGTTTTTGAACGCAAAGAATGTGAAGCCAGCTGAAATTCATCGTCAACTTGTAGAGATTTATGAGGAAAATGTAATGACTGGTGGAATGGTGGGAAAGTGGATTAGGCAGTTCAATGATGGACGAACCAATGTGCATGACGAAGCATGGAGTGGGCGGCCTTCTGTTGTCAATGATGATTTGGTTGAAAAAGTGAATGAGAAAATTCGTGAGAACTGGACGGTTCACAAAAGAATGCTTTATTTTGTATGATTGTCACAGCAGTGGCTGTCTTCACTGGCGGCATCTTTCTATGAAGAGAGCATAAAAAAGTTGGTTTCTCGCTACGACAAATGTCTGAACAACAGTGGAAACTATGTAAAAAAATAGTTTAAGAAATGCTCTTTCATGTATAAATAAATTTTGTTTTGAAAAAAATGTGTTTTTTTTTTCCCAAAACGGTATTTACTTTCCAGACACGCCTCGTAGATGGATATCGCGAATATCATAAGCAACTGTTGGAAATTTTCCTACTTCCAGACTCCTTGGAAGCAATTTATTGTGTTAGGTATCCCCAAGCAGGGGCAGAAACCTGCAATTCTCGCCAGCTACCGATTTATCAGCCTGCTTCCGTCGATGTCTAAAGTTCTGAGAAAACGAAACTCACCAGGTTCGAAAAGACTGTCTCACCAATGATCTAGTTCGGAAAGAGCACCTATCACTCATGTCAAATGCAAATATGGAGGCTCGTTGAAGAGCTAAGCACCCCCTGAACATTTCCAGGTACTGTGGCGTGGTTTTTCCCGATGTCAGTAAAATTATTGACCATGTGTGGCAGGAGGAGCTAATCTACAAGAAGATTAGAGACGGGTACACCCCGATGGTGTAATTCTTTTTTACCAACAAGTTTTATCAAGCTAAAGTTGGTGAAAACTATCCATGTCTCGTAAGGTAAAGGCCGGTGTCCCACAAGGTTCTGTCCTCGGACCCGTTCTGTTTAATTATTTTGTGCACGATTTCGCAAAACCTTTAACGTCGTAAAATGCAAAGCTGTGTTCTTCAACATAAAGCTAAAGCCTCCCCCGGATTCTCTTGCTCTATTCAATAAGAAACTCGAATGGGTTGACAACTATAAGTACCTTGGCGTTATCAGCGACTCAGCGCTCTCCTGAAACCACCACGTGAAGTACGCTCTGAAAAAAACGAACAGGGCTAAGTACAGTCTCATAGCTCTCCTAGGTCGAAACAGTACCCTCAGGATCGACAATAAGCTACTACTGTGCAAGATGATGATTCGGACCATCCTCCTATATTGTATGCCTGCATGGGCGACTATATGTAAAAGCAGATAAGAGTGAACTCCAGTCTTTCCAAAATGTTACCCCGAGGAGCACTTCCCAGCTTGGAAAAAGGACCGTAAAAATCAAAAAAGGACCCAAGGACACTCGGATTTAAACATGACTCAGATCGGAAAGTTTATCCAAGATCTCCTGGTGAAAAAGAATAAAAACTGAAAACGCACAAACATTTTTGATAGAGCCTCGGATGTACATTTCGGGGAGCTACGCTCCCTTCATCAGCGAGTGATTTTACAAGAGAAAACTTCCGCTATTTATAAGCCTAAGCATATAACATCCAATAACCTAAAAAGAAAACCAATCAGTACTAACGTCTCCGGTTATAGGGAAAAAGACGGTTATAAGAGCATACAAATTACTTGATGATAGATTTGGTTAACAGTCGCCATCCCCCAATAGGCATGGGCCCGTCATCATTATTCAACAGCTGATTGGTTATTTTATTTTTTACAATCTCATCAGATTCCAGAAAATTTAACATCTTTACATGAATGAAAAACTTCAAACAAATCTGTGGAAAAAGTATGTCTTTCTTTTATAATATGGTGTGACGTTTTCACGTGTTGAGTAATTAAAGACCATGTCAGCTTAAGAAAAGACATGGTCTTTCGGACAGCAGCAACTGTTATGGGAATTATTATTGAGGATGTGAGTTTGAGAACTTTTGAGATGGGAATTGGTATTGTTGAGTAAATTGAGAATTCTAAAAAAAGATAAAATCTTTTGGCGATAAGTGTGAGATAATTGGAGGGGAGGTTGTATAACTGTATGGAACTAATTTATAAGTTTTGTGTCGAGTTTTATGAAGTTTCTTTGAATTATTTGACATATAGCGGTATTGAATTCAGATGAAGGTAATTTCTGAGATGAATTTTAGGTAATATTAAACTGATGAAGATAATATAATAAATGTATATTGAGTTAGTGTAAAATAAGAAGTAAGAAGGAGACCGGAAACGGGTTTTCTATTTAACGGGAACGTGGAACAATGAGGTCATGAGACTGCCAGCGAGCTGTAGAGGGGGAGGCTGCATGCGCTCCGCTCTCAGTCGGAAGCTAACCGACGGCGGCTGAAACTTTGGAAGGAGAGCTTGGCGTGATTTGGGAGGCGGTTGCGAAACATCTGCAGTCGGCTGAACTCATCAGATGGCTTCTCCTTTCAAAGTATACAAGTGGGGTCTCATCACGAAGATGTTTATGGAGGGTCCCGCTAAAATTTTTCCACGTAGAGTAGGAGGATCACTGAAGGGGGTGCAGGTGTCGTTGTTGACACTCAGCCCACTACGCATTGGGACATTAAGCATTACATGGAGATTGTGACGATGAGGAACAACTTGAGAGCATAAATCGTCATTGTTGATGCAGTGCCTATATTCATCAGAGATTGGCAGATCCATGCAGATACAGGTTCGAGTGATTAATCTGGTTTGATGCATATCATCTATCAGAAGAAAAGGTGAAGACAACTTTATACAAAGGGTCATCTGTAGAACTTGATGGGGACAGTTTGAGTCAACCATTGGACTCACTCAACAATTGATCCGGTTTCTCCTAATGTGTATAGTGATTTAAAAAGTCAGTGAAAAGTGAAAAAGTGAAAATATCATGGCTGCTTAAGATTTTGTGCATTCAGAGTCTGAGAGTGGAATATAAGAGATTACAATTTGTGGATAATGTGGTGCAACATAAAACTGTGAAATTTTGAAATTGTCCATATCCCATATTCATGAACAGCTAAAGTCTAAGTACTGAGTGAGAGGAATTCTGAGTGAACTATTATAGGGAATAGCTTTTAATTGATATGATTATTCTCAGTGAGGTGGAAAGAACTAGAATATTTATAAAAAGATAAGTTTTGAGTAGATAATTCTTATTATAATCTTAGATTTAAGTAACTGGGGTTTTATAGTGTTAACTTTCTTCTTTTACCTTAAGACCTATCTCTTTTTTTTTTCCTTAGATTAAGATTTAAATTATTTTTTTTTGTATCTCTTTGGTAAAATTTGACTTTGAATAAAATCTTATTTGTTTTGGTTCTCAAATTTGTCTGACTTATTGAAATAGATAAGACACATACTGCAACTTCTTTCAAGAACCCAACCTTTTGCCTTTGATTGCCAATGAATAACTGAATTTGAGCTAGGTTTAAATCAATTTACTGATAACTTATTATTGTTAATTCTCTTTAATTGAGGTAATATAAAGTGAAGAATAGGAGGGAGGTATCAATCAATAAGCAATAGGTTATAATGGTCAGCAAAGAACGATATCCCCAATTTTGCCTTCTTCACGCAAATAATGTACTCATTCATCACTCACTGATGAAAGGAGTGTGGCTCGCAAAATGTACATCCGATACTTTATTAAAAATATTTGTGTGGATTAGTGTTTCAGTTTTCCTTCTTTTAGATTTGTGTCCACATTTTTTGCCTAAATCTCTTGTATCTCTTGATAAGTTTGGTATAGACAATGAAGAGCCTTCATAACGACCTGGTGACTGGAATACATGAAAACTCGATGGAAATGAAATGCCATACAAAATATTGTTAATCTGACAATCGTTAATAATATTATTTTTTCAAAATGTGGAAGACCTCTTGGTTAGTCAGGCTTGTTGCCTGCTTCAGTGTATTTCATTTGGAATTTATTCTGGAAAAGCCTCGTGAAAGCACTGCTTCTGTCCCACCTGAAAAAATGTACATTTCATTATTCGATTGTCATAGAGGCATAGCCCCCGAAGTGTACATTTGGGTCATTAACTTTTTTCTATGGATTAGTCGTTTCCTTTTTTTAACCTCCTTAACAGCTGATATCTTTTGTAATTTTTGGGTAACTTGAGGCTATTGCCTGCATAATGATGAGAAGCGATAGAGTATAGAGGAATTTTAGAATTTCGACGAAAAGGGACGATTTAGGGTAACTTGAATTTGCTCCGAATGTTCAACTAGTTCAACAAATTTACCACTGCTACTGTGTCACAGCTAGATGAGTAAATACTCCTTGAAATGTTTCCAAAATTTTATTATTCATTAAGTTGTATGTCTGTCAATTTGTAAGTTCACCAATTAACGTGTCTTACGTTAAGCCTGATTGGTGTATTCGGTTTCCTATATACAAGGCCTCTCTAAAGTATGGCCCGCGGACCACATCAGGTCCGCGAAATGATTTTATCCGGCCCGCGGAACCTCAATTCAATAAGATTTTAACAAACACAAATAATTACATCATTCACATTGACTGTTTTATTATAATTTGTGATGAAAATACGAGATCTTTTTTACTACGGGCAGTTGAAAAGTGCTTAGTACCTGTGTGGCTCTTTTGGCGAAAAGTTTAGTACCACTCTTGAATAGAGAGTCTCTAATATACGGTAAATATCGGCCAAACAGCTTCGGCCTATGCTAATGGTGGTCACCAAAGCACGTCGGCTACATAAAAAGTTTATCAATATTTCTTATTCCAGATCCATTTCATTGTTTTTCAGTTCTGGCAATATAGACCATATGGATAAAATGCATTGCTAATTTCTTAAGCTTCATGAAGAAAAATCAAGGCTTGAAGAGATCAAATCACCTAATCGATGAATGGTAGAGATATTGATTGATTGATATTTATTGCTACAAAATAAAGGATAAATGTAGCTTGGTGCCACACATTTTACCCAACAAGGCACCGAGAGCAAAGAGAAAAAAAGTAAAATACAAAACAAAAACACACAAGAAAGCGATATAATTAAAAAGGACCAAAATTGGATACGGTTATCAAATAATAAATGGACAAATGCGAGTCGAGCTCGCGTGGAGAGGGTTCCGTACGATGAATACGTCATCTACCATGTATTTTTTTAAAAATCTAACCCAAGTTTGTTTGTGGTAACTAAAAAAAATTTTGTATGGTACCGGATTGTGGAGGGAAACATGCCTCCAATGTAGGCAAATTGACCAAATCGGTTGGTTCATTTTGCATTTTAAGTGTGGTCTAGGGTGGGTATTAGGGGCTTATGGTCGGTTCCTGAGACATGATTTTATTGTCTATTGCTGAATTCTGTCTTGTCGTATATTCTTGAATATGTGGACTAAGACCGAGTGATAGAAGGTATTCTGATATTTCATTTTTTGATTTGTCCTTAAAATTAATATTGAAGTCTCCTGCTATAATAATCTTTTCGTGTGCACTGATAGCATTCTTAATGCATTTGACGGCAATTTTCGGAAGGTGATTTTCGGCATTTTGGTGATTTATATACGGTTAAGAATTGAACATCAAATGCTTTAAATTGGAGGCATTCACAATGTCCACCCCTGGACTATTTATAAATAAAACCTGAAGAATTGACCGACCAACTTTGCGAATATAGTAACGATTTTTTAATTAACATCGTTCTTGCAATGCAGTACCACACATTCGCAACTAGTTTTTATTAAAATTTAAATAAAAATTAAATTTAATTTAATAATTTAAAATAGCTAAAATTACTTATTTAGGATTTTAATTTGATTTTCCTACTGTATTTAATATAGCGCGAATTCGTTTTAATGATAATATATACAGGGTGATTCAGAAAGTTAAGTCAAGAATGAAATACCATGTACTGTTTGTAGCGATGAACAAAATTTTACCTATAAATATGGGTCCGGAAATGCATCCTTACAGAGATAATGCAACTTGTACGAGGTAGGAAAAATGACATTACAGTAGGGTTTCAAAATGCAGACCCGGAGCCTCGATGCAGGTGTTTAGTCTGCAGATGAGATTCTCGCGAACTCTGGTGAAGATGTCCGGAGAATCGCTGACTTCTCCACACGCTGTAACAATTTTAGCTACAAGGTCATCGGGATTACCGTAGACGAGATGCATGTCCGCCAGCTCCGCATTAGTCAAGCGATCCATTGTACGACAATGGAGTTGCATGTTTCGTTTCCTCTCTTTTAAAGGAGAGAACACGAACAATTTACTTGTTTAGATCCTAATTTACGTGGACCCTACCATTGCCGTCCGGGTAATGCACATCCATTCCTACCTCGTACAAGTTGAATTATCTCTGTAAGGATGCATTTCCGGACCCATGTTTATAGAAAAAATATTGTTCCCCGCAACAAACTATACATTGTATTCATTTTGGATCTACCTTTCTGAATCACCCTGTATAGTAAAAAACGTGGCCAACGTCGGTTGCGAGTATAAAAAACTATGACGTCAGTATTTATTCGGATTTTAACAATCAATGTTTTTTCGTTTGTTGGAAACAAAGGTTGTATTGTTGCTCGGCACTATGGACACGGGCATGGAGCAGGAGGAGTTAGCATTTTATATATAAGATGATGATTATTGAAAAACAACTCATTTATTTTATATTTGTCTTTTATTCCTAATGTATTTACGTTCATTATATTTATATTTTTTAAATTTATTTTGAACAAAATAGTTTCAGTATCAGTTTCAGTTTCAGGAATAGCTGAAAATACTGCCCGATAACACAATATTGAGAGATTTACCATGTTATTTTAAGACCATAAACTTCTTATAGGTTTTCCTGTAATCTATAAGTAAAGAACTATTTTCTGTATTTTTTTCGAAATTTTAGGCTCAGTAGTTTCGAAGATACGGGGGGTGCGCCAAGGGTCAATTTTCATCTTTTTTCTTAAATAACTTTAAAACTATTTATTTCAAAATTATAAAAAAAATATATTTGAGACCCTCACAACAAGCCCTTTCATTTGATGTGTCATACAGTACAGTTTGCAAAACTTTTTTTTTAATTTTCTCTTTTGGGGGCCCCCCCCCCCAAAATTGACCCTTATATTCAAAATTCATTTATTTACGTTATATTTCCGTGTTCGGGTCACAGAAATACATATGTGTACCAAATTTCAACTTAATCGGTCCAGTAGATTCGGAGTAAATTGGCTGCGACAGACGGACAGACAGACACAGGAGTGATCCTATAAGGGTTCCGTTTTTCATTCGGACGTACGGAACCCTAAAAATCAATCAAAATTACTCTTATACAATTGGTTAAAGCAAGATAAAATTTTAAGAAATAAAGAAATTTACTGGAGCTAACTCCAAACATCAGTTAAATGATATTAATTAGAAAATGGATGGAAAAATTCTGCGACCTAGATTCGTACCAGGAGCCCTGCTGTCACTAAGTGTCTTAAAGATACCAAGCTGTCAAGATGAAAAGCCCAATGGGAGGCGGAAAGCCCAATTCTAGAATGCCTTCAAATCTTTCAATAGAAGTCTGATTGATAGTATAAAAAATAAGAGGTCTAATTTTCTTATTAAAAGTAATAATCTTAGTCTTAGCATTATTAACAACAAGCCCATTGTCTACATACCACTTAGAAAACGTATCAACCTTGACCTGTAAAATATCAAAAGGCATAACCAAATGATAACCTGCTGGAAAAGTTTAAAATGATCAACAAACAGAGTTCCAGGAACCCACCTTCTACAAGACATCATTAACATAGATGTCGAACAGGGCCTAGGCAGCTATCCTGAGGAACCCCCCTTAAAATTCGAAAAGAACGAGAAATAAAATTTCCCATCCTGATACATGTTGAGTGACCAGATAAATAAGAAAAGATCCAAGCAAGTAATGAACCTCCAACCTCATACCATCTTAACTTAAGAGATTATTCTGGCATAGGATACTATATCGAAAGCTTAGATAGATCGAATTAAATGGCATCAAGTTGCTCGTGCCTACCAAAGCATTCTGTAATTTTAGTTGAATTTCCGAATTTCTAAGATTAGACAATCTCCCTTCTATTTATCAAAATGGTGTAAATTATCCATTTGAGTCAGGATAGAACGCCTTCTTCGAATCCTTGCTGCTCAACATGGCCAAAAATAAAGTAAAAATAAAAAGATGGCCAAAAACAAGACGTTCAAAAATTCTTGGATGTTTGAGTTAATAAAGAGACAGGTCTATAATTATCTATTAATGGTAAATGTTTAAAGCCAATTTTACAATCAGTTTAAGCGAATGCATGATTATTTTCAATTATACCTCGTATACTTTATATTTATAAATTTCCCCTTCTAATTAACAGAGTTTATAAGATTAAACAATTTATCTTCTATTTATTAAATTATACATAGGCTGCATAACTTCTGTATTAGCTGTATAACTTAATTTCCCTTCTATTAAACTTTTGCACGTCTGTTTCATCGCTCTTCAATTTATCTTTTACCTTATGGCTAAGGGAGGAAATCAAGGTAATATTGGAACCTGTCTGTTTGTAAACAGGACATCCGTAGAAGTCAGAGCTAACTGCGATGTACCGGTCCCTGTCGAAAGTTATTTCATGCCCCATGTTGCGAGATAAGCAAGGATCGTTTGCAGAAAGTGGAACTATCGTGGCGTGCGTCCATTGCAATACCAAAAACTCACTATCAAAGTAAGGTAACGGCGTTTGAGAGCGACAGCGAGAGTGTGGAATCCTGCTCATCTAACGTTTTTAACCAGTCCGCACACAAATGCTACGGTAAGAAAGATAGATTGTCCAAGAATGAATCCGATACCATGTCAATTTTATTGTCCGCCATTAACGATCTAATAGGCACTGTTAAGGATTTCATCTCGAGCTGTACTCGTATTTTAGAGGATAATAAGAGCTTACATAAAAAAGTGGACAACATGCTTGATTTACTAATCGCGAAAAATCATTATGATAACAGATATTTAAATAAACCGTATGCAGAAATTTTAGCGAAGAGTAATTCGCAGCTATTAACCTCAAAGTTTCCAACCCAGAGGGAGACGGTTGACCATTGCGGAGGATCGAATTCTTCTCCTGCTAGAGTAAGTGAGAAAAAACGTATGATATATGGCAATTTAATCGATTCTAATAATAGTTTCAAAGCAATTGATCCAGTAACGAAAACCAAAAACCTGTTTATGTGTAGACTTCAACCAAATGTGAACGTGAGGGAACCTCTCGAATTTCATCGTACATTCATTTCCCGATGTAAATATTATTAAATCCTCTGGCTATTCTTCTTTCTATATGTCTGTGCCAGAAGATGATTTCGAGACGTTTGGCCATACGGCGTTATGGTTTCGCAATTTTTTAGTACACTCCATAATGATTGAATTCACTCAGACATGGAGGATGTCGTTTGCGTCCAATGGAGTGTAATATAATACACCAGAATGTTAGGGGTTTGAAAACTAAATTAAAGTAGCTAACAGTCACTTCGCTCTGCATTCAGATAGGATGTACTGTTTGTCGGGACGAAACTTGGTTGGACGAAACAGGCAGTCGGGACGAAACTTGGTTGGACGAAACTTGGTTGGACGAAACAGTCAGTCACTTAGTTGGACGAAACAGTCACTAACTTAATGCTCTTTGGCGCTGGATATAGCGAGTTCAGGAGCGATCGCAAAATACTAACGTTAACATCGATAAGCCTACAGATTCTCATAGATCAATCTTTTATTAATTTTTTTTATCATTAGATTTGTTGCTTATATATTTTTGTTTATATGTTTTCATTAACCCCGTTTTTGAGCTTAGGCCTGTTGGGGGACTACATGCGGGTATGGCCCTTCGGCTCCTCGGTGGGTTCATTCCCCGTTGCGATTGTTGTTACATTTATTATTATAGCATTCTTCATCACCATCAGCTTGATCATTGAAATAGCGTAAACAAAGTGCATTTATTTCTCCAAATTAAGTGATTAAGAAATTTATAAAGCTAAAATTTCACGATTATTATAATGGTTATATACGAAATATGACATCTGAATAAAATAAACCTAATTTATGCTATCCTTCAGCGCCATTTTTAAAAAATGAAATCGAAGGATCATATAGAGACATTTGTAAGCCTAATTTTAAATAGTAATAAGAAAAAAAAGTATCTTTCCGCTATTCAATCTTGAAAATAATATATAAAAATATTTACCAATACGTCAAACACCAAATGGTGCCTATACGTTACTGATGAATCCTTGGGTTCCTCAGTGACGACCAGGCGTCTTCAGACTATCATTGCCTTATATTAAAAATATTTGCACAATGCATTATTCACCACTTGCACAATAATGATTACAAAGTTTTTCTTCTGAATAAATAAATTACGGTATTGGAGAACTGAATTGATGACGTTTAGTATTGTTAAGTTATCAACAATTCAATTTTACTATCTTATTATATTGATAGCACGGTCTATAGATATTCATGGCCATCGAGCTCCATTGTTAAAATGAAGCTAAAGTTTCTAGCTCCCGGTAGGGCGGGAACTCTATTGAAAAGTGGCGCTGCATGTACAATCTGCCCAACTGCGCCTGCAGCGCCACCCTATCGGCAGACAGAAATTTACTTTCGTATTCAGTTTCAATGAAAATCTCTATCACTGGTTGCGTTCGGAATAGTGCGATCTATGCGGCACCTGGCGCGATCTGTTTTCCTTAACTTCTCGAAACAATGGAAAATGGCCGAAGCTCGATCACCATGAATATCTATAGATCGTGATTGATAGCAAATGCATGTTCTGCTGTTGTTATTAAAGCCTCATATTCCACGATTTATTTAGTAAATTTTTTATCTATATCAATGGAAAACATAGAGCATTATAATAATTATTTTAACGACTGATTTCTTGGCTTTAGATTTTTCTGATATTAACAGAAACAGATGGCTACAAATCATCACTTCATTATTAGTTGTTCAACAAAAAAAATTGGACTGCGCGCGACCAGTTACACTTAAGAATTCAATTGCTAGATATTGTTGCAAAGTGAAATTAATAATGTCTAACAATTGAAAATGGAAATTTATTTGTACATGCACAGTCCAACTTTCGTTGGTCAGATTATACAGAGTGATCCAAAATAATAATAAAAACCAGACGACAATAAGTAATACTATTTGATATTGTACAAGGTGCTTATAAAATGACGTGAGGTATCTAGACCCCTCTAGCGAGTAAAGTATTGGACGAAACAGAACTAAATTTGATGGGCGTATATAGTAGACTATGGGATTTCGCTTTCTAAAAAAATAAAAATTAGTACCAAAAGTCGCCACCAATAAAATTTTGGCGCTGCAAAAGTGTATTAGTGTGAATACTGAATGATTAAATGCCAAACGACACACCACACCTCAATTTTATTAACAACAAATGATTTAACTTACAAATAAGGTTCAATATGACCACCAACGTGATGTTCCAAGAATTTCATACGATGACGAAAATTTTCCACGGCGGCTGGCAACATATCAGAATTAATTTGTCTCACCCGTAACGTTATTCGATCTTTCAACGTTGAGATATCGGGGACATGTCCTTGATACACAACACCCTTTCAGAAATCCCCACAACCAAAAGTCACAAGGATTGAGATGCGGCGACCTCGGTGGCCATACCGTAGGAAATGCACGACTAATGACTCTGCTGTCATAGAAATGTTTCCGCAACACACGCTGTACCTTACTTCCAGTCTGAGGTGGTGCACCATCCTGCATGAATGTGGTCGAATGGAGACATCCTCGTTGCTGCAGTTGTGGAACCACGAAGCTCTGAAGCATATCGGCATAGATGTCAGCAGTAATGGTTCAGATCACTGGTCCACTTGCACGATTTTCCTCGTAAAAGTAAGGACCGATGATAAAAGATGCTGTAAAGCATCACTACAAGACTTTTGGCGAGTGGAGAGGCTCCTGGCACAAGAGCGTGCGGATTAGTGTGTATTAATACCACCGTTCAAATAAAAGTGTGCTTCGTCACTCCATAAATTTTGCCACGGCCATATACCATTAACTTGCATGCGTGCTAAAATTTCAATGAAAAATCCAATCGGGTGGCCGGATCGCCAGGGAGCAATTCTTGAACAGAAGAGATTTTATACGGGTAAAACTTCAACATCTGATGCAGGATCTTCCGTACCGTTGAGTAAGGGATCTGCGTGTGCTGGGTTACTGCTGGTGCCATGCACACTCGCTATCTCCTGTTCGATAACAGCAGTTGCAATTTCTTCAACTTGTTGCTGACTAACCTTTTTGCGTCCCTGGCCTGCTTGCTGTGCTAGAGTTCCTGTAGTTTTAAATCGTTGAATCATGCTTCGTAAGTTTGTTATGCTCATCGGTCCTTACTTTTTGCAACTTCTTTAATTCCGCCGAAATTCACGAAGGGCAGCATTGGCATTCTCGTTCCGCTGATAATACAGCTTGACTAATAAAGCATGGTCCCGTAAGGTAAGAGCCATCGAAAGGTAGTTGGTCTCAGAATGATGAGAATTCTCCCAGCCTTTCCTTTTATACTCATGATCACTACACGGAACGCATTTATGCAAATTAATGCATTTTATTCGGCAAACAGCGTTAGAATTTTATTGGTGGCGACTTTTGGTACAGTCATCAAAGGGAAATAATCCACACATGAATTTTACTCTAAGTTTTACCGTTTCAATATTAATTTATTTTTAATAATTTAATATTACATTTAGAGTTAACATTATTAAGATTATTAAATTTAAATAATTATAATTAAAAAGCTATTAAAACAACACATTAGCATGAAATGTAATATTAAGTATTAAACTCGTGTGGATTATTTCCTTTGGTTGACTGTACTAATTTTTGTTTTTTTTTAGAAATCAAAATCCCATGGTCCACTATGTACGCCCATCAAATTTGGTTATGTTTCCTCCATTACTTTACTCGCTAGAGGGCTCTGGATACCTCACGATATTTTTTAACCACCCTGTATTTACGCAAAAGTAGCCGATGAAACTTTTCAACTCTAAGCGTGCTTCCCACATGCGTAGAAACAACGGCAGAAGTCACAAAGCAAAAAATTTTTGACGTCACTTCCTCCTTTCGTTTTTTTTTTCGACAGAAAACTCTCTTATCCTTGTAGACTATGACTCAATCTAACTCGAAAAAAACAGAAGTTTTCTGTCTGGCAGAAAGACGAAAGCAGGAAGTGAGGTCATAAATTTTTTCTGCTTTGTGGTTTCTGCCGTTGTTTTTACGCATGTGGGAACCACTTTACACTATTCATAGACAATCGAGTTTATATGTGCGCGACTTTTGGATCACCCTGTAGTTAAAGCGTGCAAACAACAACAATCTTCCCCATTCAAATTATGGGAAGATTTGATCTATTGCGTTCTGCTTTTCCATTACCCGGAGCTTCGCTTGGTAGTGAAAGGGATGAAGTTCTATCTTATCTTTCTTGGATGACACGGTCTCGCTAAAGAAAAAAATTCTCCCCGATCCATACGAAGGCAAAGCAATTCAAAGCCCCAATAAAGATGTGTTATTGAATCTCGACTAAGAACCAATAAGTAACTCCTCTCTTATGGCTGAAATTTCAAAACAAATAAAAAACTAATCGATGAAAAATAGGAAAAAAACTCCATAACCTGCATTCAAACCAGGAACCTTTGACCTAGACTACCAACGCGCTAACCAATTGCGCCACTGGAGATATGAAAGCTAAGCGCTATTTACATGTGCTTAGGGTTTGGTTAGAGCAGTCTTCTAGTTCGCAAGCCGGGACTATCTTTCCTAAGGCGTAGTATTCATTAAAGAATAACTGATGAATGTTCTATAGGGTTTTATCCTACGCCATAACTCACCTGTTCAAATAATTTATGAAAAATAGGTAAGAAAATTCCACAGCCTGGATTCGAACCAGGAACCTTTGACTCAGACCGCCACAACCTGCGGACTACGTAACTGCTCTAACCAAGCCCGAAGGACATGTAAATAGCGTTTAGCATTCATGTCCCCATGGCGCAATTGGTTAGCGCGTTGGCGGTCCGGGTCAAAGGTTTCTAGTTCGAAATCTGGCTGTGGGATTTTCTTTCCTATTTTTCATCAATTACACTGTACAACATGAAAAATGTCCTGTATATGAAAATATACGTTTCTTGTATATGTTTGGCTGAAAATAATGAATCTGTAATTATATTTTGTTTACCACACACCATTTTCCAAAAAATCCATATTTTAGTTTTTTGCGTATCTATATTGTAGCACATATAGAAGCGCTTTGCGACCAGTACCTCATTCTGAAGATCTTCCTATACCTACAGCTCCAGATAAATACACTGTTGATTCAGAGGAAGACAACTCCGATGACCCAAACCATCAAAATCCTGACTTTCAACCATCTACATCTATGACATGCTCACATCCTGAAATCACACAGGCAGAGCTTAACGATGGAATGGAGTATGCTAGCTGAATATTGTTGTTGGTCTGTTTTCAGGGACACACCAACAGATGCCTACAAGAGGAGACGGCCAAAAAATTCATTTTAGTGTTTGTGTTTTCTATAATCAAGCCTCTGTTACATTTCTCTGAAAAGTGGGTCTCCTACAAAAACGGTACGTGATGGACCATTTTTGTTTTGATATATGAATCAAGCACATTTTGTTTATACAGAATCACATGGTTTCATCTAAAGGACAGAAAAAAAGTTCAAATTTGTTGGACAGTGTTATTTGGATTAAACCCTCATATGAGCTATTCTTAAATAAAAAACGTTTGTGTAAACCCCCTGACTAGCTACTTCTTTAATTGTTTACATGTCAACGAGATTTACTTCGCTACTTATTGTCAATTGAATGATGGAAAAGCGTATATAATGGTAATTTATTATGTTCTTTCAATAGTTGTTACACTTGTTTGCTGATAGACGTATCCATCTTGAATTGCGCGCACAATCTCACTCACATCATATCTCGATTACACCAGTGCGTGCAAGAGATGGTTTGCTAAACGGAAGTTAAACCTGAATGGTCAATAAATAAAAGGCTATGTTTTATGTTCATTACCAAAAAGTGTAGAAAACCCCCGAAGCGTCTTTTCGTTTCTGGTAAAGAGTTCGAATGGGTTAAACATTACAAATACCTCGGAGTGGTGATTGATGCCAAGTTAAATTCGGCCAACAATATCTCCTACGCAATAAATAATGCTAAGAAGACAAAGCTTAGTCTTGGTGTCTGTTCTCGGGCGTAATGGCACTTTTCGAGTGGATTGCAAACAATTGCTGTCCAAAATGATAACACTAACCATCCTGCTTTACAGTATGCCTGTCTGGGTTACAATATTAAGTCCGGATGAAAGGACACCCAAAACTCCCAAAACCTTACCCTGAGGACCATTGCCCAACTTGACAGGAGAGTTACAACTATTGTTTCCATTGCTGACGATTTCGGTGTACCTCCCATTGGAAATCACGTTCAAGATTCTCTGAAGAAGCTGGTGTCGAAGATTAAGGACCATCCCAACCCCTTAATTTCCAACATTCTGGATCATCCGCTCACGTTTAGAAGTTCCCTCACTCATCGAAGGCCTCGTCACATCTTGGACGTCAACTTCGATCGATATTCACAAGGCTATCTTTCCAGAGTACAGGATTTCCTAGTTCCTCCTTGTCTCTCGTCAATCTACAATCTGCTTTGTCCTGACAGGAAAGGTCTCCCTCTTATTCTCTGGATGACTTATTAGGTTTACAGAGGGTTGTTAGAGATTTATGATAAAAATTAGCAGATTTAAATGTGGCGCGCGCGTATTTTTCACGTGAGCTCTCACATAGAGTATTGATAGGACAGGTATTAAAATAGTTAATATTCGTACAACGAGCTAAAAACATTGAGATATGCCACCGAAAATTGCCAGGTATTGGGAGGGCTACATAACAGCCCTTTCCGACGACAAATTCAGCTATTCCGAAATTATGAAAGCATGTAAGAAGCGAGGCTTCCTAGTTTCCAAGAAGGGGGTTATCAAGTGTACTGAGTAACATTGGCAAAACCAGAAGCGGCACCATTCCTGAGGGTAAAAAGCAGGCCAGTCCGAGGCCATCCACTAGCCGTATTCCTCATGTCGTCCAGAAAGTTCGGGCTCTCGTAACCTACCAAAACAATGAGCCATTGCACAGATGATAGGGACATCTGTGTATACGGTAAACACAATTACCAACCGCGATTTACAACTTGAGAAGCGGCACAAGAGCCACGTTCATAATTTGTTGCTGCGCCATGTTCAAGAGCGACGACCAATTGCTGTAGACTGTATGAACGATACGTGGCGAATGACGAGTGGAGATACATACTCACACTAGATGAAGCGTATGTTTATAAGCGACTGCAACAAGAGACGAGCCATTTTTTACCGCCCAAGTGGCACTAAGGACCTCAGAAAATTTTACCGTGAATGCGAGAAAACATTCTCAAAAGGTTTCATGAACGTGGTGGGATAAAGTAACAACAGCAAGTCAAATTTACACAGAGTTGAGTCACAGGTCAAAGTCAACGCCATGTACTATCAGACTAACGTTCTAACCCTCGTATTTACCCGTGACATCCCCGATTTGTACGGTACAGAGATAAACAAGGTATGGTTGAACGAAGACAAGACGTCGAGTCACACCACCGCGTCAGCTCCCCTTTTCCTGGAACGCATGCAAGAAGATCCCGGAACCCGCTCCATTCCTTTTATCGACAAACTCGTCAAGTCGCCGAACGCATCGCATATGTGGCTTTGACCGACTAAATGGGCCCTCGGAAAGATACGACCGCGAACAGTGGAGGGTCTTTGGAAAACGTATCAACAGTAGGGTTACGAATTGATCTTGGTGCTCTGCGTTCCAGACTCCTGTAGCGGATAAAGCGACGCATGGCAATAGCAGCGATGCATGACTACCAGATTGAACACGCTCGATGTGGCGAAAGGGGTTTTCTGGCCCTGTGTAATTTGTTACCATAGATCTCTAACAACCCTCTGTGATAGGGCTTCTTTCTAATTCAGTGTACTTCCTTTGGTTAATTCTTGGTCGAGTATGGCAGTGAAAGCATTGCTTCCGGACTACTCGTTTTGTTTTTCCCTGCGCTGTTCGATTGTGGATTGTTCTTACAATACTAATATGCTTATTTATTATTTTGTGGTTAAAGAGTTATTTATTCCTGATAAGAATACTGGACCATTATATTCCGCTGCACGACTATAACTCAAAAGTAACTCTGCAATATAAAAAAAAAACACTATCACTATTACAATGATACAAGTCATGCATACAATTACAGTATTTCCATTTCCATAGAAACTATGCATTTCCGGACATATGTTGATATGAATTTTTTGCTAATTTACATATTTAGGATGATGAAAAGTGCACCATGGGATAGGTCACCCACACCTTTCTATTCATTGGATTCATTGACATATCTGCTTCGATTATGAAAATATGTCTGGCCCGATCAACCAGACCGTCATTGAATCGAGCATTGCTAAAAGATGATTGATTGTTTCACGTGTATATTGCATTTGTTGAGACTGCGGTCATTGTCGTCGTCGTTGTATGCTAGTGTCCTTTATTGCGTACTTTCTTGTTGTTGTTTCTGTGTTAACTTCGCTCTCCATGTTTTTTTTTTATGTTGTTCTTGATTCACGGCACTTCCGGATGACCAGACTGCGGCAGACGAACTCTATAAGGAGAGTGGCGATGATGTTTACCCTCCCACAAGTTTACTAATCTGCGGCGATAAAGCGACGTCCGTTATTCGTCCGTTTGGAGAATGCTACAGGTATTGTGTGTGTGAAATAATATCTGTAGTCGCCGGATGATATTGGAATTCAAGTCGCTTTCTTGTCAACGTGTTGTGAATGAACATTCGACAAATATATAAGGTGACTGTTATGACTTTGTTATTACGTACTCAAGTTCTCGTTCTTCATGTATTTTCTTGTAATTACTATAACTCCGTAATTAAATCGTAATTTCCTAACTATAAAAAGGGCGGGGGGAGGGGGTTGATCAAAAACATGTTTAAAAAATTAAATTAAATAAAATTGGGAAAGTAGCAGGATTTGAACGCAGGAGCTTTAATATTGGAATCTGTCAACTTACCCACATGGCCACATTGACTACTTGAATACCTCATTCTCTGAATACGTAAATATACATCAATAATCTACAGAACTAAATTTAAATGATTATATCTCATAAACTAATATGCATGAGTTATTATGCAATATAATAGAGGAAGGGGTGCGTATCAAGATATTTAAATTTCAGTTAAATCCAAACTTAACAGACCTGGTATTCCCCTTGTCAGCAAAAATACCTGGTTTTGCAACCGATCAGCATCCGGTAAGCTCAGTTCCTACGAAGCAGGTAAAAAACCTTTTTGCACCCGACTGTACTTTAAAGATAATATACGAGGGTCCTTTACAAAGTCATGGCAACTATCTCTTTTCAGCGGAATTCAAGACCGCGATACACGTTTTTCGATATACAGCAATGACGTGAGACGCATGGTACTTATTGCTTCTGCTAGATGGTACAGATGATCAAGGACTGAAGAGGAAAGGATGCACGAAAGTCAGTTGGTTTTCAACCGTTGTCAAGTATAATTGTGAGTCGGTAGAACCAGGGATATTAAGGGAAAACCTGTTTTAACTTCTATATCATTGGCTGCGTACGTAAAAATAACAGTGCTTTGTGGTCAAAACGGTAGGGAATGTTACGCCTAACACTTAGAAGCTATTGGAGATCGTGTTCTCCGATCTACAATTGTGAATAATTTTTTGATTTTTGTCTACAATATACAGATTGTCTACAATATACAGATCTAGCAAAAATGATAGGACACATTGTGTTTTATTTATTATAGCACAACCAATTGATACATTTAAATGAAATTTCAGAACAAGCTTCATTACTAATAAAGATGTCTGTTTTTAGCATTTTATACAATTCCACATTGAATTTTACAAATTATACAAAAAGAAACAATATTGTTGGTGGGGAAAAAAATAGGACATATGACAAAATAGACGGAAATGGAAAATTAATACTTTGTATTGCCACCATTCTTTAAAATTACTTCAAATACCCTCTCTTTCATTGATTTGACTAAGGTTTGGAGGATTGAAACCGGAATTTCGTTCCAGGCAATGCATATGGCATCCTGTAAGCTTCTGATGTTGTCATACTGCTTGCCATTGGCGTATACAGCCCTAACCAAAATTCCCCATAGGTTTTCTATGGGGTTAAGGTCAGGGTTTTTTGCTGGCCAAGTCATAACAGATATATTGTTCTGTGCAAACCATTCTTTGGTTGACTTGGTTGCATGACACGGGGCATTGTCCTGTTGAAATTACCAATTTTCACCCCCAAGACGTTGTCCCAGTGGCAGAAGATGGTTGGTGAGCAGTTGTTGATATTTGACACTGTTCATTCTGCTACTAACAAACACGATGTTGGCTTCCCCGGTTGAGCTAAAAGCCGACCAAACCATCACGGAACCCCCGCCTGGCACTCTTTCTGCAAAATAGCGTGGTTCTTTCCGTATGTTGTGCCAATAATAATTCCAGCCATCAGGACCGTCGAAATTGAATTTCTTTTTATCACTGAAAGCAATTTGGTCTCATTATTTGGTCCAGCTCATATGTTCTTTAGCAAATTGGAGGCGGTCTCTTTTGTGGTGGGATGTAAGTGGGGGGTTTTGTTTTAATTTTTCACGTCGAAGATGTGGACAGGCATTTAGGTAATTATTGATGGTTCTTCTGGACGCCTGAGTCCCAATTATTGCTTTAATAGCGCTTGCTGATATTTTTTCATTGCTGGCAAGCCTAGCAACTCGACGTTGATCTTGTGGTGTTAGGCATTTTGGCCGTCCGGTTGATTTTTTCGTAAGGTAACTTGCAGAAATACAGTAACCAGATGCATAGATGACCAATAAGGCGTGCAATTTCTGCCACAGATTTCCCATCCTGGTTATAGGGAGTAATTTGTCCCTTTTCCAAATCAGTGAGTGTTGTGCCGCGTCCCGTGCTAAATGTTTACAGAAATTGCTGTTAAATTTATTAATTAGCTTTGTATTTATAAGTTTATTACAAAGAGTGCACCTGGCAGCCCACTTCAGTATGTCGATTTAGCCGTACACCAAACTGTCCTATCTTTTTTCCACCCCTAATTTCAGGTTTATGGTATCAACCAAAAACATAAAATTTGCATCGATAATGTGTTTGGCCATAACACACATTTTCCTAAACTTTCATTTAAATTTATCAATTGGTTGTGCAGTAATAAACAAAACACAATGTCTCCTATCATTTTTGCCAGGTCTGTAGTTCCTGAGTAACCCATGTGTTACGTCATATTTCTAAGCATCGACAAAACACGCTCATTTTTCATCGGAGAAGAGATGCGAGTGATGAAGTAGAACGTAACAAGAAAAGAGCCGATGGGAAAGAAGGAGAGGTTACGTGGAAGGAGAAAGGCAAAATTGCGTCGTATAAAGAAGTGCTGCACAATTCTCTAGAACCAAGTGTAAGTTGGTTTCCTTGTAATTTCTACGCCTTAACAACTTTGCATATAGAAAATTGGGTGAACTCCAATTCTATTAGCTCCAGTAAATTTTCCGAGTTGGAGTTAAGAAGAGCGAAGGGATTCTTCCCGTACGGAATTAATGGATTCGTTCGCGATGGCAAGGGACAATGTATCTTATATCTAAATTCTGTTTAAAGCTTCTGTTATTAGCTTAAAAGGATTTCTAGAATTTTGGAAGACCATAAATATTATTTTCAACGTCTCATTCATGTCTAAGTATGGGGAGCTTTTGCGCTCAAAAATTATAATTGGCTTTTGCGCTAAGGGTGATTAATTGGTGATAGAATGGGCTGCGTAATTCCGTCGTATAGAGTATTAAATCTTTTCCTGGCAGTCATCATTTAGACTGTTTACTTATAATGCTTACTTTCTCTGTTGCTCCGAATATAACGTCAGGGATTATTGCCTAAACTACAGTAAAATTTATTCTCCGAATTACGTACTATCTCAACAGTTGAAAATTAAACCAGAGATTGCGTATTGTGGTTTAATTGGTCCTGTGAATTGTGTTATTTACATAGAAAGACTTAAATTTTCACTTACCCGTTATTCATATTACAGTGGTCGGAACTTTAGCATTTATTTTATTAGTAA
>JAHWFO010059487.1:0-10792 GCA_023313115.1 Rhysida immarginata
ACTCAATACCCAATTCGTACAAACATCGAAATGCTAAGAAGCTAGCAGAAGCAGTACCATCAGTAATAGTGTTCATATTATAGGTGTTGATGGCGACATTGGGATCAGGTCTCCGTAAGATGTGCTGCAAGGTTCTTTGAGATTCATCAATCAAAACTTGGTGATACATCTTTTCTATATCGGCTGAGAAGGCATAGACATGGTATTGAAATCGGATTAAGACACTGAACAGATCCTGTTGAATGGTAGGGCCGATCAATTATAAGGAGTTAAATGATTCATCAGAGGTAGTGAGAGCGGAAGCATTGAAAACGACACGACGCTATGTGGTTAGGCTATCTTCTTTGAGAACGCCATGATGAGGTAAAAAGCAGGAAACCTCAGAAGGTGCAGGATTGCAAACAGACATGTGGCCCAAGTCTTCATATTCTTGCATGAACTGTACATAAGGCTGATGCAAGGCAGTGATAGAGACAAATTTTCTTTCAAGATTTAGAAGAGATTTTTCAGCCGTTTCGTATGAGTCACCTAATACTTCTGGAGTTTTATTAAGAGGAATACTGCCCATAAATCGACCACTAGAATCACGCTGGGTATGGCTCTTGAAGTGAGATTCACACTCATCTTCTTCCAAGGTGCGGAGCTTAGGGGTATCGATTTCTTCCATTTTCCAGAAATTTTCCAATTGTTCTTGAATGCGAACAGAGCTGCAACTAAAGTTACAACGAATGTATTGGGGAGTATTGCAAGGAAACGAACCAGCTACAATCCATCCAAAATGAGAAGCTTGCAGAATGGGCATTCAGGTTCCAAGTTGAATGCGCCAAGCGAGAACAATTTGCCAGAATGAATTTACTCCAAAAGAATGTCGATTTCTCCAGGGACATTCAAATGAGGATCAGCCATCTTCAGGCCATGACGAATGTTAAAGTTGGTGGGATCAATTGGTGTATTGGGCAGATGACCAGTAATCTGAGGAGCAACCAAACATTAGGATTTCAGGCGATAATTGGATACTCGAGAATGCAAAAGAATTTCACAACGACAATGGACACTGGTAGTGGAATTGGTGATGCCCTGGACTTGGATATTGATTGGAGTTTGAGGCAGCTGGAGCTTCTTACATAGAGAAGAAGTTACAAACGATGAGTGCTACCACAATCAAGTAGAACTCTTGCTTGATGAGTTTGACCTTGATTAACAACAGCAGTGGAGAGAATAGCACATTGTTCAGAAGAGGACAACGCCGAAAGGGTGACTATATCACTTTAAACAACTGGCTTCTCGGTGGGGGTTATGAGATCATAATGTAAAAGAGTATGATGTCTAGCTTTGCACTTATTGCAGCTGTGGTTAGAGCTACAGTTCATAGTGAAGTGACCTTTAGAAAGACAATTTATGCAGCATCTTAAATTCTTCACTTTGGCAAAACGTTCTTTGACAGTCATAGATTTGAAAATGGAACAAAAGTATAAGTTATGATCTTTATTGCAGACCGGACAAGAGGACGAAGTCGAGACGAAACTTCTTGAAGTGGCGAATCGCTCATTTGCGGGTTTAGCATGTCTTTGTTCTAGAGTTTACAACAAACAGGCCTTATTTTCTAGAAATTTAATGAGATCATCGAATGTAGTTGGATCAGAAGTAACAATTTTGTTTTCAAATTCCTTTACAGTGGAGTTATCTAATTTGGAGTTGATAAGATAGTCAAGGTAGGCATCTCTCTGATACTCTTTATTTATCAAAGAATCCAGAGATCGAAGATTTTTCTTGGTTGAATCAATCAAGGTGCGTAACTTGGCAGAGGATTCTTTGGAAATGGGCTCCAGATCGAAGATGGCCTTCATAAGGTTATGAATTAGTATTTTTCGATGGTCATAGCGATCATGAAGACTGTCCCAAGCAATAATGTAGTTGTCACCAGTGAAGGTGAGATTCTTAACAACCTCTGCCGCTTTGGCAGTCAGCGAGGCGTGCAAATAATGAAATTTTTTTATATTGCTGAGTTCGCCATTTTCATTAATGAGACTGGTAAATAAGTCTTTAAAGTTCAGCCAGTCTTCAAACTTTCCACTAAATTCTGGTAGTTTAATGGTAGGCAACTTAATTAAATTAGATGACGAATGAGAGTGGTGCAAGCTGCCATGCAAACTTCAGAATGGGAGGGGGGGGGGAGGTTGGGCAAGGCCTACTTCTATCTAACAAACTCTCAGCATCAATAATTATGTTAAAGTACTTATCTTCAAATGCAGCGGATTCAGAGTCGACGTTTGTTTCATCTGTGTCGATCTCCAGTTGAGTCTCATCAAACGAAGCGAGTAATGGTTCCACGTTCAGCAGCCGTTTGCGTAATTGAGCAGGCAGCATCACGATCATTCAATGGCGCACAAGGATTTGCAGATGAAAGTTCTTGTGCATAGGATCCGAAACGAGTCAGCTTAACTTTGATGGAGGTGCGTTTTCTTTTAGGATCCATTGTATTTGATGAAGTCAACAAATTGAAGCAGGCGATGCATAGAGACAAGATGGCGGAATGGCGGGAATGACGATCAGTGTTTAGCAAATGACAGCATGGAGTGGCGAGAAATCAGTCAAAAACAACGAAGAACAATCAGTAAACTGAAGTGGAGAAAAGAAACATCACGGTGTCTTCTCAGTAAAAACACACATTCAACAGTGCGAAGGACCAGGAGCAATCATCAACTGAGCTCATGACCGCAACACACTCGAGAGAAATAACTTCGATATTATTGCAAATATTATCCGGCTTGTAGGACCAAAAGTTTGTTATTTATAATGACAAATTTAAGAAAGTTTATACTTGCGATTCATGAGCTCCTAGATGTTGTATTTGGCGTAAGAAACGACGGCATTTCACACGAATACAGGAGAGCAAAAAACGATGTTTATTCATTGAGTGCTACAAAGAAGAAGAGACAAAAGAACAAGTAACGCCACCTAGTGGCAAAAACTGAAAGTGGCAAAATAGAAAATATCCTTAACAATGATAAATAGTAAATTTACATTTTTTGCTAGTTTTCATGCTTCAAAATGCAAAACTGAAAAAAGTATGTGCAAAAATTATATTAACATATCAAATAAGAGCTAAATAAGATGAAAATTTCACTATTCTGGGTACAATTCCATCTCCCTAACAGGGGAATACTCTTAATGCAAAATTTTTAGATTTTTTTAATTTGAAATTACAATTAAACACTTCTGTAACAGTAAACACAACTGCAAAAGATAGGATTAATCCGTAACTATATGAAAGAATAACAGACAAACAACTGTCTGCTTTCATAAATTTTGTATTAAATTTAATTTTTACAAATATAAAGCTTTTTGAAAAACATCAACAGCAGGTGGAAATTCATAATATAAACGTTCACTTAATAGTTTTAACTTTGGCTCTGGTAGGATTTTTTTTTAATTTGATCAAAATGAACATAAGAGATATCTGTGTCAACAGTTATAAATAATTTTCGCTCGTTATTTGTTATCTTTAAGCTTATCACTTTAACTTCGCCATCTACTTACTTGTCACTTTGAGCTACAAAAACAAATTTATATGTTAACTAGCAAAGATGCCCGTCTTCGCCGAGCTTTTCAAGGCAAAACGAAGGCGGGAATTCAGTATCTATTTACTTATAAGCTGGGCGAACGAAGACAGACTTTACTAAATGAAGACAGAAAACAAAATTGTTTCTATTTAAAAAGTGTATTCTGAAGGATTCGAACCCATAAAATCAAGGTTGTCGAACACGCCATGTAACCAACGTGCCAAAGTAGCATTGCAAAAATGTAAGTAATGTTTTTTATTACAAAGGTGTTGTGCCCGGCGCAACCGAGCAGCGTCTATAAGCAACATTAAACACCCATATATTATACGAAAAGAAATATAGTTACTTGTATGTTCAAGATCTGCCTTTGCATAAGCAATTCTGCAATTTGCGATTGAATGGGGGTATTACAGGTTGAAGTTACATTAAATCCAGGCCTAGCTTGAACATTAAATGTGCCGTTTGCCCGAAGATAAATAGAAGTGCTGCAATTCCACTCGTTGCTGTTGCCAGGGCAATTTTGCCTTCCAATCGAACAGTCGCCAGCCTTTTTTCCCAGCAAAAATGATTTACTGGTTTCGCCAAGAAGAGATTCTCCTTTTAGCGTCTCATTGCGTACCCCATTTAATATGTGATTGTACACAATCAGCTTTTGTTCATTTAGGAGCGATATTTGATCCACCAACTCTTGGAATCTTGCCCGAAGGTCTCCAGCGATATTACTAGATTTGAATCCTGGAACGCTTCAACTTCTTGATCAGCGAACTGACGCAATTGAGGCATAACTTCTTTGAGTCGGCGTTCATTGTTTATTACATATTGGTCCAAATCTCTTAATATTTGGTCGCTTCTGAGTTGAATTAATGCTGTTGGTCTTCTGACAACGCGTCTGAACAACTATTCCACATTTGCTTTGGTTCCTGGGGACTTACAGTACGCCAGAATGATTGCAAATAGACATCTGAGTTGTCAAGTCTGGAAAGCAATTGCAAAGAAGTGGGTGCTCTTTCGTTTTATGTATTTATTTTTTTGCTATTTGTAAAAACTCCATCGTAATGTTGCAAAATAAAATGTTGAGTGATAGCTTTCTGAGGGTGGTCTAACTTTTTTGGAACCTACTGTATATCTATATTCATTTTTTTCGGGGCGAGAGGGTTGAGGGGGATGCCACAATCTTGCTTGTGGGAAGGATATCCCTCATGTTTCCATAGATCAAATATTTCACAACAGCTTCATTCTGAAGTTCTAAGATCAGGTCATGAATTTTGCATTTTTAATTACGATGATTGTTCAATGGAAAGACGTTTGGACTATGCAGTCGCGAAGGTATCGCATATACAAAAGAAAGCAATTGTTTATATGCATTGTTTAAGTACTAGTAAGACGTCTGCCTTATATTGGCTATTTGCTTCTTTCGAAGACTTGTGTTTGAGTTGGAAGATGGTGTTAATGATAAATAATCCGTTCAAAGATAATCTGCGTGTTGTTATTCAATTTTTGGCGGCTGAAGGATGTCAGCCAGTGGAGATTGTTAAGAGAATGAAAGCTGTATGCAGTGACTATACTTATTCTCATACGGCTGTGGTTGACTAATGCAACATGTTTCGACAAGGGATTCAAAGAAAGATTTGGCCTGTTCAGACATACTCGTGTAACAGCATGAGATGAAAATATTGGCCAGTTGGAAATAAAGTTCTAGATAGATAAAGTATGGACACTCCCGCCATTTCTGTGCAAAATTCCATCTACAGGAATGCCAAAAAGGTCAAATCGCGGGTTATTTTGCAACAGCATTGCAAGAACCGGAAAAATTATAATTAATACTAATTTAATAAAGTCATTATAAATATTACTTGCATCCCTGTAGATGTTTCTATGAAGGAATTTTGCACAGAAATGGCGGAGTGTCCATACTTTACCTATCTAGAACTTTAGTTGGAAATTGCCTTATGCGCCAATAGGATATTTTCATGTCTTTGGCCCTCTAAAAAATCACCAAAGGACCGCATATCAATTTCATCACTGACGTAAGTTGCTGTTAAGCAATGGTTCCGCCAATAAGAGCAAGAATTTAAAAAATCGCAGCAGACGCAGAACATTTTTTCATACGGCAATGATAAATCGATTAACTAACATACCCAAGCCGACAAAACTTTCAAGTTACTTAGCAGAAAAATTACGCTTCACAATTCCAAATTATAAATTCATAGATAACTCAAAATACGTTTTATGATAGATGTAACCGAACTTTTCCAAAGATCCGTGTTTCTTGTGTTTTTTGTTAACTATAATTTAATCAAGCAAAATATTACAAACGTTAAGCTTTAAAAACAATTTTAATTAATCCTTTATTTATCGATAATGTTTATATTTGTTGAACAATTAATCTGGTTTTTAAAATTTACTGAGGAAAATTAAAAAGATTTTTTTAAGAAACTTAAAATAAATTAAAGCTTCCTATTTTTTTCATTTTGCTCCTGTCTTGCCTTTTCGGTTTCCTGAGAAAAAAAAATAATTTCCAATATTTAATGGGCAACGAACTTTTCCATTCCGATTCTGTGAATTAAATTCAATCAAAGAATTTTTTCACGTTTCAGAATTTTCATTTCTCTGAAGCATATCGGTTTCTAATGAAGACGATGAAATGAAATTTCAAATGTAAACCGAGCGAGGCTGAAAGCAGGCTATCGTTTCCATTTAATTTTAAATTAAATTCATAGATTTGATAAACAAACGAAGATGAAACGTAATCTTACTTTGATGCAACCTAATATCCCTGCAGATATTTTACAAAATTGTACAATTTTCTTCGGAATATGTAAACAAATTTAAATTGGAAAATTAAATTTGTTTAAATGGTAATAAAACAAGAACTGATCACTAAGTATTCTTATGCTGAAAATAGTTTTATGTTCAATGTTGCATTCCTACAACCACATTATGATATTTATATTAAGTTCAATCCAGGGAGCAGGGCCCGCTCCGGGGCGGCAAATCTAAAGGGCGGCAAATTTAAAGGGCAGCAGTTTGTCTTTGAATGTGACAAAATATAAATATTCAATTAATCAAAATTTATACTTGTCGATTTTTTTCTTTGGCTAAAATTACCATGCAATTTACATTTCGTATTTACTGTTTTTGCCTGAAAGCTAAAAAATTATTTGTAAACCTTAATTCTGAAGAAAACCACCATAAAAGAGCGGCATGTTTAATTAATTAACAAAAAAGGCCAGGTTGCGCACCACAGGGAACAGCTACAGGTAGCTGACTGAACTTATTTGAAATAGGAAATGAAAGGAATATCATATATTGACTTGTTTATTAACTCTTATTATAAACGGGCGGTTTTGTTACACAATAGCATTATATTTACTAATAGGTCGGTGGTGACAACAAGTGCAAGTTTGTATATTATGTAGAAGCTGTTTGAGAAAAATATTTGGCAATTTTACTGTTAGTACAATTGGCTATCTAGATCACCAGGCATGAATCCCATAGAAAATATTTGGGATATTATAATACAATCTGTTCGTCCACAAGAGCCCGCACCTGTAACACTCACGCTAATATGGGCGACTATCGAGACTGCATGGCTGAACATCTCCTCAGAGGACTTCCACCACTAGTAGAGAAGTTGCTGCACTTCGCCTGGTAAAAGGGGGTCTTGACGATACTGAATAGGTATCCCTTGACTTTTTGGTACTATATAATTTTTAAGCGACAGGAATTTATAGAATAGGGCAAAACAATTTTAGATGGGGTTGCTCGTCAAAAAAAGTGACATGATTTCAAATAACTTTTCTTAAATGTTAAATAAAATTAACGTCTAGGGGGTGGCCGTGGCCTGGTTGTCTCGTCGGTTGGCTTGCCAATCGATGGAGTTCAGCAACTTCAGGCGCGGCCAGCTGCTGGTTGGGTGACGGCCTGGGCTTGAGGGCCACCGCTGGCGGGACAGCTATTTGGAGCGCGGCTGTTGGGGGACTCTGGTCTGACCCATTTGCCGATTGACCATAGCTGGTGTTCCAGCGGTTGGTGACAGCCTCTGGTTCGTTTATCCCCAGCAGCTTTTCCATCATGAAACCCCCCGTGCTTCGGAGGGCACGTTAAGCCGTCGGTCCCGACTGCTACTGTCATCTCGTAGCAGTCGTTATTAATGGGATGGCGCAATACTCCCTCGTAGGAGTAGGTGCCGCAGATTATCGCTTGCGATAATCTACCCTCTGTACCAGATAAGATAAAATTAACGTCTGCTGTTTGTTGATTGAAGAATGGTTCTATGTCTGAATAGTAAATGTCCGGGGCAAAATAAATGCTAGAGCGGGCTCTGAGGTCAGTCATGGTAACTTAAATAAAGTAACATCTTCTAATGGAAATCAAGATTAGCATATAAATAGCTTTGTTCGGGGATTTAGACAAAGCACGTCTTATTGCGCGGATTCTCTTGCATTGCAGTTTGTTACGCTTAGGGTCAACTGCCCTGAGATCATCGAGTGTGTGAAAAAAGGCCTTACGAAGTATTATGAAGAGCCATAACAATTAACGAAGTTAGTATAGAAGCTGGGAAAATCGGCAGTAATTTGATTTTAATAACAGGCTTCCCCCTCCCCACCCGTGCTGTTCTTTTGACCAACCTTTCGTAACTTTTACTTTTATTCTGCTTGTATTCTAATTTTAAAGAATGCTATGATTAAAATAATACAATATAAAATGGAAAAATGTTTAAATTGTTTGAAATATATCCAACGGAGAACAAAGGAAAAAAACTCAGACAATAACAAAACATTTTGATTTAAAAAAAAAAAAGATTTATTTAAAAATAGAAATTCGAAATTGTTTTCCTTATTTTAGGATAACAAAAAGATTAGTATATTTATATACAGCAACAAAATGAAAATTATCAATGCTGAATTTGAACAAGTTATTAATATTATTCGCCTATGGGATATATACATAACCAAGAAAATTAAAAGATAAAATATATACAAAATTAATAACTCTCAAACATAAAAAAAAGTTATTTCATTTAGGCATAAAACCAAACATTATCCAGCAAAATAATAAATGTTTTGAAGAATCCCCCATTCAAGCGACAATTATGACAACAGAAATTCAAAAACTGTTCACAATCCTTCAAAAAAAATAACAAACAAACGGATGGCAATATTAGAAAGGCTTAAAATTCGCTTTTTATAATGATGTAAATAAAATTCGTGACAGGAAGTATATTAGACATCCCTTTATAAATAAAAAAAGTGATTTAAGGAAAAAAGGTGTATAAAAACTCTTAAAACTAGCAAACATTATCATGCAAAAAATAAAAATCAATTGCACAAAGGAAATTTAAAAATTCTTAAAAGCAAATAACCTAATGGCAGGGATAGATGAAGGAGGGATAATCCACCCTTCATCTGTTCTTGCTAATGGTTAACAGATAAAGGCAACATGAAAGTTATACAAGAAGTAAATCATTATATTGAAGAAACTGAATTATACATCAAAAACAAGTCATATTTCATGAAGAAAGGAAAGATAGATGTAATCATTTTTTACGGGAATGCATTAAAAAATAAATGAAGGAGAGAGCAAATGGAAGCAAACAATTAAAACCAAATATATCTCAACCAAACAAATTTTACATGCTAAAAAAATACACAAGTTGACAACCTCTAAGACCAAGAACAGGAACATACAAAGCAGCTAATATAATTTAGCCAAGTTCTAAGCCAATAAGAAATTAATAAACAGAAATGGGGGATAATGTTCCAAGCATAATGTAAAATTTTCTTATTGATCTAAAGAGTTTAAATGATTAATTTTAAATTTAAATGTGGTCAGTCTCCTATTAATGGGAGAAATATATTTCTAGTGTTCCATTTTTCTTTATCATTTTGACACAAATATCAAAATGGAAATATAATTTATCAAATACCATGTAAAAATTGTGAACATATCTATACAGGTCAAACTAAACGACAATTAGAAATAGGATTAAAAACACATGAAAGAGCACTTCGCCACAAAGACAAAAACAACCATTTAGTAAATCATTGTATCAAAGAAAACCACACACCAGATTGGAATAACACAAAAATCATTGGAAAAGAAGAAAATTATAAAAAAGATTAATTAAAGAAACAATAAATATCATTACAAATAACAAAAATTTAGCCAAGCCATCAATAGAGATAAACAATAAATGGACACTACTTTTAAACAACAATCATAACCAACAATTACAACTTAGCTTCATCATCTTTATATCAATTGTTAATTTCTTATTTCAACTGTTTTCACCATTCAAAAATGTTTAATCCTAAAGATGATGAGAAATATTCTCGAAAACGTTTTTTTATATAAATTTTATCCCAAATATTTGGATCACCCTCTTCAAAATTTCATCTGTATTTCAAAACCAACACTTCCTTCAAGATTCTCGTTTTCCACTATCAACATTATCTTCACAAGACTTCATCTACATCCTCAATAGACTGGGTTTATTTCTGCTATCAACATCTTCAATAGACTGCATCCTTTGAGTTTTGTTCCATCTCACAAGTTTCTTCATCGATTTCCAAGATTGGTGACTTTATTTATTATTTATTTTTTTGTTTTTATTAATTTTACGTTTTTCCCCATTAAAAGGAGACTGACCACAGTTAAATTTAAAATTTTCTTAGTTAATTTTTTAAAAAAATCTTCATTTTCCTTACACTGTAAAAAAAACACTATAGAAATAAACAATAGTGTATCATCCTTAAAAATAAGACCACAATTTTCAATCCATACATCCAGGTAAAGACATGTATAACAACATTTCCATAGAAAAAAAAGAGATTATCAAAAACAAATTTAAAAAAAAAAGAGTTACCTAATAATGAACCTTATGTATAAAAACAGTCTATTTGAATTCAATGATAAATTATATATATAAAATGGGGGATCCTCTATCTCCCATCTTATCAAACATCTCTATAAAACTATTACTTAAATAATAGCAAACATCATATAATTTAAATAATGACTGATAATTATTAAGTACCGAAAGGAGCTTTATGCTATCAGTGTGGGGAAACGTGTCTGTCCGTCTGTCTGTAACTCAAACTCCTCCGAGGTTATGAAAGATTTTCAAAATCTGTTTTCGTCAGTCGATGAATATGGTTCATGGCACGAACCAGTTACAAATATTATCTAAATCGGTTCATTTGTGCACGTGCCAATGAACCGATTTA